>WBNO01020630.1:45103-290180 GCA_013400575.1 Peucedramus taeniatus
CCTCCTTCTCCTCCTCCTCCTTCTCCCCGCCGCGACAGCGCAGCTCACCTGCGAGAGGGGAGATGGATGACGGCGGGGCGGGCGCTCGGAGGTGCTGCCGGAGGGGCTGCGGTGTCTGCGCGGGTTCCTGCGCGGCCCCGGCTCCGCAGGCGCGGGGNCGCGCCGCCCCAGCGCGGCCCCTGTCGCCCCCAGCCGGCGCTGAGGGCGGGAGTTGCGCGCTCGCTCCCTCACGGCGTCAGTGGGCTTGGGAAAGAGCAGCGGGGCCAAGATGCGATCAACAACACCGCGGCAACCAGACCAGGGTGCTCGATGCCACGTCCCGAAACACCTGCAGGGACGGTGATTCCGCCGCCTCCCTGGGCAGCCTAATTACAGAATCCTAGTATTGTTGGGTTGGAAGGGACCTCTGGACATTATCCAGTCCAACGGAATAGGTGACACAGGAACGCGTCCGGGCGAGTTTGGAATGTCTCCTGAGAGGGAGACTCCACGCCCTCTCTGGGCAGCTGTTCCAGTGGTCTGCCACCCTCACTGCAAAGTTCACTTACATCTTCACCCTTTCTGTGAAGGAACTCCTGCTGTCCAACCTAAACCTCCCCTGGCGCACTCAGGACCGCTCCCTCTTGTCCTGTCCCTTGTGCCCCGGGAGCAGAGCCCGACTCCCCCTGGCCCTGCCCTCCTGTCAGGGCCTTGCAGAGAGCGAGAAGGTCCCTCCTGAAACTCCTGTAATTCAGGCTGAGCTCTCCGTGAGGCGTCGCTCCCGAACGAGTGAAAAGACAACGGGGGCAAGGAAAGGAACTGCCCCCAAAATAGAAACGATTACATTGCGAAGAGCTCTGTTCTGAAGGGATGCAGTGCAATGACTTTTATGATTTCCTTCTCTGCTCCCACAGTCATTAGGGAATAATCAGCTTATGGGAGGAAAGCAAGGCCTTCAAGGTGTTCGCACCATTTCTGGAGCGAAAGCCCTCAGAAAGCCACAAGATTTTGCAAGAGTTGCTCTACAGGTGCCAGAGTTGGCAGTGCTACCGTCGTGGGGACAGTGGGGACAGGCGTTGGCATCGCCGCCTTCCCATCCACAGCCCCAGCCAGGCTGGCTGCAGCCCCAGTGAGTTATTGCAATAATTAATAGCTACCATTTATACGTATTCTGAATGCTTTGAAAGCAATGCCTAATCTCATTAAATTGTGAATTGACTTATTTTCATCCTGTCTTGGAGTTACGACAGTCACTGCTTCCTTCACATCCATGGGAGATGGAGTTGGTAATTTGTTCCTATACTGGAACTGCTGCCATTGGATCTGTGGCCACCTGCTATGGGTTTTAATGAAATATAGAGCCACCTGCTATGCAGAATGCTTGATTTTTATTAGACTTGCAGACTGGTGAGAATACAGGTACCATGATCCAGATTAAACAAGTCCAGCAGGTTGGAAAGAGGGTACCAGCTTTTAAATCTGTGACAAGGGAATAAGGCAGGCAGGATTTGTGAAACTACAGGCACAAGTTCAACAATAAGCAAAGAAAAGCATTAGTTTTAGGTACAGTGTCATTTCCTCAATTTTAATAAAGCTTTGTGCCTAGAAAGAGGACACTGTTTCCTCTTGTTTGTTTTTGTTCTGTTTTGTTTTTTACCATGGTAATCTACCACAGTATGAAATTCATTCTGAACCAGAATAAATGAAAGGAAAATAAAATGCCAAATGCCAGCCTGCTGCAAGGTTTTCAACAGGTGAGACAGTGGATGGAAAGAATGTTTCACCAGATTTGGAAACACAACAATTTGTAATATAGAAATAAGAAAATATTACAAAAGCATAGAACCATTAAGGTTGAAAAAGAGCTCTAAAATAATCAAGGAACAAGAGAAAAGTAGTAAAACCACCTCAGAAGGGGGAAGCAATGGGATATTTTTTGTAAGCTATTCTTCACAAAAGCAGGAGACAAACTATTTTATCTTGTAGAATAAGCTTAGGGGTGTATATATGGATTAGGTGACAAATTTTCAAAGACATTTTACAATCCTCTCACATAAATGCTTCCAGAAAAACTGCCTAATGGGTTGTGAGGAAAAAAAGCAATGTCATAGACCAAAAACTAAAAACAGAAGAACAGGAGAACGTGTAGTCATTCATAATCATGGTGAAAATCCAAAAGAGTAAGGTGGTTTTAATTTTGTTGTAAATACCCTTAAAATAATCTAGAAAAAAAGTGGTGCAGAAGGAGAAAACATTTGTAGGAGACACCAACATTACTCTGAATTTTGGGGCAGATGGGGAAGATACTTGGAGTGACCCAGCTGTGTAGGAAGAAAATATAGTGACATTCAATATTGATAAATAATCATCAGTACAATGCAGTGGATAGTGGAGGAAATAATTCTGAGTAGGCATCACAGAGGTGTCTAAACCAAAGGAAATTGTTTAGGAAATGCTCAGGCATCCTAGGCAGTGCTTCAGTAGAAATCTCTCCTCAGTTTATGAACACAGTCATGCATGCAACATGTCAAGAGATAAAATGAGAAAACAAGAAAATTTTCTCTGTCCTGCCATCATTTCATATAAAAAAGTTTTACAGAATGAGCAGGGAGGAGAATGTACATTAGACTGTGAAACTGAAATGCCCAATTCCACTCAAGTTTTACACCAGAGCCCCACATTTAGCTGTTTTTTACCTACAATTCCAGAATCTTTTCCAAGAAACCACCTTCCAATACTCACTTGCCAACTCTATACACATAGCTGTTGTTCCTTATTATTTTACAGGTACAGATCTTCCCCATTTTCCTAAATATTCCATTTAAAATACATTATTAGTTGAATGTTGCAGCTGTGCTGTTAGATATTCAAATCACAAGAAGCAGTGAAAAGAGGAAATGACTAGATGAAAATATGTGGCAAAATAGTCAGTTATAATGAAGAAAGCTGCTGTCAAAAATAACAGGAAACTGCTGTCCCTTGTGACTGGCAGCTTGTGAGGGAATGGGTGCAGAGGCCAAACCTGAACCAGCAGAGTCATGGGAATTGCTCTGAATGGACACAGCTGAAAATCTTACATCCCACAGGACACCACACTTGCCATCGCCAACTTTCACCCAAGAGAGCAAATTTAGGAATGGTATTTGTCTGGCCAGCTTGCAGTATTCTTCTGAATAATTATTTACTGTGGATCTCAAAGGTTCTTTTTTGGACATACGTATCCTAGATTTTATTAGGAATGATTATTTTTATAATTCACTGCTCAACAAGCTGCATCTCCCTGCAGGACTGTAACCAGCTTCACTGTACCCAGCCCTCCCAAATTATAGGGGATATAACATTTCCTTTTGAAAGCAACATCTTGCATCTTCAACATAATCTACCAAATGAGAAGAAGAAGTTTATCTGTCTATTTTTAATTTCACACATGAAAACCATTTTTCCATTAGGCAACACCAAACGTCTGTTTCCACCACACAAACTGCAATATGCTTGCAGGAGCAGCTGTAATGAAATGTTGACATTGCAATCCAGGGCACCTGTTGATGTAAATTTTAAGTCTATAAAAATGCCAGCAGAGTACAGTTTGTTATACTTTTTCATTAACAGAAGGTAGCATAAGCAATTTAGAATAAAACATTCCTAATGTAAGTTACTTTAATGTAATCGGCTTTACTTGTGTAGATTATAATGCAGATTATTCCACACAATTTAAGACAAAAGGAGAAATAGTACTTTGTTATGAGTGGACATACCACGCTCTGGGATTAAAACTATACTTAAATATAAAATCTAATTAATTTTGCTGCCTTTCATCCAAGCTTCCTCAGTACTGCATAAAAGTACTCAGGAAGTACCATTTTCATCTTGTAACAAATTATTTGAAAAAGTATATCTTACATTTTGGTACCTAGTTCATTAATTACCAATTGCTTGGCACTAAGTAAAGTTCTTCTATCATTGCCTGGATCTAGAAACAGTTACTATCATAAAAAGTCATCAGTTAAAGTCAGTTTGATATAAGATGTCCTAACTGGATGTCTGCTAAAGTATATCGTTCCCTAAGGAATGAGAATATAGTAGAAAATATTTTATTTCTATAACCTGTAAATGTTATTTTCCATTCTTACTCTTTGACTAAGTTATTCCATGAGTCTGACTGCACTTAATTCACACAAGTACATCAGGGTGATAAACAACAAAGAAACGCAAAATATTGCCAAACTTAGTTGTCAACTTACAAAAAGAAAATAGTAGAATTTTTTGTTGAAACTGTGTAATCATTTCTCAGAATTGCAGCACAGTTGTGGTATCTGCCATCTTAATTATGCTATTTCCTGATTTTAGAGTGCTTACCTATACAGGGCTTTTATGAATGCTGTGTCATTAATATTAATCGTGCAATTAATATCCAGGTTCTAGTAGGGTGCACCATCTGTGACAATTTACACCTACATACTCTTACTTTTTGATCTGTGATGTCCTTGCCTTCATTACAGGGAAAATAGGAGTCAGAATTGGATAAATATATTTATATGAAACTAATATAACATTACTGTAACTCACTCACCATCTTCTTCTTTCCTTTTCAAGGATGTCTTTGCTTAATTCATAATACACATATATTAGCTTATACCCCTTAATAAGGAGGATGAACTTCCTGCTTCAATCATAACCAAATAAAAATTTCGGTCCATTCAGTTAAATTTGAAATCAAGCATAAAAATTATTTTAATTGATAAAAATGTCTTTACCAGAGAAATGTGGTTCAAATAGACACTAGACACCCGACGTGTTTAGAGCTGGAGGAGAAAAATGTTACTAAGAATGCTATGCTGGAGAGTAGATGGATGTTTCACAGCTCCTCTCGCTCACTGTGTTCAACTAATGTGCTAATATTTGCTCCCAAAGGTGTTGTGATTAACGCTAGAACACCTCCTTAGGCTTACACGCTTGTTTCTCATTTCCGGCAACAATGAAGTGAGGAGCTGGAATTAGAACAACACAAGAGCAGTCTGATCCAGCTTGGGGTTTTTCTTAATATTTTTAAAAATCACAGCTTTAAAAAGAGTGTGTCCAAGCAGCATCTTCTGAACTCGCCCAAGCATACATGTAAATATGGATATATATTTACATGTAAAGTCAGTATATACACGCACAGCGCTTTAAAAAGACTTCCTCTACATCTGCAAAAGATTGTTTTCCCAAGGTCAGCAAAGGCTCTTCCACACGTCTCAGCAGCGACGAAGCTGCCCACGGACAGCACGTTATTTCCTCACTGTCTCTCACACAGCCTATGGATTTTTCCACCGAAAGAGAAGGCTGTTCTCTACTGTGCTGTCTTCCCACGCTGCAGATGTAGGCAACTCAAACCTTGCTTTCTGTTTGAGCCGTTTGCGACAGGGACGCTGCTGGCAGCGCCGGGGAGGGAGCCACAGGCAAAGCCCGGATTGGCAGCACAGCGGCTGAATGCAGATGTCCTTCTTTTTCTGCTTGCCGGGTACATCACCAGAGACAGCACGTCACTACTGGTAAACTGCTTAAAAGGATGCAAGCACCATTTTTATGTCGTATAAATATCTATCTACACATTTTCCAAAAAGGATGGAGATGCTGGGATGCCTACATGATTTATGCACAGTATGGAAGTAGCACAAACATGATGATTTACAACAGGTTTTAATGACCATCTGAAGGGGAAAGATACCAAATATGGTCAACAACAACTGTTAATTGAAACAAGTCATATTTCATCTCTGTAAACAAAGTAATGATCACGTCTGCCACAAGATTTCAAGAGATTTATCTTCCAGGCTCCCTAATATGGTTACATCTGTCCCCTCCTTAAATCCTATGTTCTTGCCATCTGCTCCTATGCACTTCTTTTCACCCTAAAGCAGTGATTAAACAACTATCTGGAAAAGAAAAAAAAGTATTTTTCAATTTTTGAGCAAAATGTTTAATAACTGGAAAAAAACTGGAAAACCAAACCTACAACCCCTTTGGGTCTCAATTGTTTTCTGTGGTTGGGAATGTTACTAGTGAGATGCTCAGGTGAAGTTTCCAGGAATCTTTACATCTCACCATACAATAGGAAACACTGCACCCATAGATTAAAATAGTTTTGTTATGGAAAGTAATAAATTTGGAGCAGATTAAACTACCATTCAGTTAATCAGTCAAATTGTCACTGAGAGGTAATGTTATATAGAGAGATCAGGAAGCATTTTGCTTTAAAAAAAGGAAACTTCCTAGAATTCTTTATTTGCACTGTGGGAAGCCTTGATAGTTGTGTTCCTTTCAGATATGCTTTGTACTTACCTCTCCTTGTCCAAACATAGAGGAGCAGGAAGGACAAAGCTACAGCTCACTCTCCTTTCTGTGTGAGGAGGATCAAAGAGCCATTCTACAGATCCTGTGCTCCTGTCTCCTGGGCAAGACTGCAGCCTGCTGGTCCTCATGTGGGCCACATTAATTAGGGGAGCACTTTGCTCTGCACCCATCACCCTCTGCAGCCATAGAATGGTCAGTCACAATCCATCTCTTTGTGTTTATTTGGAGCCTGGAAATCTTTGAAAGGTATTAGAGATGCACTGAGAATCTTGTTATAGGAGAGGCTTGATGCAATGACAATACTGTCATGCTAAAGAATTGCCTCATCCTATCTCTAAGAGTTGTGTCAAACTTTATTTTTTCTTGGGCTGTTGCTTTCTCCTATATTGAAGAAATTATGGATATCACCTAATCATTCCCTTGAGCTTCATAGGAAGTAACTGGCCTTGGTACCTCTGCTTTTCAATCTTTTCTCCTTTGGCTGGTTTACTCTGCTGCTTCTATCCCTACCATTATAATCGTTACTGCTTGCAAAGATGGGAAAGCAGATATTTTTGTACTGTTTGTAAAACACTGTGAAGTATTTTCAGAAATAATGCATAACAAGGCAAATTTACCATGGCTTTTTTATCCACAGATAATAATCCTTGTCTGAAAATCTAGGCCTGTCGTTTCTACTGGTATAAATAGGTGCAGCTCCATTAAAGGTCTTGCCATGCAGTACTGGAGGGCTTTGCTATGAAGGATGTGTAGAGTTAGGCAGTTCATCTTTAGATTCAATAAACACCATTGCTTAAATTACTAAGATACACAAACTACATTGTTATACAACCAGCATTTTCAGAACAACTCACACAGTTGTCTTGGGAATACCTTTGGGATAAGCAGAGCAGCAAGCCATCATCTGCTGTAATCTGTGCATCTTGTCTGTAAGTCTGAGCTGCTGATAATCCCTTTGGTACCGTGCTGCTGCATACCCCAGGGCTTTGCTGGAAGCTGGAATTAGGTGAATATTGGGTTTTTTAGGTGTATGGAGGATGCTTTGCTCCACACCTGCCTCAGTGAAAGTTAGAAAGCCAAGTTATAGTATACTCACTCATTTTCAAAAAAAAGGTAATGCCTCGGCTACTCCAAATACTGTGTTTTTTCCTGTGTATCTTGGGTATTGTCAGGATGATTTCAGTTACAGAGTCAGGACATTGAGAAAATGTTGTATGTTAGGGCTAGCAAACACTGTTGTAGACAATTTACATTAAAAGGAAAAGAAAACATTTAGGAAAACACCTGCATAAGGTTTCAGTATTCTCTACCCAAACTAAGAAATCCACATATAAAATTAATCCAGGTTTCTAGATCCAAATTCTGTGTTAAGGCATGAAAGACTTTTCTTACCAATACAAATACTATGGGGAAAGTAGAGAGTTTTCAAAATTTCATTTTAAATAGAAAGAATAATAATGACATTTTCACATTCTTATAATACCCAAGCTGAAAAGTCACTTTAACATTCATCAGAATAGCTTCTGATAGATAAAAAAAAAAAACACACCAATAAATATATTTTTAAAGTAAGTAAGTCAGTGTGTACAGAAGCAAGGCCTGTTTCTTGAGAAAAAAATCCTCTGACCTGGAGCACTTGGACTAAAGGGTCCAGTGTTTATAAATGTGACTCAGCTGGACATGGTTTCTGAACTTCTGAAATTTTGAAGAGATTTTTTCCTGTATACTCTGGAAAGGCTTCAAAGTACACTCAGCAAGCAAATTTCAAAAATACAATGGCTTTACTTTAGCTGGTGTTCACCTAAAGTTTTACTGCAGTCTCATTCAGTCTGTGGCCAAACCTGACATGTATAAGCTAATTATAATTTGCTTATCATCCTTTCCCATTGCGATCCTTGGAAAGATGAAAAGATTTATTTAAATATTGAAATCTGAGTCTTACAAAGCTAAACAAGACACATACTGACTCTGTGAGAGGATGAAATCTCTGTTTCCAGAGTTTTCTTTACTTTTCAAGAGAGGACCCATCCATCATGAGGACAAGGAACCTAATCCATTATATTGACTTATAAAGAGAGTTTCTGATAGTTTGTGGTTAATACTTTCTACAAATACATTAGAAGAAGATATTCAACACTGCTGAAATCTAAGTTCATCACTTTAAAATGTCCTCACCAGCTACTTCTGTATGTCATGTAATATAAGAAAAAACACATACCTGAGACTCAAAGGAGCATTGTTACACCCTGAAAAACTAGACATTCATTATAAATTATCCTTTGAGAGCTGCAGGAGAAAATACTTTCCCACCAATTATTCTGACATAATGTAGGATTGGAGTAGTTTATTCTATACCACAGTTTATGACATTGCTTTTGCCAACACGTGATCTGAACACTTTTCAGCACATTATGAACAGCAGCTAAAATTGGACCAATTTATTTCTCCCTGGAGGAGAAGGGTAAATAAGCTACATTGTTTTTGGATGCTTTGTGTTTTAGATGTACCTCAACATACTCCTAGTTTTCAGTAGAGAAGATAAGATTGAAGAGGCACATCCTGAACTTGAGCCAGAAATGAGAGATTTCCAACAGTCCTTCACAAGGACCATTCTTCTGGACTTCTGCATACTGTTCAAACAAACTGAATTTGGGAACCTCTGTCTCAATCAACAGCAGCTCAGGTGGGGTTTATGGAGACAAGAAAAGTATGATGTAATGTAGATTTGGTGTTGGGAGCAGATACTAGAAGATGAACTTAAAATCAAGCAGTTTGCTTAATTATGGGCATATAACAATTAAAATTGAATAGGATACAAGTACTATATAATGAAACAGAGCATATGGAAAACATGAAAAATATGATAATATTTTTAGCAATAGATCCTTAGCTTAAACACTATTTTGCATTTTGCCTTCTGGCTTAAAATCTATATCAAAAAATAAAAGAGGATTATGAAGAAGAATTTAAAACAACTTCAAGAGAAGACTGTAAAACAAGAGAAACTAGAAGTAGTGTGTTTAAGTGCTTTGTTCTATTGATGTTAATGAGAATGAGAGACAAATTTCTTCCCTCCATTATCATCATCATCCTCCAGTGACACCAGGAGGCCAATGCACTTGTAGGTACACACATCTGCAGGTAGTGACAGTTTCTACTGTCTTTAGATGCATATTAATGCAACATACCTTGGCTCTGGGACTCTGTGCCAGAGAACAAATAGTTCAGCAAAGGAAACAAAGAGCTTGGAAGATTTTTTTAATGGTTAGACACATACATGTATTATAACAATGTGCTGACAGTGCCAGCCTTACTGTTGGTGATGCTTCACAGCATAAACTGATCCCTCACTAGAGACATTTCTCTCCTTTATCTATTTTACATAAAGTTCAGGTTCATTATGCCTTGTTTCTAGCATTTGGGGTTTTTTATGACCAGTTATTTCTAATAGATTATTAAAAAAGTCAGACTGCATCCATTTTGCTTGGAGGCAGAGGGAATAAGCATGTGCATATGTGAAATTTATGTCACTGCATATTTGGAAAAAGAATGTTAAGATAGGATCTTAGAAAAAAATGTCATCTGTTTCTCCTTTGTATCCTCTAATCCCATTTAAGTGCTTATGTTTGGATTCCTGCAGGTAGAAAACATCTTTCAAGACTTTTCCCTTTCAATTTAGTAAATCTCTTCTGCTGGTTTCTTTCTATTAAGTAACTGGAGACATATATTTAAACCAATTGCTGCACAATGAGCCATGAGGAAAGGCAGCAGGTTGGATGTATGCTTACAGAAGTACACTGAAAAGATATTACCCAGTTTCCTGCTCTTATCTTTCATAGGCAGAAGAGAATGAGGGCAACTTGACTTCCTAGCTGGTCTACTGACCCATGAGAATAAAGGGAAAAAAAATGTCACTGTGTGATAAAACAGGCAAGACTTGCAAAGAAATAAAAGAATATGCATAATAGCTCAGAAAACATCCTTAGGAAAATAATTAAGTAACTTTATGCTTCTCTTTTTATTAGGAAAAATATAAAGGGAGAGAACCACTAGCAGCTGTGTGGAACAAAGCTAGCTTTTCAGGAAAATACACAGGGCCAGATCTTCCCTCCTACTTCTTCACATGTTTTCTGCTCTTCAGGCCCATGGAAACATGCCAGGAAAAATTAATTGGCAGAGGACCATATTATCTCTTCTGCACTGTTCCCATGTAGTGTCTCAGAGAAAGACTATGCAGCTAGGGAGCTGGCTGGAAAAGCTGCTTGCCTGGGGAAAACAGTCTTTGACTCCCACAGATCCCAGAGGATATGTCAGATTTCAGCAGGACCTCTCTCTCTTGTTGATCTGAGACAATCTGAAGAATTCTCTGAGATTTCCTTCTATAGATGAAAAGCTGGGGCTCATTCAAGCTTTGGGGTTTTTCCATGGGGAAGTTTTGGCCAGAAAGATGAACGCTGATTTAAGGCCAGCTCTCTTAAACCAAGCAGTACTGATGGGTCACTGATTGAATGCGAGGTCAGTAAGTCTGCAGCTGCCTCAGAAATATGGAAGAGGATTTGATCCTGGATAAATGCAACAAGAAGAGGTTCTGGCTTGCTCCCACACAACCCATCCCCTCCCCACCCTTCATATTTGGAGTTTCCAGGCTCTTTGTACCCAGGAAGGAGGATTGATGTTGTTAAAAGTAGCTGATTCCCCACTTTAATATATTATGAACATAAAGCTATGATCCAGCCTACCGATTTACACAAGAACTATCATCCAGCCAACCTTCATTTCAGTTTCCTATTGAGTAATACACATACTTCTCCTTCATGTTCAGTGGAAAATCCCATGAAGTAGAAAAAAAGGAGTTCACATTGATAAATTACTTAGGCTGCCTCTCCAGTTGGGGTCTGCGAGGCATATGGAAGGGTCACAGCCTCCATGTCCTCAGCCCCTCATCTCCTCAGGGGATTTCTGCATCCCTTCCAGTAAGTGCCATTGGAGCCCTGTCCCCTCCTCCATCATTTCCTCCCTTTGCTCTCCACAGCTCCTGCAGCAGGGCTCAGTAAGAAACTGCTCTGTGTGAGCTCCCTCCCATATGGCCATGCACTAATCCCCCCTCCCACACACAGTCAGGCAAAGAGGGAGGAAACGATGGATGTGGAAGAGATGCTTCCTGGAGCAGCAGTGTCTGCTATCCACATTATGTCAGGCAATTAAAAGGTGCAAAAGAATCCTGCTGAACAGTACTGCTGTTTTCTTCACCATTCTTTGCAACATCTGCAGAGCTTCCAAGCATCCTGACTATGCAAATAAAGTTTTTTTGGGTTTTTTTTTTAAGGGGGAATCTTAGAATTGGGAGAAAGCTGGCAATCATCTTTCCCCTCCATTTACAATGTCAAGGTACTTTCCACAGGTTTTTTAATTATTAATTTTGCTCCCTTGTCTCTTCTGATTGATCAAAAGAAAAATCAACCCTGGAACTTACTGAAGAGTGAGAAAAGATTAGAAAAAAAATCACTGACACTAAAATTTGTGAGAGTTTTTGAGAAAGCTCTGCTCCTGCCTATTTACATTGAAGCTTTTTTTAGGTATGCAGAGAAAGGCTGTCAGGAAACAGACCATTTGTCAGGTCAGGCTGTCAGCCCAGTGCCCAGCAACTCCCTGTGCCTGCACGGGGATATCCTGGCATTACAGGCACTGTCACATCTCATTGCCTAATGCTCGCCCTGACGCCAGCTCCTGCCTGAGAACAACATGTTTCATCAGGCTCTCACTTGGGAAACACTGAACGCCATTCGGTGTCACCCCCCCCGCGGAGCTCACCTAATGACACCAAAAGGAACAGCAACAGAATGGTTTCTCTAGGTGGCAGATTTACTACGCCACAGAAGTCACAAGGTATTAACACAGAGATTTATGTTAAACAGAAACTCAGCATCAGTGTAGCACAAACATCCTTGAAATGTCAACAGGCGTTTTAAAACTTATTTCTCAAAACCCCTTAGTGATTCCTGTGAAAGAAAGGCACGGTCTTCAAACTAGGAAAAAACAACCTCCGAGCACATAAATAAACTCCTTTTGCTTTACCCACATCAGCCGCATGGCAGTGTGATTTGGTGATTAAATGAGGTGAGCAACATTTTGACTCGAGAGGTCCTGGGTAGGAAATCTGAGGCTGGAGCCTCACCAGTGACAGGAAGCCACCCAAGGGACTTGGGGCCTCAACTGGCTGTCAGGTACCATCGACTCTCATCTTGCAGGTCATGGCCTCCCCCTCCCAGGGCATCCTTTTCTCCAGAGCCTGTCTTGTGCAACAGGAGGAACAAAACTGAGGATCAGAACCCTATTCAGTATTACAAAAACCCTTTAAGGACACATAAGAAACCTTGAGTTGAACTCAGTAAATAGCAGCCGGATCTCAGAGGTCACAAGAACACCAATTTTGCAGGTGAAGCCCTTTGAAAAAGCCACTGTGCTGTTTTCAACACAGCTGTGTTCAGGCCTTTTATTCCCAGATCTCAGGCATCTCAGTGAGACTGGTAACTGTGACAAACAGCTAATGCCTTTTTACTTAGGTCAAGAGTTTGGAAATACAGGCTTTAATGTGATACTGAAGAGAGAAATTACTTCAGTAAAACACATTCTAAGCAAAACATAGGTGTGTGACTGCCTCTTTCACTGAACATAAAATAAAGAAATATACACTAAGCTTGTGGATTTTATGCATACATACAACTCAATGCATGTACATTTTTAATTGACTACCCATTTCTATACAACCCTATGGGAAATAAAAATACAGAACCTTTGAAACATGCATTGAGAACAGTATCAGGAGTGACCAGGACATGAAGCATCTCTAACCAAGTGACAAAATATGCACATTAGAGCAGAAGACTGAAATAACTTACTCCAAGTGGGACAGGGAAAACTACATAATTTTTAGGAAGTCAAAATTGATGGAATCTTAATTTAAAGAAATATTCCTTCCCACTAACTCTTTTGGAAATTACCGTAATAATTTTCTCAGTAAGTTGTCTTTAATACAATTATTCTGATGAATACCCTTTGCACAAAAGGATTTCCCATAAGAAAATTGCTACTGATAATTGTAATTTCTGTATTATTCAATACAGTAAAATAAGATAGTGAAAGTGGTTTAATCCATTTCATTTAAGTTTGGAACAAGGCACTTGGCTAGTTTTACATTATATGGACCTTCACATAAGTAACAGTTGATGATCTGTATTGTGGCACTTCTGGAAGAGATGTGGACATATCCAACTCCATTTGCAGGTCACTCTAAGCCTCCACCATTTTTTTATCACTTTCATTTTCAACCAGGGATTTTGTGGTACAAATAAGAGAGGCAGACACATTTGAAACACTCAAATGGAAGAATTATCCATGATAATGTGTAATGTTTGTCAGAAAATAAATGCAAATAGTACTTGGACTCCAAACAACAAAACTGTCTCACAGATCATGCATCATTGTGTTAACCCAATTCATTTCCCAATTCCATAAATGTTGATAGTCTTTGAGCTTGTTAGAGACCATCAGATTTAGTGTGTCTTCAATCTGATGCAACTGCATTTCACTGGGCAACCCGTGGAGCTGTCCCTTCAGTGTCACTCTCAGAGGAGCAGACGGGACATCAAGGAAGAATTTCCCACCTCCAAACCCCTTGGCATTGCAGAGCCTCCCTGCTGAGCAAAATCTGAGCACACCAAGTCCAGGAACAGCTCAGTGTGCTTGTCTATAGACACTCATGACCCAGCCCTGCCATGATGTCCCATCTATCCCCACAACAGACAGGCCTCTCTCAATGATTACTTGATTCCTCATGTCCCAGCCAGCAGATGGGACCCAAGGAGCAAATTAAAATTGTTTTAGCTGCAGTGTCCGCAGGGCACCTGCAGAATGCAGCAGTGCTCCAGCCATGCCCTTTCCTGTGCCAGAGAAATGAGGGTAATTCCCAGCTGTCTATAGCTGTACCCTTTCCAGAGCTCTCCTGACACCTGGGAAATCCTTCTGCAGCCAAAAAGAACAACTATTTACAACTACTTGGCTTTATCCTGCAGTTCTTGAGGGTCTTGGGCAGGATCGCTGCTGCCAAACTCCTCTTCCCACCTGGCACCTTTGCAGTGACTGCAGTGGAAGTGAAAACACCTCCACCAGAAAGGAATTACAGCTGGGATGTCTGCCATAGTCTGGGCAGCAGCGTGACTTTGCTTAGGGCTGACAGAGGAACAGCCCAGGCCTGCACTGAAATGCTCTGCTGGTGTGCGAGAGCTCCAGCACAGCTTTATTCCCAAGGAGTAAACACTGAGCTTTGGAGGTGGGGCTGGGCTCCCAAGCAGGCCCAGACCTGTCCTGGGCTGAGCATGCATGTGGCTACAGGATGGATGTGGCCATTACACTGCCAAAACTGTGCAAAAACACCTGGCTTCTCATTCTGCTGTTACCAAAAAAAAGGAGACAGTGCATGGCTTTTGCAGCTTTTTGTTTCATGAAGTTATAAAATTTTCTGACATTTTCATGAAATGGTCAGGAAAGAGGAATATAAATATTCTCAAGTCATACAACAGTAAAGACCATCTCCTTTCAGTTTTGCCACAGAAGCTCACAACCAATGTCTTTTGCCTACTCCAATTGCTAACACAGCCAACAGTTCAAATTTGGAAGGAATTTGCTGCTGGTTTTCTCTTCCAGACTCTGAGCCCTCATGTGGGTTACTATGCTTCATCTGGCTCAGGTTTCACAGACACCTGACTCCTAAGGATTTCCATGGATCCACTCAGTTCTTGAAGAATCCACACAACTGGGACTACACCATATTTAACTCAGAAGGAAGGACAGAGTAGATTTTATATTATGTGGGTCACTCCTGTGAGTTTTCCAGTTTGGTTTAATCCAGATTCGAATGCTTATTATAGAGAAAAGTACAATCGTAAACAATAGGGAGAAGTTTCTTTATCTCATTTCTCATGTATTTTTAAATCCAAATAAAAGCTTCACAAAGTTCTGCTTCACATAGCTGGAATCTATAAAAACAGAAAAACATCAAAGCACCTCTAAACCTGATCCAAAAGTGGTGATCCCTGTAGTTTTGTCCACGACAGCTTGGCCCAAAATCATGACGGATGTTGGGTCTTGACAGCAGCAATCTCTTTTAGAAGCATAAGGATTTCTTAATTGCATACTTTATAAAAAATAAAATATGCGTTAAACAAAAGATGAAACACAGCAACAAAGAAGAATCAGAACGCAGAATGATTAGGCCTTCAGATGACCTTAAATCTGCATGACAATACAAGGGCTTTGACCCAGCTGTATGGTATTAGCCCTTTTCTACGTCTGCTATGCAGCTGCAGTTACAAATAGCCTTAGAGGATGTGCTGATGCTCAAGGAAAAAACCAGGATTTTTGAGTCGCAGAAAAGGATATTTGCTTGGCTAGTTCTGTATTTGCCGTGAACTCTAATCTGGACCCGTTGCTTACAGGAGATAAAATAATTTCAGATAAAAGCTGCATAACCCAAAAAAGTCTCTGTTTCTACAGAGAAATTATCAGCTCAGTAATGTGAAGTCAACAATTTGTCTTATTTGCTGGATTTTTTGCATTTTAAAACATGTGAACAGAGCATGCTTTTTTATCTAACCTGAGGTACTGCCAGCAGTCACCACCTCAGTACAAGATGTCTAAACTGCCAGCTGCATGCCCTTTATGTGACAGAGAAGTCTGACACCTCAAAAATATCACAGGACAGAGAATTTGATAAAATGGGTTATCTGAAAGTAATGAGACTTTAAAATGGATAATTTTCTCATCCACTTTTTCTCATTTATACAAAGTATTGTGCAAATTTAAAAACATACATTCATGTTCTTTACACATTCATATCTTACAACTTTCTTAATAAACAGGTTAAAGTTTCCAGGAATGTTCAAAGTACCACTTACAATGTCACATTTCCTGTTGGCTCTGATCCCGCCACAGACAGACTTCAGGAGAAACTGCTGCTGCGGTGGCAAGCTGGACAATCAAAAATATCTAATGAGAACCAAGAGAAAGGCAGTGTATCTGGCTAAAAACACATACCAGTGCATGCAGGCAGAATGTAAGGGTAACTAAACAGAGGAAAAAGATCTTCTTCGCAATGGAAGTCACAAAAAATTGGTCATGCATGGAAAAGGAGCAGTACAAGGGGTTCAGTGTCAGGCCTGCCAACAGCCAGCAATGTGCAGTAATACGCTGCACTCCCTACAAATTGGAAAGGCATTTAAGACCAAAACAAATACATTCAGAATGTGTTCTATTTATAATAAAAAGCATTTTTCCTGGGTATCCTAAAGTGTTTACAAATTAAAAGAGTAAAAAAAAAAAAAAAAAGTTTCATAACTATGTAAAGAAATAAACAGGAATGAACTGAAATCTGAAATGCAGCTACTGCAATGCAATGCAAAGTAATTGTATCAAGAGTATAAAATATTACTGGGGGTCCACTTTAAAACAAAAGAAACACTAATACTCTTTGAAATGTGAGCACGTGGCAAGCCGCATTCCCAAGAGCAAATGTAACTCCCCAGGATTTGTAAGAGCAGAATAAACAGTCCCATATGTGCTCAGGTTAAAAGCACTCCCCAGATAAAGATGATCAAATTGGTAGACAAACCTGCCTGCAGAAGAGGATGCACAAGATAATCCGAAGGAATTTGATTAAGTGCTTAAGAGTCTATAATGAATTCAGGAAGTAAAACACCACATTATTACAGGTACCAGTGTATTTATGTATTATGTAAACACTGCTGGCACTGAAAGTTAACCTAAGGAATGAGGCTGACCAAATGCTAAAATGAGACTTTATTAAGAAAATATCGATATTGCTCGGATGAATTAATGGTTTGGTTCCTGTAATAAAACATATAAATAATGTTCATAGTTTCACTGCAAAAAAAACAGCCAATACTGCGGTTACTTCACAGGACCAGGTGGGAATACTGATATTTCTGGATAAAGAGTAATTCTGATACATCCTTCTCAACAGAGAAGCTGTAAAAATTGCACTCACAATTCACTTTCTGGAAACTTAAAAAAGGGCATCTCAGAATCATAAATTTTATACAAAAGCACTTTTTATACAAAAGCTGTTTATACAAACAGCATGGTTTAAAAAAAAGAAAGCAACTGTAAGTTCACTATCATGGTAAACACTCATGTGCTGGGACCCATCCAGCAGGAATCCTGCCCACCAGCTTTATGTAAAACTGAGGTTTCTATAATGCAGAACACTTCCTGCTGCTCAGAACTGAGGCTGGAAAAGAAAGTACCAGCTGGGGAAATACAGCACCTTCTAACACCTTATAATCCCCCACTGGAAACCCAAAGCTGCAGGGAAAAAATGGGGATTTTTAGAAATAGGACTTAGAATATATCTTTCTGAAATGCAAGGTGATACAATGAGCTGAAATGTGACATATAAAGTGACCCAAGCTTATCAGTGCTGGGGAAAGCTACTCCTGATGCAGTTACGGATTGCACTGCTTTAGGTGATGGGATAGAGGGCAGACCCCTCTGCAATGTGCTCTTCTACCCCAGGAAAACTGTCCCCTGGCCTAGAAAGATGATAGGACTTGGCCTACCTTCTAAGCCTGCTTTGTCTCCACACTTATTTGCATTTGAGCTCTCTAGTTACAGTCACTGTGCCATCCTTTTATACATAAAGACTAAAAACTTACTACATCAGTACCACTCCCAACACCAGCCGTGTTGGGAGAAATATTCACCCCGCACGCACCTAACTACTCACCAGCTTCACACTGCTGAGGTGTTGTGGGATTGGAAAAAGAAAAGTGACTTGCCAACACCTGAGGTGCATAAAAACAAATCCAACTGATCAGAAGATGAGTCTACTGTGTCCTGTGAGGTGCTCCCAACTATTTTTCCAGAGATGGATGTGCTGCTTGTGCAGAGATGAATGCACAGTGAGGAAGGCATGTGGCTTCTGTTTTGGTAATAAGTGGTTTGGTAATATGTGGTTTGACCACAACAGCACCACGGGCACAAAGCACTAAAGGAACAGTTGCAGAGGTCCTCAAGCTATCCAAGAAAAAAGATAGCACATAAGGCAGAGCAATTAATTGGCTGCTATATCCATATTGTACTGCTGTATACTGGAAAATTATTGAATGGTGTGATTTAAGCATATATAATTTGAAAAGGGGTCTTTCCTTAGCTAGAATTGTAATATATTTTTACAAATTAAGGTTTTCCTTTTTAAGGTGATCACTCTTGAGAGGCGCTGAATGTGCACAGCCAATGTCGCAACTCAGCTTCGCATTTTAAATAGCACTCTTAGATATAAACAATATAAATGCTTTGTTGAAAGCAACTTTGAATATCCACAATTCACACTGCCAGCCTGAAGGGAGATGGGGGAATTAAAAATCGAAAGAGAGAACTATTTCAGAGCTAATAGAAGCTGCATCAGAATGGACAGCACTCCAACCCTTTGCAGAGCTGTATCTCTCCCCATCTTTACAACTGTGTATCAGCCCAAGCTCCCCATAGCCACACCACACCTTTGTCTCACAGAGAGGAGTATGCGAGTATTGCTCACGTTTTCTTTTTCAGAGAGAAAAAAAAAAAAAAATAGTGTTTTAAGATGCTGGCTTGGGAAAATGACTCAGAAATTACACCAATCCATGGCAGACAGCCCTGTGGAACTACAAACTCTCTGAGCCAAAAGGAGAAAATGAAGATGACTCTTGAAATCCTCACAGAGAGACTGCCAGCACAGGAACACACAGACCAACTCCTGTGAGTGCTTGGAGAGATCATCAACGACCTGTCAGGCCTGGAGCAATCCTGTGTGAGAAACCTCATCAGTTACGGGCACCTACTTGTGCTGCAGAGCCAGGAGAGAAAGCATTTTCTTCTTGCTAAAAATATTTCCTTCCCCTCTTCAAAATGACAAAAGTATAACTGCACCCGACCTATTTTTCGTCCTTATTCATTCTGTGGAAATCCTGCAAAATTGACACCTAATTTCCCGGTGCTGTTGCTTAGCTTCCTAAATTATTAATGAGTGTAATAATTATCCCTTTTCATCATCACCTGGGTCAGGGAATAGATGCAAAGATTACAATCACATCAGCACCCTCACATCCAAGCATTTTTATGGTATTGGAAGATCCCTCCACCACTTTCAATCCATATGCTGTATTACACTTGCATTTGATACTATGGCCTAATGATACATTATGTTATATACAGGGGAAATAGAGACCAAAACCACGGATGTCTCACTCCTTTAATGTGTTCAAGAGTGGTGCCAGCTGGAGCCAGAAGCCGTCAGGAGTGGGGGAGCACTGGATGCGCTGATTCTGAGGTGGGTTTACACAGAGGAAGTGAGGAGGAGAGGGAGTTGGGCCTGGTAATGGGGTCTGACAGGGAGCTACTGACTTACAGGAAAACTTCAGACGTCTTGAAAATGTCCAGAAGTATTTAAAAAGTGAAAACAAGGGCTATTTCCACAGCTGTGCACTTACCTGCAGAGCTGTGTCAGCTCCTATTAGAATGTGGCCAACAGGGAGAGCTTTTCTGCTGGATTAGCTGTCCATTCTCCCGAGGCCAATGACATCCTCATCCAGCACTTCTGGCTGAGCTGGCTCAAGATGTTCTGCTTCACAGGTGCCCATCAGCACCTGCCAGCTGGGAGCTACCCCCAGAAACCTGTGAGCACACTTTGGACAAAGCTGGATGAGTGAGCTGTAGCCACTTTCAACAGCACTTTAAATCTTACCTGGGGTGGGGCAGAGCACAGTCTCTGCTGCTGGCACATAAAGGGGACTGCAGCCTCCAGCAGAGCAGTAACAAGTAGGAGAGGAGAATAAGGTCTTCACTGGTTACAATTATTTGCTATGGGAGCGTCTTCCCATGGTCACAGCTGTTGGCAATGTGTCTTTTGACGGCCTGAACAAAATCGAGGTAACAAAAGCACAGCTGATCTACACCTACACCTTTCCTGGCACAGTTGACCCCCACAGGACTAGAGCTTGGAGCCACAGGCCCAGCTGGATTCTGCTCTGCCCACAGGAGATGGTTTTGCTCTCAAGGCTGTAGGCATGGAGACGTTCAGCCACCGTAGCTAAATTCAAGAGGGATCATGAAATGGAGCTCCTGACCACCAGGACACACACTTAGGGAAGCTGCTCCTTAAGCAGGTGCAAGAAACAGCCACAGTGCCACCTCGGCTGGGCATCGGGCACTCTCCAGGACAGGGTAAGCGAGGACGGGCAGGGCAGAAGGCTCTTAAATAGTCCCCAACACGTGGCCAGCCGTCAGGAGATCAGGCGCTGGCTGAGGCAGCTGTGGGAAAAGGACAGTCGAGAAGAGGAATCAGTGAGATAAGGGGAGTCTGGTTGCAGAACTGGAGCCCGAGTAAGCAGGACGGGACAAAGAACAAATAATGAGCACCAAGTGATCTGAACAACCGCGTTCGCCCTCCCGCTGCTCTGCCCATCTGCTTGGAATTTGTTTTCAAAACAAGTCCTATTTTCCCTACGCCTGCCCAGATCCAAGCTCCCATCTTGTCCTTTATGGGTCCGGCGCTGTCACTCAAAATCATTTCGAGCAGAAAAGCTGAATTGAGAAACAAAGAAAACTTATTGTTTAACATACACATTCCTCACCCCGATAAGTTCCTCTCAGCTGTGTTTTCTCTTCACTTATTCAGGTCAGAGCCTTTATTACAGGCACTCAGAGACAACGATGATTTCACATGACTGTGCTACAAATTCATCACAAGTCCTGTTTGTGTGGAGATCCAAACAAGTGCAGCCTGTTGGAGCACCCTCAACCCCCGAAATGCATTCCCTGACCTCCCCTGGAGCGGAATGAGGTCAGGGCGATAATGAGCGCTCCAAAGGGGCCTGCGAACAGCCCGAACCGCGGCTTTGCTCCGCGAACGCCAAGGCACGAAAGGAACCGCACGAACTGAAAGGGCTTCAGCTCCACCCTGTGGTCATGAGCAGCTTCCCAAACCATTCCTCTGCCCCTGCTCTGGGACCAGGGAGGGACGCCACGCTGGATTTTTAAGCTGAACCACCGGACGCCTCTGCATGGGCGCTGCTGTCTTAGAGCTTGAGCTGTTCCAGGCCACAGTGGAACACTGTAGGCTGTGCCTTCATAAACTGGGGTTAATTGTTACTCTGAGATTATATGCACCAGCCATCACCATCCTCTTTGTGAATTTTGAACATTTCACTCACCATCTTACAGACAACCAGCTGGCTGGGCTTAGCACCACCACCTTGTCTCTCCCTGCAGTGATTTGGGGTGTGATTAGGATGTAAAACTTCTCTTTTCTAACTCCTGTTCCTGCCTTTTAACCACGTTTCATATTTCTCTGATGAAACACTGCTTGCTGATATAACTCTTGCAAATAACTTTAAGAATTGGGGATGCTTTTAAGGAACATTTTTCTTGCCCAGATTTTCAAGAAGGGACTGGCTCTCTAAATGAAGTTGCAGTTTTAATGACAGGAACCTAACCAAAGCTAACTCCAGCTCTGTTGGTTGGCCAATAATTAAATAGTTAATGTCTGACCTAATTAATGCTCAAATACACATCAGCAACTCTCAGGCTCTAAGGCACAAATTTATGGCGAGTGAGGTTCAGGCAAATACTGTCTCTTCACCCACCACAAATCCCCTTCTGTATCCCTGTCATGCAGGATGCTTTGGGGTGGCACTGAAATGTCTCTTTGTGACTCTGGGGAGCAGGTTCTGGATTACACAGACTCAAGTCCTGTGTAAAATGTTAGAGCCCTCTATTTTGTTTCTCACCACTGCTCTGGTCCTTCCTACCTGCCCCAGGTGCTCTTTCTCAACTTTTCAGAAGGTGTGTCACATTTTTGTCTCTTCATTATCCCCATATCAGTATCTTTACTGTGGTTCTATTTACATTTCAAAGTGTTGAGCCTGTAGCATTTGTCTGTGAGTTTTGAGATTCTAATTAGATGCAGTGCCTCATTTTTAGCTAAATACTCAAAAACATATGCAAAAGCTGAAATATATTTTTCCAATACATGCTGCATATAAGCAAAGCTGTGGATTTTTTCCAGTCTGAAAAGCTTCCAAACCTATTCACTTCAAGCATTCCCTTGTGTGTTCTCTCTCACCTACGTAGAGAGGCCCATATTTATTTTCATTTTAATAATATTTTCACCACAAAACTGGTTTGATATGTTTAGCTATCAAACTATATCACATTCATCAATTAAGGCTTGGAAATGATACACAAACAACATGAAAAAAAATGCAGCCATCTTTCCTTCTCCCACACAAAATCTAACTTGTAAAACCAGAATTTCATGGCACTTTATAGCAGCTATTTAATTTTTCAGCTCATCCCAGATCAAACTGGGTTTATATGCAGCAACAACTTGTGCAATGCTTTGAGTACAGCACTGTTTTACTTTTAGGAGAAAGGGAAGTAGCCAGTGCATGGAGGCTCTAGCACACACTCCCACCAGTGCCAGTCTGGGAAGTGGGAGGAAGGCGAACAAAAGGTGGTTGCTTCTGTCCCATATGAATTCAGCAGGCATTTTATCATCAAACCCCTCAAAATCTGACCCTTTGTCAGCACAAATGCAATGCCAAGGGAGTTTGTGAACCCTCTGCTTTGAAATAACCCTCCCTCTATCTGCACCCATCTCCCCACCTTTTGGGTAGTGCTGTTGGTGGTTTAGGAGAGTTGTCAACTGAAAACATTTTTATAGTGCAAGAATTTTATTTTTATGGGAGGTGAGTTTTTTTTCCCCCAGGTTGTGTAGGGAAAACAAAATCTGCAAGAGACATGACAAGCAAATTTCTAAGAAAAAGGGTTCACTTTACAGCCAGAACAGTTATTACTTCAGTCTTCCCTTTGCTATGTCATATAGCAAAGCCAGAAGATAAATATTTTGGAGTTTGCCATTTAATCACTAGCACAAGCACCTCATTTCTGGCCTTTCATTAAATCTTTGGCCAAATACAGCCTGATGTATTTGGAGCTCCAAATACTGCTTTAGCACTCAGGGGAATTTTCAGGGAGAAAAAGCCATTTCAGAGCCCCTCACCTTCCAAAAGATCACCACACCCACAGTTCATATTTTAATAAAGTTATATCAGGTAGATTAAACCCTGGATAGAAACTAGCACCCAGCTGCCAAGCATTTAACTGTCAGACCACAACAAATGAGAAAAAAATCTCTGGCTTCTACCAAAATCATGGGCTGAGGGGCAGAAATGCTTTGATATTTTTATGAAACATTAACCTTCAAACATAATTACCACAGGCACTGAGGTTGCACCTGAAGGCTGCACTGTTGGGGAGAATTGCTGTAGAAGTGGCCTGCAGGGCAGGAACGTGGCAGGTAAACACCAGGAATGTCTGCACAGAGATAATGGGATACAGGGCAGCAGGAAGAGAGTAGCTTCAGGGGATGGAAGTGCTGCCACTGACACTTTCCACATGCCAGCAGAGGTGATGGTGACTTGGTTGACATTGCATGAACAGTAACCTTTGAAAACAGATGCTCTGAAGCATAAAGCTGAACTGGGGAGCATGAAACCAATGCTGTCCCTGCTAAAATCTTGTAATGCTGAAACCATTTTAGTAAAAAAATTCTTTAGAAAAAAAGAATTGATTTCTGCCAACTCTGAACAGTTCTACATCTGCATTCTACCTTGAGATCAGAGATAAAAGGAGCAGGTATTTCAGTCTTTCCAAGTTTTCCATCCCTATTTTGCAGATCCAAGAGTTAAGGAAGAGGCATAAGCATCCAAATTCTGGTGTGGCTATATGATCCTTATCTCCTGCCTGCATTACCTGGTGTCTGCAAAATGCAGTGACTGAGACTGTGTGCTGTGCCTTCTGAAATTGCAGTGGGGGGGAGGGGGGGATGACAAGACAGGACTGAAAATCAGCTTTTTAAGATTTCTGGACCACTGCACTGTTCAGTGCCAGTACACTTAGATGTGTATCAGGACAGTATCTAGCCCAGAGTGATTTCTTCTTCAAGCATCTGAGGTAGACTGATCTATTCAAATTCCCTGCACTTCCCCACTCAGCCTAACCTTTACAATCAGCTCAAAAGCATTCAGAAGGTGTATGCAAATATAAAAGATGTAATTGTTTGAGCTCGTGTTTCAGGGAATGCAAATAAGAGCAGCATGGAAGGGGGGCCAGGCCTGTTTGGGGTGTGATTTGCAGAAGCAATTGATGTGGAAGATCCCAGCCTTAGCAGGCACAAGAGAAATGACACAGCCAGTTCTGAATAGCAGCAATTTCCAAGTTCTTCTTGGCCTTCCAATTCTTTCTCCCTGAGAAAGATTTAGGGGGTGTGCCAGGGATGAAGGGCCACTTGCTTTGCATCCTGTACTGGTTTCTGCCACCATAAACCAGAAACAATGGGTTGGCTTTAGTGTTTAGTGTCTCAGAGAGAATGTTACCAAAACAGCTTCTCCACTGAACCAAACATAAAGGGTTTTGCTCCCAACAGCCACAGCTGTGTGTCCCAGGATAGTGCAGGGATAGCACAGCATCCCTTGGGATTTGTTTATGTTATCTCACAAATCTGCATGCTCTGATGACTGTGATAAATTTGTGCTTTAAACCACTAATGCTTCAGTCAGAGCTGAGCTCGGGGGATTTTACAGCACTATTCCTGTCTGCCTCCAGCTCTGCAGGGGGCTTGTCTGGTTCCAGAACCGGGAGAGAGGCACCAGCAGGAAACACAGGGAAGGGACATGTCTTAGCTAAGTTCTTGCCTCCAAAATTCACAGCATACAATCCAGACAATCCCGAGTTTTGCTTCTCTGTTGGTTTTCTGCTCCTGGAATACTGGGTGCTTGAAGAGGGAGAGAATACACCAAATTCCATGGTGGAAGTCATCAGTCCTGGTGTGGAAGCTCAGCATGAAGCCAAGGTAAGCCTCACAAAGCCTCTGCTGGGAACATGGTATTAAAATCCTCACATGCAGATAAACTTCATTCAGGGCTGGATCTGTCCTGCCTAGCACACATTTTGGATGGAGCCACAAAGGCCAATCCTCAGAGGATCCTGCCCTCTTGGAATGACACACTGAAATGTGCAATTAGCACCCTCCAAAATGCCTGAGATGGCACAAAAGCTGAGTCTCTTTTTTAGCCCTGTTTGCAGTGAGCAAAGCATCCAGCCCATGTGACAGTTCATTCTCCTCAGGATTTCTATTGACACATGGGAGCAATTAAAATCCCTGATATGTGTAACAAACTTCCATCCCTGCAAAGAAGATACAGACTGGGTGGTGCTGCCATGGCTCTGGTCTGGTTTGCATGGCTGCATGTGGAATTGCCTTTCTGTGCCTGCTGTCTGTCTGGCTGATAGGCCAGCTGGGATTCCCTCATGCACTTCTGCACAGTGAATCCTAATTACTGCATCCAAACCCAGTAACAGTATTATTACTATATGCAGTTGTACACTGTGTGTACTTTCAGAACTTTCCCTCCTTTTCCCACACCTGAACCCTGTTCTTTTTATCCCAGCCCATTCAGTTAGTTTTCCAAGATTCTCTGGTCCTCACCTGTTTGAGGATAGCTCCCAAATTTGCATCCTCCACAGTCTTGTTAGCATATCCATGCTGTTTATCCCGAGGCCAAAATCAATAAATGCTAATCAATGTCACAGCACATGTCACAGTTGAGATGGCCACAGTACACAGAGTATCATCACACAATTTCAGAAGGTTTTAAGCATTTGCCCATACACAGTAACACCACATCAGAAGGCTTCAAGCACCTGCCCCTTTTGTTCTTCAGCCCAACCTTTCATCCCCCTCCTGTTCATGCCCTGCCCCTGGGTGCCCTCTGCTCCCTTTGGTGGTTGCTCAGTGCCCCTGGGCACTCCATGGCTCATTGCTGTCAGTGCTGCTCACCTGCTTCTCACAGCTGCACCCACTGGGGATGAGGCTGGGCCAGCCCCACTCCCAATCACCACAAACTGTGTGCCTACAAATCAAGGTCTTGGAACTGCATTTTATGACAGTTTACTGCCCTCCTTTCCAGAGAGATTCTTACCTTCCAGTCTGGTAGTAATCTTCTGACCTCCACTTAAAGCAACAGCTTTCCATGTCTTATCCAGGATCTGTCCAAAGCTGAAGTAGCAAGATCTGCTGCCTATCCCTCATGGGGAATGCCCCAACTCCCAAACAAGAGATATTCCCTATTACCACTCCTTGGTCACAGAAACTTGAGGCCCTTTACTCACAGTCTCAACGCTTGTCCTTTTTTGTTGGGGTGAGAATTTGCTGAGAGGGATTTGGTTCCATGGTGAAGAGCCTTCAAAAATACAAACCTGGAGGCTACAGACACAAATATTGTCACCTCTTCCAGAATTAAGATCTGAGTAAGGACTCAGAGAGGCCAGGTTCAGAGTGAACCACAGTGTTCTGTGGCAGCTGCTTGACAGCCCAAGAGAGATCCTTCACCACGGTTCCCACCAGGCAACTTCCCCTACAGGAGGCCCTGTTTTTATATTTAAATTTTATCAGCTTCTCTCTTGATGGGAACATCCCAATTTTGTCACGGGAATGGTGATAAAAAGTAAAATTTCATTTTAATTCCAGGGTTCAGCAGCTTCAGCATTTCTTGGTGCTTCAACAGGTTGAACTGAAGGGAATTTTTCATTTTTAAGTGCAATCCACACAATAATTGGAATTTTATCCTGGTTTTCCTTATGCAAAAGGAGCCCAGAAATGCCCTCAGGCTTCTAAAGTATGAAAGACAAAACTTTAGGAGCCTCATCTCCCCTAAATCCTGAGGGTTTTTTCTTTTCTTCCCTTTAAAAGAGGAAAATCTGGAAGCTTGGGGCTTTTCTTATCTGAGATGGGCTGTCCTGTTCTCTGTGAGCACAGACATGGGTTTCCAGCTCATGCCCATGGATACAAGCAAAGCCTGTGATTATTGCTCTGTGTCCATGTCTCATGTCAGGCTTTTTATTTACATCAGTGCATTATTGCACAGCCATTAATCATTAGCTCACTTTTCCAAATAAATACCACTTCTGTAAGAGAAATATTGCAGCCCAGCCCTGTGGGTAGGAAGGAGAGATTTGTTTAGCTAGGCAGCATCTGCTTTGACCTGCTTTTTATGTTCCTAGATCTTCAGTGGGACATAAATTAGAGGGCAGCATGAGTGGGAAGTCTCTGTGGACATTGTCACAGCAACAGATTTTGATGTGGTCTCAGAGAAGTCTGGACTTAGCAGGGATGGCCTAAGGCTTTCAGGAAAGATGAGCATTCTACTGACAGCCATTCCAAGTGGACTGAATTGCAAATGTTACTGAACCTGTTTGCTGATAAGGCTTGTAGCTCTCCCAGCATCTGCACAAGTGTATTTGCCCAAGATACTCCACATACTTGTTTTTCATGCTGATAAGGGAGCAGTGGTTAAGGAAACACTTGTAGCAATGAGCTGTTCATGTCATGCCTGCGTAGGAATCATTTATCAAATTCATTCCAGACTCACTCCAGTAGAGGCCCCTCTGATAGCTGTGACCCTTAGAAGCCAAAAAGTGCAGCAGGAACGTGAGAAATGAGGAAAAACTGGGCACCAGTGTGGTATGTACTCACTCACCACTCACACAGCTATTAAAGAGACTAAAATGAAATTAAAAACTTGCAGGTTCCCTGTGGAGCCCTGGCAATGGAAACACCAATCCCCACATGGAAGAACTACAGGTAGGTTGAAATAATGATGCCAAAACTTTTGATTCACTGCATTTTCTCCTTTCCCATGGGGAAAACAGCCAGCCTGCCACAAAATGGGCCGTGGCCAGGTCCAAGTTAAGCAGATTCCAGGTTCCTGGGCTCCTCCACGTTTTTTATCAGCTGATAAAAGCATCACCACTCTGATGAGCCCACCAGGATGGTCTCTTTATGATGATGCACATCTCACCTTCAAATCCCTGATCAAAGTCAACTGCAAATGTTGTACTGGAAGGTATAAAAACTTCATTGTCTCTTTAAAATTTTCAAGTTATTTGATTGCATCCTGCTTTGTGTCTGGGGGATGGGTCAGCAGCCAAAGTACCAGTGCTGCTGCTCCAAAGACTGTGGGACAATAACCCCCCTTTTAGCTTGTGCCAAGGAGTACAGTGAACATATCTGGAGCAAAAATTGCTTTTTATGTTTAGGGCCAGGGACAAGCCAGGTTAGTATTTATTGCCCCAATCTGAAAGGGCATCTGTTGTTGGGGAGCATGAGCATGAGACCAGGCCTGCCCCAGTGAAAGAATAAATCAGTACCAGCACAGTCCTACACCTGGGCAAAGTACAGGAAAGCTGCACAGAGCCAAATCACCAGGGAAACACCTGCCCAAATCTTCACATCCAGAACCAGCCAAACACTTGGACCCTAAATTATCCTGCAATCAGATGCCTGTGTATTTTTGACAAGGACTATCCAAGCTGCTCCCCGAGGACAAATCTGCCAAAGCAGCTCATTCCTGCCCCGCAGCATTGCAGCCGTTCCTGCCCTGGGCTCGGGGCAGCTGAGCTTCCACCGGAGCTGACAGCGCACCAACCCCGCCAGCTCCTCTGGGAGTGGAGTGGCTGCAGCCTGCACTCAGGGGCTCAGCAGCTACCAGCTGATGAGGTCATTTCAGGAGTTTTGAAAGGCACCTGAAAAGCCACTATTGACAGTATATCGTTCTTTTCCCCAGGATTTCTGATCTCTGGGATAACCACTGCTTGCCGTGGACTCCCCGGGCGCCCCGGATAACCCTGAGCCTCTGTCCCCAGCCAGGGCAGGGGAAACCCTGCAGCCAAGTGGGGACATGATGCCGGCTCTCCAGAGCACATCATCACAGCAAACACCCTCAGGAAACCCCCCCGACAGCAGCACATGGGCAGAGCTCTCACAGCACCCGGGAGCCACGAGTGAGCTCACATGGCTGTGCTGAGCTGAGTGGGACCGAGGACACGGCTTCCTTCAGCCTTTCCCTTCTCCCCTTCAGGCACACGCTGATTCCAGCAGCACGGTTTGTCAAGTCAGCAGTTGGGGCAGATGGACTTTCCATTTTAAGACCCCTGTTTTCCCAAAACCACAATCTGGAATCTGCCCACGGGGAGAGTGTTTCTTTCAAAAAAAAAAAAAAAAAAAAAAAAAAAAAAAAAAAAAAAAAAAACCAAAAAAAAACCCACAAAAAACCCACGCAAAACAAAAGCAAAAAAACCCAACACAAAACAAAACAAAAACAAACCAAAAACCCCAAAAAACCCACCAAAAAACAAAACCCAAAAACCAACCAACCAACCAAAAAAACAAAAACAACAAAAAACCCAACAAAAATCCATGACAAAAAATATGTAACTGAGGGAGCAACAATCTCTCCATCCTTCAGTCAACCCCAAGTTGATGACAAGTATTTTATCCACTTTTTCAGTCTTACTGGTTGCTGCAGCAATGACTTTCTGAATGCTCTCCAGTAGAGCACAGATCTTGGCATGACAGGGAGCTGCCACTCAGTTTCCCAAATAATGAGAAAAAGTTGAAAGGCTCTACTTAATCCCAATTATGACAGTCTCTATCAAGTCCAAGTTCTTCTGGCCTTCCTGATCCTAATAACCACCCAATAATATAAACCAAATTTTTGCAGTACCTTCTGGTACTGAGGAAAAGGGAATTCAGTCCTCCACCAATCCTTCCCACCAGGGAAGTCCTGAGTCCTGGAAAAAGTCCTTTGAAAGTGCTGAGGGAACCAGTGCACACAGAGGAGTCACTTGGGAACAAAGCTTTGAACCGTGAGACAGAGGCCACACCTGAGGTCCAGGGAAAAGGGACCTGTTCTAGGTACAAGCCCAAGGGCAAAGCACCCAAAGCACACATCCCCCCTGCCCAAAGGGATGTGTGCTCCCAGGCACTGCAGCTAACTGGGAGGCCAAAGAAAATTCTCTCACTGGTAAGAACTGAAATCCACCTAGCATCTTTTCAAAGCCTTCAGAGAGCTGTGTTTTACTGACATTCCTAGTTTGTGTCCCTGCTAAGGGGAGCTCCTCCTTTCAGAGACACTGCTGGCTCTGCAGCAGGATGTTCTGCAGAGCTCTGGAATGCTCAGGGAGTCACAGCCCTGCTGCCTGACAGGGCAGGGCAAGCCCTGTCCTCTAAGGGAGGAAGGACAAATCCTCAGAACCGCCCCTCCAACAACAGAAACAATCCATAGTGGAGTTTCAGGTAGGGTCCAGCATGGATGGTCCATGTCTGACCTTGGTGAGGGGAGGGAAGGGCTGAGTAACTGCATCTTGCAGTAATTGCATCCTGCAGCTCAGCTCTAACTCCTCCTCCCTCACTGCAGGCAGAACTTGCCACACAGAGCAGGAACTGCCCCCAAAGTCTGCATCCTGCTGCCAACAGAAGCCTGGAGAGCAGAGAAAAGGTGGTGAGAAATGTCACTCATCTCTGTGCAGGTCACTTTTCACTCTGAGTTAGATTCTGTCATCACTTGTATCATCCTTCACTGGGGTCAGCACTGGCTATTTGTCCCTTGTGATCCCCCTCCTCTTGTGACACAACAGCCCTTTGGGTCCCATTATAGAGTGAAAGCTGGGAAAACTTGGAGGGTGCTGGGAACATCCATCCCAAGTGCCCTGCTCCTGGCAGCCACTGAGGAATCTGCAATATTAGTAATAATTCCTTCCATTTCAGCCCAGGCTGCTTTGCTACTGAGCTGGGCTAAGGAGGGTCCTGAAAAGTGGGCTCAGGTCCACAGAACTCGCATTTCCAATCTCATCAGCAGGACAGAGCTGAGTAAGGACAAGGAATTCATGCTGGCTGTAGGGAGAACAGACAGGTAGCCAGGTTTCATGCCTACAACCAGGATATTTGATCTACCCCTCCAGCAAAAAGCAGGAATTTAATACATCTTCTGGAGACATGAGGATATTTAATCTGTGGGACCAGGAGAAAGGTGAAGGACAGCAATGTGAGATGGGTCCTAGCAAGACCAAGGACTCTCTTCTCCTGACACTCATATCTCAGCGTAAGCAAATTGCTATTCCATCTTCTAATGGATCTAAGCAGCAGCTGCTGCTCAATGTAAAGCAGCAGCACACACCCTTGGAAATCAGTCAAGGTTGTACACTTGCATCCTTCGGGCAGGAGGACTTGTGGAGGGGAGCTTCTCCCAAAGAATTTCCCAAGGGAACTGCAGAAGTGGCAGGACAGGCTCCAGAGCCCTGTGTGCTCTGTCCAGAGTGGCTGGAAGTGGAAGAAGAATTTGCACATTCACATACAGTTTTACACAGTGAAGTGGAATTCAAAGCCCCCTGCAGGACAGAACATCTGAGTTTGGGACAGAAAAGCCCAGACTTGCTCCCAGTTGTTGCTGTATTATCCCAGTGCCACGGAGGGGCTGGAGCAGAGCACATGGGGCAGGGCCAGCCCCGAGGCACCGCAGGTCTGCCCTGTGCATCCTGCAGGCTTCAAAACTATGGAGGAAGAATAATCCTGTGAGATGCAAATAAAGAGGCTTTGCCAAAACACCCCCTTGAGTACGGATTTTACACTCAGTAAGTTCACTGTGGAAGATTTTCCCAATCATTGTACACAGGATTTCATACACATATGAAGAATAAATGTAAGTATTTTAGAATCCAGCATCTGATGTGAACCTGTAAATAATATCCCTCTGCATGTCTGTGCCTCCAACTCTGCAGCTTTGGGCTGCTGTGTAGTGTGTAATTTAGGAATGGTCTGAACAGGAAAACTGGGCTGATCACATGATCACAGGTCTGGCATGGGGGAATAACCACGGTAATTAATACAGAGGAACTCTCTTTTCACCACTCAGTGAAAATCCCCACGGCAAAGGGAAGCACAGGGCAGTTCTCCACATCTCCACAGCTTGTCGCTCTCTCACTTCACAATGCCAGATATTTCCAAGCTTCAGGAGGCAGGAATTGATCCTGTTCCCTGGAGCCCTTGGTTTGCCTAGGCTGCTCCAGGTGGGAGCTGCTCTGTCCCAAACATTTTGTCACAGTGAGAATTCCCTCCCCTCCACCCTCTGCATTTACGTGAACACAACCCGAGCACAGAAAAGAGGGGGACTTTAAATCAGCAGAAGTTTATAGAGCCCAAACTGTTTAAAGTTAAAGTTTATTTGTATTCTTTGTAGGAATATCAATAAAAGTCCTCAAATGTATCTATATCTGTACATATTACAAGAACCTTCAAAAATTATTCACAGAACAAAAATAAATCTTCTTTAGAACAAACCCAGGCAATGAAATGCAGAAATGGATCTCAGAGACCAAACAGTCCAGTGCTACAAGCATAAAAATACGGCTTGAAAAACAAGTTTATTCCTTTTTAAAGGTGTACTTTGTTGAAATAAAAAATAAATTATTTAGAGCTATCACTGTAGAACAGTTCTGTGTAGTAACACTCTTATTAAGGCCCTTGAGACAGAAAATCTATTTTTGCAGGTAGGATTCCTGGCAGGCATGATCTGTAAGGACATGCTCACTCTCCTGGGAGTTGACTTACTGTGGAGAAGGAAACACCTAAAAACATCACCCTAAATTTAACCCTTTTTTCTCTGACAGACCATGCCCACCACTGATGGAAATGCATGTCATGGTTCAACTGGGACAGGAATTGTTCTCCAGGAACAACACAGACATTTTTGCAGAACACAAGCAGAATTCATCCACACAAGTAAGTATTGCTGACACATTCCATGGACATGGCTGTAAAATTCATGGACTTCCAAGTTAAAAGCTGGTGGGTTTATGCAAGCATCAAAACATGAAATGAATATATCATGGGGAAAAACTCACAGCCAAACCAAAGCAATTACATGAATGCAAAATAAACCCCATTTCTTTGATGACTCATTAGATGAATAAAGAATTTATTAGTGGATACACCTCATATTCTCTAACTAGAAAATACACACATCCCTTTCCATGCTCCTGTAGATTCCCTGCCTGAGTGATGCCACTGGAGAGGAATGTGGCAAAATGTGTGGCTGTATGGATCTGTGCTTTTGTAAAAAGCTGCCCATTTCTGATACACCAGGGAAGTAACAGTTGGTAGTTCCTAGATGTGAAATCTATTTCCCCTAAAAAGAAAAAGGCCTGAATTCCTAGAGTTGCAAAGAACGGGGATTTTCAGGATGCTCCCTAGGCCATGCTCCCTCTGTTCTCTCAGAGCCTGTCCCTTGTCACCCTGCTCACCTCACACACTGCAGACACCACACACTACCTGCCAAGAGGCCACACACAAGAGGCTGCTCCATCTCCCTGCCCTGCTAGGCTGGCCTCAAGCTTTTCCTGAGCACTCAAGAAGGCCAGGTGGCTTTGAGGTTTGGAGAGAACCCTCCTACAATGGTACCAACATGGTCAGCATGCACTGAGACACCAAGATGGGGTGACTTTCCTGTTCAGTCTAAGGAACATAAGTATTCCTCCTCCAGGCCATCCAATTTTTCCTGCACTACTTCATCTGTCCCCAGTGAGAGCAGCAGCTCCTTGCACAGCATTAGACACAGCCATCAGCCTTTGCTCAGAGTGTGAACCCAAAGTCAGCTCCCCTTCACACATTGCACCATTTACTCCCTCACTGCTACAGAACTCACTGGCCATGAGTTTAAATCCAAATGTGATCTGCTCCTGAACAGACACGTGGTTTAGTGCCACTTGGATTTTATCAGTCTGGACAAAATAGAAACTGGCATTTTCACATATTGTCAGCTTGAGGCAACTGAAAGTTTTCTGGAAGGCTGCTTGGTAACAAACTAGGAGAGACAGCTGCCTGCAGGACTCAGGAGCAGTGTTTTGTGCTGCAGCAGATCAATTCCAGTCTTGCAGCACTGACTCTGCAACCTCCACCCCTCCGGGGTCTGCAGGCAGCGACTCCTCGGCGGCAGGAGCTGGAGGAGTACGCCTGGCACCTTAGGGGAGAAACTGGAAAAGCAGAGAAACAACCAGCCTAGCAATGAGCTGTGAGACCACAGAGAGGGGTCAGGCTCTGAGAGAGCCACTGCTTTTTCCTACAAGCATTCTACAAGCTTGAGAAACACACAGGAGAAGGTACAGTACTGGAATGATGCGTCTCTACCAAAGACCTCACCAATATCGGGGCAGGGATTATTTCCCCTCTAAAAATCCAGGCTGAAATGCTGCCCCTATTGCAGAAACTAAAGTGGACACCTCAGAGCCCTCAGCAGCAAAACACACAGGTCAGCCAGCAACCTCTGACATTACCAGAGCACTGGGGAGCTCTGGGGAAAGATATTTCCTGAAATAATGCTGGAATAACTCTCCTAGAACAACACCTCTGCTTCTGCCTTGTTCTGTCAGTGCAGCCCCACAGGCGCTCACTCACACCTCGCTCACAGCACCCACATCACCTGCACAGTGCCACAAGGGAGCAGTTCACATGCCCATCCCAAAAGGGATGGGAACACGTTTCCCCATGCTACAGCTGTGCAATTACAGTACATGGCTACAGGGACATGCAGATCCCACAGAAAGAGACCACAAAAAGGGTTTGTGTAAAAGAGGCCTTCACGTGACAGCCCAACACAAACTGGAGAAATTGCTACGGCTGCGATGCCTGAAAGAAGAAAGGAGGAACTCAAAGGCACAGTTTGAGGAATAAAATATCAGAGGTCAGCAAGGATCTAGAGCTGGAAGACGGTTTGGAAAGTATGGAAAAGTAACCACTGCTGAGCCAATGCAGAGCACAACCCCAGGTGTGTCAGTACCAGCAGCACTGAGTCCTGGCCAAGCAGCTGGAGCAGCTCTGATCCCAAAGAGCTGAGCATTAATCCCAAATCCCAGCTCCCTGCTGGGCTCCAGGCCTGGCTAGGACTGATGCACACACATCCTACAGCACAGAGGTCTCTGCACTGATGCACAGAACACACGTGGGTGGTGATGGCAGCTCAAGCATCGTGACACCAGAGCACACACACTGCTCTGCCACCTCCTGCATCAGCCACAGAGCTGGGATGAACTGATTTCCAAAAACCAGGCAAACCTGGCAACAGACACCAGGTTTGGGTCTTGGTATTGCCAATAATTCATGTGCAGGGAACTGGCTTAGACACTCCTGTGTTTTTCATGAGACAATCCCACTCGGAGGCACCTCTCAAGGTTTTGTCTCAAATTGAAGTAAACTTTTCCAATTTCCACATCATGTGTGAATGGTTAATCACACTCACTGTTAGTGGTATGTTTCTGTAATTAACAATTTCAATCATTGCTGCAATAATTCTATTTACTGTGAGAGTTTGAGGGCTAGAAATGCACAGCAAAAGCTGGAAGTAAAAATTCGCCCTTGACTCCAGAATCTGGGATTTAAAAAAGCAAACCCTCTCTCAGATTAAATATTGTGGCACTTGATGAAATCATAAGAATTGACAATACCAAGCCATCTACTGTTCATCTGTTACAGGTTGTGAATGTCACTATCTCCCAGGAAAAGGTCACTTTGGAGTGATATCCCATTCACACACAGTCTGGAATCATGCTTCTATGAAACACAACAGAAAGGAATTGGAAACAAAGGCTTAGTCAAAACTCCTGAAAAAAACTGCCGTGTACAGAACTCCAAAAAAAAAAATCCCTTTAAATTATCCAGAGAAAGGAAAATTTCAGCAGAAATGGAAGATCTGTCAACAAAGGTGCAGAAAGCACCTTTCATTGGAACTACGCTGGCTAAGCAAGTGGCTGAAATAGTGAAAATAAGCAAGCATTAAAATACAGAAATCCTCTAGAAAAAGGGACTTTTGCATATGGAATTTCCTGTGCTGGGCATGGGCACCCTTTGGTTAGCCCTTTCCCGAGAGGATTAACCTGCCTGTTCCTGATGGAGAGGGAATTCAGGGCACTGCTGCAGGGGGTGTACGGTGGGGACTGGCTAGAAATCGTTAAAAAAGTATTTACAGGTCTGTAAATCCTCCAAACAGAAAATATAAAACTGCATCCAAACTGGGGTAAAAAATAAAGAATCCTACCACAAAATCCTGCAGATTCCCTCTGTCTGACAGGAAGCCTGACTGTGCAAATTCCAGGAATCCAGCTTGCTGCTCCCACTTTGTACCTTCTTCAGGAAGACTGTTTTATAACAGAATCCTATCGGAAGTAGATATGGGACACAGCAAGAGCCAGTTCTCTTGCTAAAACGTTTGCTATCAAGTTTGCATTCAGCTAAAGACCAGCTGGGGAAGAGGGGAATAAACCCAGCTGATGAGTTTTCCTATGGAATTCATTTCACTCCATTCATGTCCTTTTATCAGCCAGTTGCTGCCTCGGGTCACCCGCTGCTCACGTCTCTCACCCACAACACACACGCACACACACTCCCCTCTTCCTCCTCCCAGGACTGCAGTGCTTTCAACAAGAGAAAAACAACAACAACAACAACAACAACAACAACATAATAATAATAATAAAAAAAATAGCAATAATTAAAAAATCTACAGTATTCACTTCCTTTTGGTATATTACATTGGCATTTTCTGTACACAACCCAAGAGCTCCCTCTATTTACACAGTGATCCACAAGGACTTATTCTGGGGAGCCTGGTTCTCCTGGCCCTGAGTGGGGAATTAAAGCCCACCCTTCAGAGTTGCTTTTTCAATTTTATTGAATGTACAATACTATCTTAAAACAATTTAAAATACAATTTTAAAATACAATTCTAAAACAATTTTAGAACAATCTTCAAACAATACAATCTTCAAACAATGCAATTTTCCTTTTACAGAAGAACTATGTGCAACAATCAGTGACGGTGAGGGGTCTTGGCTCTGCTCCGTCTTGCTCTTCCACGGAGGTGGTTGGCAGCACCTGCAGAATTAGAAACTGCTGTTCTTAAATTCACCATTCTCCGTGATGGAAAGCTTGGGAGGGTTGCCATTCCGGACGTGCATGGTGTAGCGCTCCTTTACCTGCGTCAGGGCACTCATCAGGCGCGTGTTGGCCGAGTCCAGGAACACGATCCGCTTCTCCTGCAAAGACAGCCACAGCGTCAGAGCCGCCGCACGCCTGGCGCCCTCGCTGCGAGCGGCCTGGGCTCTGGGCAGAGGAAGCTGGGCCAGCATTCCCCAGCCAGATGGGCTGTCTGCCTCTTTCTGTTTTTGGGGTGCCACGGGCTCCTCTGCAGCCGCTCCGGCCCTCCGGGGCTTTTTGTGCGACGAATCCGAGTTACAGCGGGGAATTGATCCAGGCGTGGAGGCTCCACCCAGCCAGGCAGGGCTTTGCCACAGGGGAGTGGGAGGGTGTCGGTGTTAATAACAATGGTAGCCAATTTCCATATTATATTTTAGAGGTACGTTAGAAAAACAGAAACAGGCAGCAGAAAATAAAAGTGGTGGGGGGTTTCATCTGGCAGAGAAAAGTGCAAGTGGTAACTGTCGACCGTTGTCTCCGTGCTTTGGATGGAGTGTGCTCAGAGTAAACTCATGGGATGCTTGAAATAAATAAATAAATAATAATAAAAAAGCAGATAATGGCAGCCTGCGGTGACGGTGCAACAGCAACACAGAGAAGCAGCAGCCAAAGCTAACGCTGAGGGTTACTGGAGGTGAGGGGGAGAGGGCACTGTGGGTGGAGGGGAGATGCCATCGACAGAACACAAAGAACAAACACGGAACACGCTGCTCCTAGACCCATTCCAGCTCGGGGGGCTCCCGGGCTCCACGAATGCACGTGCCTGGTTGATTGTCCTTGCACAGAACGTGCCAGCTCCACTAGGAGCAGACAGCTCAGGGATGTGTGCTGCTAAATTGACATACCCATCACCAGACCCAGCCTGCTAACAGTGGGATACAGCACAGGAGGGGCAAGCCAAGGAGTTGCTGGCATAATCAGAGATGAAAATTTTCATCTTTCCCCCAAAAAATAATAAGGCAGCTGCAGAAAGCAGTGCTAGAGATAGCAGGAAGGTAACTGTGCTCTCCATGCCACCAGCTGATTGGCTTTTGTTCTTTGAGAAGGGAAAATGTCTAATTTGCTCAACCAAAACAAGTTGCACATAGGAACTCTTCCCCGTCCAGCCCATTGAGAAACAAAATGGGGGGAAAAATGATGCATTGAAGGCATAAACATTAAGGAACAGTTCAGACACTGCTCAGGAGACTCATGGGCTACCACAGCCCCTTGGGATTCGGATCCCAGCACATCAGATCAGTGTGTGCTACAGCACTAATCAGCAATATCTGCTTTTCTCAGCGGGCTCCCCTACAGGGTGAGTGCTCGGGTGCAAAAACAAAGCAGAATTTAAGTCCTGCTTCTGTTACAGCCCTGAAGATGCCGAGCTCTGTGTAAAGCCAACAGAGGAGGAGGAAGCATGAGGCACAAGGCCTGTCTTAGCCCTCATCCCAATCCAGCTGATGGGAGCAGGGATAATATGGAGCTGAGGAGTTACAGGCCTGTCCTCCCATGCTGAAATGAACCCTGCAGAACACAACTGCCTCAGAAGGAATGTGCTCCTCAGCCAGGCAAAGCTCCTACTCCTCTGACTATATTTCACCTGGAACATAGAATTTAAAAATGAAAATTTTCCTTCTGAAACTTTTCCTGAAAAATTTCTAAAAAATCTTTCCAAAGAGTTGAGAACAAAGGGCTGGGTGTTTTCGGACACTGCTGAACACTCACTGAGCCAGTCTACAAAACAGCTGGAAATCCACACTTGGAAAATCAATCTTAAAAGCACAAGCTTGGTGAGTAGAGGCATCTTCTCACTGAAAGGAAAGTTTGATCTACCAGGCACATCTCTAACACGCTCAGGGCACAGGGAGCAGGAGGAGCTGGAATGGGTAGGAGGTCAGTGTGCTGGGCCAGGACTGGGTACTGCTCAGCTAGAGAACTGATTGGGTTTACTTGCCTGTTGGAATTATCTCATCCCCATTTATGACCTGTAATTTAACACAGCGGAGATGTCACTTGCAATAGCAACTGGGCCAGTTCTCTTTGCAGCTGCGTCGCTCCGAGGAGAGAGCCTGGCCAGACCTATCCCTGCTCAGGCTCCAGAGCCAGGAGAACAGCTCGTGTCTGTGTGTGTGGGGGCAGTGCTGGGAGCTGCACTGCACCCCTCAGACCATCCCAGGTGTCCCTAAGCACATGATCCCAGGTCACTGCTGCTCCTGGCAGCCTTTAACTCTTCAGCCGGGTGCGACGAGCCGGGTTCCAGCTCCACTCGATGAATCTCACACAAAAAAGCACCTTTCCTTTTCTAGCCACTGAAGGAATCAGACTAAATGAAACCTTCCAAGCACGACTTCAAGGGATTGCTACAGAACCCAGCAGACACCTGGGCTCCCCTGCTGAGTCTGTTCTGAATCTTTCACCGGTTTCCTCCTCTGCTCAGGTACTCGAGGAAGGACAGTGACAACTGCACTTCCCCCATGCACTGCCTGACAGTGAAGCAGTTGAGGTTTGCCAGTGACCTTGCTTAACCAAGAGAAATTATTAATCCTGCTGTTTTGCTCCTGTTTTTTCACTGGTTTCCGCCACAGGTGATAAACACTGCATCACTTGATGAAGTGTGATCGAGGACTACACCCTTCCAGCCCTGAAGGTTTGAAGGTCTCACAGGCCAGCAGTGGTCCCCTCTGCCAGCTGGTGACACTGGGATCACAATGGTCCATGCTCCACCTTGCTAGCCCATAACCAACACTGAGAGCCTCCTGGCACACACAGGTAACAGGCAAGTTTCTTACTCAGTCACAATCTCTCCCCTCCAAAAATCACTCTGCATGTTTGCCCAGTGCCCTTCCACCTTCTTGAGACAGATGAAAAATGGATCCACCCATTTTAGAATCCAGGCTGCTGCCTGGATGAGCTGCCATTCCATGCCTGTAACAGAGAGATGCCCTGACTATGCCTATCTCCAAAAACACAGCTCTTTGCTGCTTTATATTTTCCCTGCAGTTCCACAGGAGTTCAAATATTTCTAATAGCTCAATGCCATGTTTAACCATGTTCAGCTGAGACTCCCACCGCCACTCTTTGTGTAGGGAATAACTTGTGTTATTCATGAAAAAAATTATTAAAGAAAGTTTCCATTTGGAACTACTGAAAAGCCCAGAAGCAGGAAAGAGACCCTCCAAATGCAAATACCACAAACGTAACACGGCAGGCAGATACAAACCAGTCCCAGGTTCTGTTGTGGGATCAGCACAGACACAGAGGAAAAGCTGGAATGACCCCACAGGATACACCCACATGCACTTCCCACTGGGTTTCCCTCCCCACAGCTGCCCAGGGTGACCAAGGTGGGAGCTGCAGGTTTGTGGGAAATGGGCATTTCCCCAGGACTACTGGGGATGGCCAGTGGGGTGAAATGCCACACGTGACATTCCCAGGACAATGCTCTGTTGCAGCATTCTCTTTCCTGGACTCCACTGTCCAAAGCCATGCTGTTGCTGGCACAGCTGAGATGCATGCACATGGCAGCTAAACTATGCTGGGGTGAGGCACAGCTTTCCCAGAGGTCCCAGGCCATCACTTGGAACACCATCTACACAATGCACTGCTATTCCTTTACTCCCTTGGGTTCTCACAAAGCAGCAAAGGTTTTGGAGACGTGATCAGTCCTGGGATTTGTTGCCAGGCTGCGTCAAAGCCCAGGTCAGACAGTATTAAATAAAGCCCAAAGTTGTCTCCCAGAGGCAGTAAGTGACATGTGTCACACTGAGGGCTGGTACAGCTTGGAAGATAGAGAACAGTGCTGGGGCAGGAGAGAGGGGCCAGGAACAGGTTCTACACACAGATTCTAGGAGATCCCAAGCTCTTTACCTACCTGTGCATCAATGATTTTCTGCTTTGCATCAATGACTGCTTGCATCTCAGCGTGATCCTTTTTCAGCTCCTCTTCAACAGCCATGAGTCTGATGAGCAAAGAGAGGGACAAATTAGAACAGTTTAATATTATTCCCAAGTTTTTTAGGTACTCTGGCCTGTTGGTTTGATTTTTCCACTTCTCCTGGCTCTCCAAGAGAAGAATTCTATAGCTCTCAGGAAAGCTTATCTCTCCATCTGACACTCCCAGTTGCCCAAGCTTGTTATTTTCAGAATGGACATTGCCAAAAATGCCACTGCTCTGAAAAACTAATTTCATGTACAGATTCCCAACAACAACAACAAAAAAGACCTAGACCTAGAAACCTAAGTTAAAAATTCCTAAATCTTCTCTTTTACCTTCCTGGCAATCTCAGGCAAGTTTCCCCACCAATTTTTTCAGTTCTAAGGATGGAGTGGCACAGGGGAGCCGCTTGTCTTGTTTGGAAAACCCAGTCCCGAGCCTCACCTGCTGATGATACTTTTCATCTGGCTGTCCTTCTCCTCCTGCTGCCTGCGCAGCCTGTCCTCACTGTCTTCCAGTCGAGATTTGTAGTCTGTGAGCAGCTTCTGCATCTGCTGCTCCTGCACCAGGAGCCGCCGCTCGTACTCCTCCAGCCGGCGGCTGGAGACCCGCAGGCGCTCCTTCAGCTTGGCGATCTCCTGCTCGTACTGGGGGTGCCAGGGAGGCAGGAGGGAATCAGGTGCAAAGGAGAAAAAAGAAGAGATCACATCCTTATAATGCTCTGCTGCTTTTTAGGGGAGTGTTGGTTTGTTTTTTTTTTAGTGAAAAATAAGCTGATTGAAGTAAAGGAAGTGAGAAGCAAACATAGGAGTGACCATAGAGAAGGAGCATCCAGCTGCTCCCAGGCTGTGGGGTATCACTCTGCAGCCCAATTTCAGCAATCAGAAGGCTCTGATATGGCTCCTCAGCCCTGACTGGTCACATCCTGCCTTACTCCAGACTCCAGCAGTTTCTCAGGCAGATGCTGCTAACAGAGCTCAACTGCAGAAATGGCTTGGGCTGCCCAAACTTACAAACCCCGTAGGCCTGTGTAGGACCCAAATAACTCACTCTTCAGGATCTAATCAATCAGGGCAGGTCAGAGCAAACCAGTCACTGCACACCAGAGCCTGTCAGGTTACTTGGTTGAGCTTTTTTTCTTTTTGTCTCTGTGGGCAATCATTTCTGCAGTAGTGCCATGAATCTCAATATATTCCTTTGTTTTGGGTTCATTCCCCTTTCCTAACAATCCTATGTTTCTGCTTCTTTGTCCACTAAACGTTCTCCTCACTCCCTGCCTTCTCAAAATACCAAACCTCTTACACAACAACTCCATCCCCACAGCAACAAATGGCTGTAACTGTATTTGGAAAAATAGGATCTACTCCTGAAAAAACATACACTTTCAAAAACAGATCATGCAGATTTCTGTGCAGCTCAGAAACCTTGCAGTACTTGGGTGACAGGCATTTGCCCCAGTAGAAGCCCAAGACAAAATCTGACTGCTGCTACTGATGAAAGCTGAGCTGCAGCCCTGCACAGTCCCTGTGCATGTCCTAAGCTATGCTCAGTGGGGTTAACAATCCTGATTTACTTTATTTACAGAGTTAGTGATCGCTGTAACCAATATAACCTGTGTGAGAATGTGTGACATTGTGACAGCAGGCCTGAAAGTCCCTCTGAACTCGCTGTGGGGTGCACAGCACTCAGAATCAAATCTACCTTCTCAGCATGCTTGACTTCGTCCAGGTTCTGAGTCATGTCCTTTTTGGTGTCCTCGTACTGGCCGTTGTTGAACACCCACGCTGCCGTCCTCTCCACCGGGGACAGCGTGGCCGAGTCAACTGGTGACTGCACCTGGGGCAGAGACACCTGGGTGTTAGCATCCACCAGAGAAACTGCACACAAACCAGCTCTGAAATCCATCTCAACTGGAGGAGAAACATTCCCACGGATATGGCAGCCTCAAAGGATCCCCAGAAGGTCTCCTGCAGGGATACTTCATGCTGCCTTGACTTTGGACCTGCAGCACCCACCTGAATCCCTCTAAAACCAATGCATTTTAGAAATTTTTCTTCCTCTCCAAGTCAGCTTCTCTCTGAAAAGGTTCTTGTTTCCCAATCCCGTTCACATCAACCTCTTCCCTTTGCCACACTATGAGCAAGGCTTTCTCACCCTGCCATGTCTTGCACAGAGAACACAAAGTGACAAAGCTCTGCTCGCAGGTGAGACAGGTTGGTTTCCCTGGAGTGCTGAGGAGCTGAACTTGGGAGCAGCTTCCTCAGCCAGGCTGGGACAGACTGCAGTGGAGCATGGGACTGCACAGCCTGGATCTGGGACAGTGTGGCAGGACTTAATGTGGCAGGGAGGTGTGACATGATCCCAGCAGTGCCTGCCAGGTTTGGATGGTCCACTGCAGTGTAGCTGCCCTGCCAGGGCCAGCTGTGCTGACTGGGAGAAATGTCCAACCTTTTTGGAGGCTCTCTCTCCTCTTCAAGGGAATCTAAAAAGGGAGCCAAGAAAAGAGACAAGAAACTCTCTGCCTGGCTGGGGAAAGCATGGCTTGCTATAAATTCCAAGCAATTTTCATGGACAAAGACAAGTTTATAAGTGCAGGAATTAGCATAATTACTCCTGAAAGAGCAACATTGTCTTATGTTTTTGAGAAATGCAAAAGACCAACTTCTCCCCAACTGCAGCTTCTTTTTGTGCCCAGGCAGCTCTTCAGCTCCCTGCCTGGTCCAGTGGTGCACCCAAGTGCACTGTGCTCCCTGGCTGGAGCTTCTCAAGTCCCAGTCTCAGCCAGGAGCTCTCCATGGGGGAGGAATAGCTTCCTTAGGAGGCAGGGATCATGTCACCCTCCTGCTGTGTTTCTCCTGCTCAGGAAGACTGAGCTGGAGGGTGCTGCATCTGTTCTCACAGCTCAGCTGTCCTGAGCAGCCATGGACACTCCAGCAGGGGAAAAAGCCTCAGCAGAAATGTAAAGGCATGGAAATCAGGCAAAAATCCCTGGATTTAGGCAAAGGCCTTTTGCCTAGAATGAAGTCTTCACAACAAGAAAGCTAACAGCCCCTTAGGTGTAGTGTGGCAGCCTGGCAAAGCTCCTTAATTCAGATTTTTTTGATGGCATTTGCTGTCAGGCAGCCAGAGCAAGGGAGACCAAGGACCTTGCGTGGCTGTGAATCAGTGGAGAAATCAGGAACAGGACGGATGAACACCCTCACCACTCACTGGAGCTACAGGGGACTCAGACAGCAGAAAGGTGACTATAAAGTACATCCCCAGCCCTGCACCAAACTGCTGAGCAGCAGCAAACCTGGCCAAACAAGTTTTCAAGTGTAGGACAGAATACTTCCAGCAGCCAGATTCTGGAAGCTGTCAAACACCAAGTGAGCGGTTGGCAAGTCACACATGCTAATGGCTTACAAGTTATTCTCTAATAAAGGGCAAAAAAAGAATTAGTCTGCTAGGATCATATATTAATTCCCCTCTTTGCCTCTCTTCCAGAGGAACACACTGACATTTCTGTTCCCACCTACCTCCTAAATGGAAATGGAAGGCAAAAAGTGACCTCTCCCAGCAAACAAAGGGCCCAGCTCTATATTCAGAAACAAATGGGACTTGTAGAGAACAGAGTCTAACAATTATAACGCCCACAAAACATGCCTAGAAAGAACATGCCCAAAAAGAACATGCTCAACTTCTCTTTTCTCTTTTTTAAACAAGACCAGAATTCCACAACAAGATTTGCAATTAAAAGGACGCAATGGAATTTGCCTTGAAAAAAATGTTGGCCTCTCGATTTGGCACCATTCAAGACGTGGTTCATGGGTGTGGGGAAGGAGAGAACAAATTGATTTCTCTGAATAAAGCAGGAGCGAGTACTCTAATGAATCCAGTGGAAACAATTAGTATTGAAAGTACAGTGGGAAAACAAATGGATGCACATCCCCTTCACATTTATCCTTGTTACTGGCCTAAAATGTGCTACCAGAATCCCACAAGGTCTGGTTGTATTCCACAAAAAACCCTTCACGTAGCCATGCCCCTATGTCCCATTGTAAAACACACACTGCAGGAAGACACAAACACATACACACTTGAAATAATAAACAATTACTTCTTTGGGTATTACTAACTTGGCATACTATGCTTTGGCTTGTGATTCAGTGTTTCTGGTCTCATATTTCAATGAACCTGAGGTATCAAAGTAGTTTTGAAGCCCTGATTGCTCCTGGGCTCCCAGGCATCACCCAGATTTTCCTGTAACACTCAGGAGTTTGCCGAGAAAGCCCCACTGTCAGGGAATGCCAAGAAAACCCTGGACACAGTTGAACTTCAGTTGGTGAAGTTGAACCAGCTTCACCAACACCAGGTGAACCTGGTTGTTCTGCCAGCTTCACCTCACAGCCAAAAGCCTTCCCCCTGCAAGAGTTCTGACCTGCAGATCATGTTTTCCACCTTCACTGTAGCAGTGAAATACTCATTTCCTCTTTAAAATTAAACTAATTTAGGAAAATATTTTCATACACAGCAAATCACAACAGGATTATTATTATTTTTTAAAAAAGATAAAGGAATGTTGGCTTTTTGACAGGAAAACCTTGATTTATAGTTGCCTACGAGCAACTGATAATGTGCATTAGGAGTTGGGGGATATAAGCACTCCTTTCCACAAAAAATTTGCATTATTCATCATTTGGGATGATTAATGAAAAAGCAGCACTTATCTGAGGAACAGCAAGAGATTGTTTCATCATGGTGAAATATGGATTTCTCCACACTTTAGACAACTGTGCTTATTTGTTATTTTGTCAGCAGTTATTCTGTGATGTTTTATCTTTGTTCATTTCCCTGTTTCGAGGTAGCTCTGCTTTTAAATTAGCACCACAGGGCAAACGCAGTCTCACGTGGTGATCTGAACTACCACTACAAAGCTACTCCTGTTTTTTTTTTCCCTTGGTATTCAGGGAAAATTTCCAGTTCTGTTTCTTTCAGCAGGTTTGCTGCTACCTTAATGAATGGAAAACAGTTCTTTTTTTTTTCTTTAGATTTAGTACAAAAGCATCCCAGTGGCACAGATAAGGTGGCTTGCTGAGCTTGTGAGGGTGACAAGCACCTTACGCTCGCTACTGGCCACTGGCATAAGTGCTGCTTCTCTTGATTCAGCTTAGATTCTCAGCTTCAAGGTCAAGAAAGCTTTGGAGGCCAAGGAGCAATGGGCTGAACACCAAAGCAGAGGCCTGGAGGCAGGACTTCTTACCTGCTGTGTTTGCTGCCGCTGAATCGCCCGCACCTTGGGGACGGGGCTTTCCCTGGAGGACGAGGACTGGTGCCGGGAGCGGTTCCCGTTCTGGATGGGCTCCACGCCCACGGCCCCCGAGGCTCCGGACACGCTGCCCGTGCTGCGCAGGGAAGGGCTGTGCGTCAGCGTGTGCAGCGTTTTGGCCCTGGTGCCCAGCACGGCTTGGTCCATCTTGCGGATCTGCGCCTGGCTGCTGCTGTTCTGGCGGGGCAGCACCACCGGCACGTGCTTGTCCGGGCCCGCGGGGCGCCGCGCCGAGTCCTCGCTCTGCGAGCTGCGCTTGGCAGAGTCCTCCAGGCTGCTGTTGCTGCGCCCGCTGGGCTTGAAGTCCTCGCTGTTGCTGCGGCTCCGGGAGCTGGCAGTGCTCAGGTTCTCCGGGCTGGAGTCCACCGAGGCCTTGGCCATGGGGGGACTTGGGTTGTTGAGCTGGTAAACTGGGTTTTGGAATGAGAGAGGCCGGAGGCTGCCCTGTTGGTTCCACGCTGGGTGCAGTGGCCTCCGGACCTGGGGAGCGCTCTGGGGGGTGCTCTGGGTGTCCCACAGCTGTTTGATGTTGGCCACCTGGGTGACGGAGAGCTGGCTGCCCGCCAGGCGCAAAGGCACGTCGTGCATCATGGAAGTGGTGTCACTGTGAGCTGTGTGAGGGTCCTGCAGGTCCATGAGAGAGATGCTACGTCCGTTGGGTAAGACACTTACCTTCTCATCCTTATCTGAGCAAGTCATGCTCTGGGTGGATGCCTGCTGAACCAGCAGTAAGGTCTTGCCCCTAAAATGTCCGTCTATAGTTTCCTGGGTTGGAGACTTCATCTTATTTATGTCACTGTGGAGTGGAAAGGAATTTGGTTAATTTTTGAGCAGCCAAGATCCCGAGAGATCTGTCCCAGAGAAGTCTTTCTACCTCACTTAACCTCCCCCCACTGAAAGCTTAAAGGAGCCAGACTTCCTTTTATGAGCTCTTTGCGTGCAAGTCAGAACACACTCTTCCTTAATTACCACTTATCTTGGAGAATTGTGTTTGATTGAAGAAGTCCTTCATCTTTATTTCTTTTTATAGGTGAAATCTAAACCATTCCCACTAAATCCTCCCCCCTTAGTCACTTCTGTCTCTAGCCATCTTCAGATGCCATTTAACCCTTTGCCATTACGTAACAAGGGATGGGACAAAAGGAAATCGCCTCAAGTTGTAGCAGGGATGGTGTAAACTGGATACCAGGAAACATTTCTCCACCCAAAGGTTTGTCAACACTGGCTCAGGCTGCCCAGGCAGCGATGGAGTCACCATCCTTGGAAGGTGTTTAGATGTGGCACACAAGGACATGGTTTAGTGGTGGCCTTGGCAGTGCAGGGCTAACGGTTGGACTTGATACTCTTAGAGGGCTTTTCCAACCTTAATGATTCTATGACTCTGTGTATTATAGATGTCTTAAAATTCAGCAGGAGTTGTGTGAAAGCTCCTTCAGAGCTGGATGTAAGCTCAGGGGGCACGTGACAAACTGGCCCTTGTACCTGACAGCACAGGTACTGCAGCAGCCGAGCCCTCTGGCAGCTCTGCCAGGTCACAGCTCCAGATTAACAGCTGTTACACTGTGAGAAATGCTGCACGAAACATAGGAGGGATTATTTCTGCTGTTCCACAGGTAATGAGTTTCACCTACAGCTCAGTTTTTCCATTAGCAGCCTGATGGCCAGAAGGAAACATGATGGCTGACCGTGCACTCAGGCTGCCAGTAAATCACAGAACTGGCTTTTTTATCAGCTCAAATCATTGACTCCCAGAGATGCGGTTGAGTCCTGGGTAAGTCCAAAGCTCCAGGTGCCCAGTGCCACCTTGTGTATCTCTTACTGGGATGGTCAATTCCCCGTGAGAGAGGCCAGAGCTCCCCATTCCACAGCGGGGCTGGGCAGCCAGCTCAAGTGATGAAGCCCCCAACCCTTGGAAGCACAAAATGGTTTGGCTGGAAGGAGACCTTGAAGACCATCTCGTTCCAACTCTTCACAGCTTTAACAACCCCACAGCTGCCCTTGAGCCCTGGCTGGGACGTACCCATCGGTGGGGTCCTCAGTTATCTTCTGAAGTCCCGAAGAGAGACTTCCAGCGACGTTTGGGCTGGAGCTGTGCTCCGTGAAACGCTTCAGCTGCTGCTGCGTGGGTGTAGGGCTGGTCAAGGATTTTGTGATATCCGCAAGGATACGGGGGAGAGGTCCCAGTTTTGCCACGGTTGCCTGTAGGAAGGAATTTTCACCCTAATTGGATACAAGCACCACGACATCCGCCAGGTTTGTTTTTTTTTGGTACCGATGCACAGAGGCGGAGGGATGGAGTGGAAGGAAGGAGGGTGGGTGGTTGTGTGCGGGTGTGCCAGGATCGCAATGCAGTGTTATGGAGCAGCGCAACGACGGCGACGAGATGGATGGAGGAGACGAAACGGGGTGCAGCAGACATTGAGGAAAGAAAAGGAAATAGAAAAGAAATTAGGATTGACCCCCAAAAATAAAAATCATGCTTAATAAAACAAAACTACTGCCATTCCAATGCAAAACTATCATGCAAAGCACACTGGGTCTCAGGTGGGTGAGGTCAAAGTGAAAACTACGGCATCTGCTCATTGAAGGGCATTCAAAGGCTACAGATTCAGCTGGTGGGGGGAACTTTCCAGGCAAAGGGTGTCATGTGGTAAAGGAAATGCATGCCAACAGATGAGGTGGATCATGAGAGGATCGCAGGGGTTGAGGGTGATGAGGAAAGGGAAGGTTTTCATTTCATAAGCCTTTCATTTTTGGTATCCTACATGGATACCATCTCCTTTCGCACCGTTATCAACAATTAATGAAGCCATTCTTCCCTACCCAAACTTGAAAAATAACTGCATGAGAGCATCAGTGATCCTCATCCCAATATCACCCCATCAGCATGGGATGAAATGTGTGGCTCCAATTACAGGTTAGCTCAGTGCTGGCCAGGCTGAGGGTAAGAGCAGCTGGCCTTCAGCAAGGAAGGCTGCTCCACCAGGCCCTGGCTTCTCACCCCTTTGGGCCACTGCTGGGAGATCAGCTACTGGGCATCTCCAGGCTCCTGGGACTGCAGGAAGAAGGTGAAGGAGCTGCAGATTTATTAAAAAATTAAGATTCTGCTACAAAACCAGTGTTCTTCTCAAAGATACCCTTGTTTTCCCCATAAGCAGGTATTCAGCCAGTTTGGCTCTAGAGAAAGGTCCCTTTACAGACACTTTTATACAGCACAATGGCTATTACAATCTCCAAGGTGGCTCCTCTCATAATTTCCCAGTCATACCCTACTGTAAAGCCATAATGCATGTAACTTTACCCCTTAATTCTCTTTTTAGGAAACCAGCTCCCAAGGGCCTGCTAGGAGAGATCCACACATCTAAGCTACAGAAAGGGCCATGCAGATCCATATATTTGGAATTTACACTGTGTACGTGGATGAGTAAATTGAAAAACAAGACCATAACTCATTATCAAACTAAGATTAATATACAGACTGTCTTTTTGATTCAAGGGTATTTCAATTTACTCTGATGCAACAAGGTCAGATTTTTGCTTACTCTTTTAAATAATGTACAGTGAAAAAATAGATACACAACCAGTAACTATTTTGGCAAACCCTAAAGCAATAAAAATTGAGTGCATTGCTATTCACCTTACTTCTCCAGTTTCAAAAGAAAGAATAATATACATGGAACATGGAAAAAATAATGCACCTCTAAAAATTGAAGTATGGAACAGTTCCAAGCACTTAAAAAAAAAAAAAAAGACTCATAGTTCAGCTTTTCTGGGCCTTATCAACTACTTTTGCCACCAAGATTTTAATGATTTTGGTTCCTGCAAACCCACATAGCTAAGGAAGAGCAAAGCTCTGCCTTTCCTGCTTCTATAGCTAAACAGAAGCAGTGTTCATTGTTGGTGGGGTCTGCTGGGATCAGAAGAACAGAACCTGGACACTGCACATGAGCTCAGCACAGGGCACAGCAGAAAGCATCTTGCTCTGCTGCAGGATGGCACTCGGAGCAGATCCAGCTACTTACATGGCATTCCTTGTATGCCAAAACCAAAGACTACAGAAATGAGAGCATCTCAGCAGGCTTTGGATCGGGCTGTTGATGAGAACAGCTCCACAGGGCCAACTCATTCCTCCCTCAGAACCAGGAGAGGGCCTGCTGTGCAGCAAAGCACCTCCCTTAACACCACAAGGGCACAGCAACGTGGCCTTTTCCTGTCCAAATGCCTTGCTTACGAGAAAGGACCGGCTGCCTAGGGGATTTCAGGTCCACTTCCAAGCAATGCCTTCAGCCCCTGACCTTCCTAAAGGCTCTGCAAAGTGCCTGCACTGCTGCTGAAGCCCAACCACCTCACACACCCCGCTGCAGGCCCTGACCTGAGATCATGGAAGGAGCAGCTGGGAAACAGCACCATCACACATTGCCCTCCAAAGCTCCTGGCTTTCCTTGGTGTTCCCTACTGTTTACTGTTGCTATGGCACCATCCCTGGATTTGGCCTCCCGGGCCTCCAAACAGCTTTACCTTATCAAGTTGGGACACAACCTCCCACAGGAGGGAATGCAGCACCGAGAGCTCTTTGCCCAGGTCGATGTAGCCGTCGTATCCAGGCATGTTGGAGATGGTATCTGGGTTAGAGAGCTCCCTCAGAAAACGCTGCATTCCTCCCCACTCATGTTCCAAAAATTCATTCATGAAGGCCATGTACTCTTCCTTAATACCAAACCTGCAGGAAAGGGAGGTGGGGGGAAACCCAGTCAATAACCTCCACAGAATATACAGAGTACATGTGCTTACAGACAATTACTTAAACACTTTGCTTTAGACTGGCCTTTCTGAAGATTTAAATATTTAAAAAAAATAAAATTCAAAACCTGAAGATTTTGATGTTTTGGAGGAAAAAAAACACACGGACAATTTAAGAGATTCACTGCTTTGTTGTACTTCCTTAAATTCTACTACATCACTGTTTATATTATAAATCACATCTCTCCCTGCTCCCTCCCATAGATACTCTTTCTCTCCTCCCATGCAGGAGATGTGCCATGCCCTTCGTATCGTTCAGCTGAGAATTCTGGAGGGAGAGAACATGAAAATCATGATCCTTGGTGGGAACAGGCTTCTTTCCCTTTGAAACAGCACACACACTAAGATGCTAGTGTATGACTCTTCTTGGATTTATGCTTTGTCCCCTCCACAGAATTCAACACAGCTCCAGTCTGCATGTAAGAAGGAGAATTTATCTGAGGTGTCTCAGATCTAAGTGAGAAGATTCCCCCTTTGCTAAAGCTGGCTTCAGTTTGCCAGAGAATCAGCTGCCTGTGAGCACAGCTAGGAATCAGGCACGCTGCAGGTTCCGGTTTCCCTGGCACCACCTACTTGGCAAAGTTGGCGAGGTTCTGGATGACTTTAGCAATGAGAGTGAGCGTGCGAGAGGTTTGGTCATCAGGGTACTCCTGCATGAGGTTGAAGAGGCTGGGGGACATGATGGCAGGGCACAGGAAACGGAGGAAGAGAGAGGCACTGATCAGGCGTTCACTGATGTCCTGCTTGCCCCTGTTCAGGCACTGCTGCTTCCAAGATGCAAACACCTCCTTCAGCTCACGAGGGAACACACTAAAAAGCAAAAAGAAGGGAAATAAAATTGCACTGGCAATGAGATGCAAAAAGTTGAACTGGTGATCAGTCATCCGAAATACTTATCTGTGAGGAAACATCAGCTCTTTTTTTACCTCCCCTTTTTTTCCTCTTTCTCTCTAGGCTAGGTAATGTCATTAAGCCTCTATTCATAGATCCCCATTTAATCTGGTGGCACTTAAGTAGTCTTTAAAGCACCTCTTGTTCATATGTGTTAAGTGAAGCCGTTTCCAGACAGGCTAATTTGCAAGCTAGGACCTACTTATCCACTGCTACCCTGGGGCAAACAGAGTGTATGAATACTGAAAACAAACGAGCCAAACTGAGCTCATCTCCATATCCGACAGTTTTACCTTGCTTGTTAAGCTCTCAATACTATGCCTTCACTTCATGCCAAAGCAGAAAGGCCCCTCTTCTTCCACTGCTACTCAGAATAGAGATTAACAGAAATCTCTCTGCCAGTGCTTCCTCCCCATGATTTCCTGTTCAATTCCACATATTTGAAGGGTCTAAAAGTCTTCTGTACATATCAAAACTTGCAGCTTTTTATGCCAAGTCCAAGCTAAGCTATTATCTTTTCACTTTATTCCCTCCTTATCCAGTCACACTCAGTATGTGTTCCCTTGGCAGAGGATTTGGGGAGGTGTGGCTTGTGGGTTGGGACCCCTCAGTCTGGGCACAGGTTCCACCTGCAATCTGGAGTCACGGGCAGGAAGGCAGTGAGGAAAGGGGACAAAGGCAGCCTGGAAGGGGCTGTGCTCCTTCCCTGTCCCACTGCTGCTCCCTCACCCTCAGAGGAGGAACAGGCACCCCAGAGCAAACAGGGACAAAGGGAGGGAAGGAAGGTGCCTTACCAGTAAGAATTGATAATCTTGCAGAAGACCAGCTCACAACACATTTTCAGGTTGCACTGATGATCTGCTAATTCACTCTGTGAGCACCTGCTGGGATCCGCTTCACAGTTTTCATCTGACTCATACACAGCCTTGATAAACTCCCCTGGAAAAAGGGAAGAGGATGAGGAACCAGGGTGGTTACATGAAAAGCCTACTTGACACACCTTTAAATCCTGCTTATGTCTTTCCCTGGCAACTGCCTGTCCTGCTCTGGGTGTCTGCAGCTCAGCCTCCAGACACCAGCTGTTGGGGAAACGACTCCTCCCAGCCCTTTCCAAACAGAGCACAGCCTGGGCTCTGATGCTCCAGCCTCCTGTGCCCTCCCTGTCCCCAAGCACAGGTGCAAAAACAGGATGGCTCTGCTTAGCAACCATGCAGGCACTTCCCTTATGGCCTAGAGAGGAAGATTTGACTTGGTATTCAAACAGTGTTATCAACTATGAAATTATCCACAGTTCTAGGAATGAAGCTGTATGCTATTTGTCTTCATAATTTTCCCAGAAAATGCACTGGCAATGATATTTATTTATATTATTGCTAAATCTGCTTTTTTTTTTAATTTTAAGAAGTGTCACCTTGCCCTTGAATAAGAGTAATACCCAAACACCAGCTAGATGCTGATAATTTTCTCAACCTCTTATATCAACACCTTACAGCATTTTTATGGCCTGCATCTTTCAAGCTCCTTGGCATTTCTGTCACCCTTCCCTTTCAGCATCACAACAGAAACTGCTCATATACAAACCACATGAAGCTGGCTTTGTCTGACACACTGGAATGAACTACTCAGTGGTTTCCCTCCTCTATATGCAGGCATTCCAAGTGATTTTTAAGCTGTTGGGTGTTCACTAGGAAAAACCCTTTATTCATTGGTTTAATGATTCAATGTCTTTCAAGTTCATCTCCTTAGATGATCTCACTGGCTCTGAGCTAACACAAGGCTTATTTGTGGAAAAGGGGTTTGTTTTTAGCCCTTTCATTCCTAAAACCCCTTAAACACCTCTCAGCCCCTTCCCAAATCTTAGCTTGGTGTTGTCGCAAGCAAAGCAGGCACCACATTTTCTTAATTTTTGCTGAGGGCATCTAAATCCCTTACTTGCAAAACTGCTGGCATCACTTTTTTTTTTTTTTTGAGCCAATTCTGTTTTAACTCTTGTTTACTGGATATTATTTTATCCTTAAACATATTTGAAACTTACTCTTTGTGGCCCACAAGATTCAGATATGATTCCCTTACAAACATGTCACACTGCTAACACCAACCAGTGTTGTCAATCCTTTCAAAGAACAGGGCAGCTAAGTAAAATGACATTTAAAACTTGACAAAGAATTAGATGGGGATATTGTCATAAGCAAAGTTGTCCTGAGCTGTAGACAAGCTGGTTGGCCTTAGGGGCATTTTCCATCTCTCCTGCCTATGATTTACCATCTTATCACTCAGTGCTAAATGATGTATTAGAAGTCATTAATGTTAGAGTATTTTATGCAATTACTGCACATTAAGGAGCTTGCAGTCAGCTGTAATGGAGTGATCCCACAGCTGATGTTCAGCCTGCTGGGAAGCACAGCACAAAGCACCAAGCTGCTCGTTTCTCTGTACCAGGTGAGAGCCTACAACTGTGACTTACACTCAGTGGTTCCACCCAGGAGAATAAGACTACCAGAACAGGCTCATTACACTTCAGAAATGGCCAAACTGGATATAATCCCAGAGCTGACTACACTGACCCTTGGAGCACTAATTTAGTCAGCTATCTCCTTGATGCCTTGCCAGCGTCTGGGATTGCTGAGGACAAGCGAGACTGCTGGGAAAGCAAGCAGCTTGGCTTTTTTTTCCTTTTTGTGAAAGGATGTGGTGTGGGACTTGGCTTTGGCCTGATCTTGTTTCTCTTGTATCAATTTCCAAAGCTTTCTTCATCCCAGAAACAACAGGGGGTGTGTGGCTCATTGTGCAACTGTGGAGAAGGAGGATTGTGTGGAGCTGCTGAAACCTGACTGCGGTGAGCCTGCGGAAGGCAGCGAGCCTGGGTTTGGTCCCCTTTACTGCTAACTTTGTGTGGCCAGGAATTCCCCAGGCACTGGGTTATGACTAGAGCAGAACCTTTTGGTGGAGGGGGGACAATAACAAAATATCAGAGTCCACCCTGGCATGTAACAGTAGGCATGAAGACCCCGGTGGGGAGGATGGAGTAGGAGATCCCAGGTTGGCCAGGCAGTTTTAACAAGTCAGTGAATGATGAGCACTCTGGATGAATGCAGGCAAGAGGCTTCCCAGACAGGATGCATCTTGGTCTCCTGTCCTGGGATGCTTGGCAGCCTTGCAGTCTCACTCCCTGGCCTCGTCTCTCCAAGGACTATGTGTCAAAACCCCTTTTTCAAGCATGTCTGTATATCAGATTGAACAGCCACCATTGCTCACAAAGAAATTGCAGTGTTATACCTCTTTATCATGCAAGAGACACAAAAGAAAGTTACCCAGAAAAACAGAACATGGTAATACAGACTTGAAGAGGGACCCAGCGACATCAAATCTTGCCTTGCCTTGGGTGCTACTTCTGCAGGCACCAAAGAGCACCCTTCTCCACACAGATGAAGGGCACTGAGAGCAAGACAGTGCTGTATATGAGACACTCAGGCTGAGTGCTGAGGCAGTTCCTTCCCATCCCACATTCCCAGCTGCAGCCATGCTGCAGACACAGCTCAGGGTCAGCCCTTGCTGTGCAAACAGGTGGCAGACAGGGGGTTTCTTACCCAGTGCATCCTGGAGGTACTTCTGTCCTACCAGCTTGAGGTATTCCTCAATAGCTTTGGTAGCAAGTGTGTTCTCCCTGAAGATCAAGACATCATGTTCTGCACAACGATCTACCTCAGCCATCACCAAATCTGTCAAGAAGTCCTGAGGGAAAGAGGTCAAATGGCAAAGGTGATTTTCACCAGCTCAGTTGTGCCAGGCTAAGTGCAGAAGCCAAGAAAGAAGGATATTACAGGATAATAAATAATTTCTCAGCCTGAGACAAGGGGTGCAGCTGCTACATGAAGTAAGGGCTGAGGAAATAGCCAGGTCTCCTCTAGGTTTTATTATATTTGTAGAATGATAGAGATCACAAATTATAAAGGGTGAAGCAAAAGTCTCTTAAAAAAAACCCTTTACAGCCAAGCTTGTGTTTCAGTTCAGCTCCAGAACAGAACCTCTCAGCAGCTTGTTTATCAGAGGCTTTGTCTGCTGAAAGAACCTGTGCTATTATATTTCTCCTTATCTTTATAAGGAATATTCCATACAAACATGGATCTAAAAATCCAAATTGGAAGTGACACACAAGTTATTACAGCTTGATGATATTTAAATAAGAAGAATGGCTTAACAAATTAAATTCACAAACCGAAAGTGCTTTAGGATTTGGGAAAAAAGAAGTTAACATTCAACTTGCTGGTTATCTACATGGCTTAACTTGAACTGTATTCAATTGTCCAGGCAGGAACTGTCAGTAAGCCTTGATACAGAGAGTAATCTCTTGATATAGGGTCTAATTTTACAGTAATACTTATTTCCTGAAGTGGTAACTCTATGTGAGTCAATGACATTTAGTACTCTTGGATTTGAGTCTATTATTGCTGTTTCTTTTCAACAAAAAATTTTCTCTCTGCGAGAATTCTTTTCACCTGGCACAAACTGGGAACATCCAGCTGTATCCCCATCAGCAGAAGTACAAGCTGGAAATACCCTCTTAGGAGCTTTACAGCAGCCTGAGCCACCTGGTGCCTCCCATAAATAGAGGTTCAAAACTTCACACACCAGGAATGCAAAGTTATAACACTAATTTATCAACTTGTTGCAGCAGGCACTGCAGCAATCCTCAGCCTGTTTTCCAGCAGGGTTTCAACATAATCTTAGCTACCAGCTTCTCTCATCAGATCACTTAAGGAATGTGTTCCTGTCACACACACTGTCACAGAGCACCAGCCATCCCGAGATGTTTCCAAGGGGCAAGCAGAAAAGGACCTTTTCTGGAATAGTTAGATGAGGCTGTCCCTTGGATGTTGTTTACAGCCATCCTTCCACATCTCTATCCCTCTGACTTGTGCTTTACTTGCTCTATCTGGTTTCACTGGCAGAAGCTGCCTCCAGCGTGGCACTACTCACCCAGCACCTGGCAGGCAGCAGCCAGACACATCAACGCATGCTAACGCTTCCAGAACTTCCCATGACCTGCAGGATACTCTCCCACAACCCGTTTGAAGAAACCAGTGTGCACCCAGAAGTCCTAAGAGCATCCTTGGGGCAAGTGGGATCACCATTAACTCGGTATAGATCCCCCAAATGGCTGTTTAAACGCTGACCCAATCGATGCTGGCATTGATCAGCTGACTTAGCGCTGACTCAGCGCCGGCACCCGCTGCTCACTGTAGCACAGGCTTATTTATAGAAGCACTTCTCCAGTTTACCAACCTCCTGTTCACTTATCTCTTAACCTGCATCCTGATTTTTGAAATGCAAGGGAAGGTTCCTGAACACTCAAAGGTAGGTGCTGATTTTCAGAGTAACATGAAGTTACAGAGTCCTCCCGCTCACACTTGTACACAACATCTACTGCTGCTGCTTATTGTCATGGGCCCCCCAGTTTCCATCAGGAATCCCTTATCAGTAGTCACAGTCACTCCAACAGGAGCCACCTGTGCTTACCTTGGCTCTCCCAGTGCTCTGAAGAATGTGCACCAAGGCAGAAGCCATCTCTTCCTTGTTCTTGACACTGATCACAGGTTCCAGCACGGAGCACAGCAGGGCGTAATTGCTGGTAACATACTCCCCAAATTCTTTGTACTGCTCCATGGGCAAGATGGTGATGGTCTGGTAACGGGATTTGATCCGAATGGAAGGCCCCCCTGACTTGCCTTTGTTGGCTGTAGGGGTGCTGACTGGGTACCATTTCTCCACAAACTGGCGACCGGTCACGCTGGCCGTGGGAATGTTGACCAGCCCTACGTAATTGTTCTTGTCCTTTTTCTTTTTCTTCTCCACGTCCTTGTAGATGTGAACCGTGATGCTCTGAATGTGTGGGAGGCTGTAGAACTCAAAGTGCTCCCCCCAGAAAATGTTATCTGCTTTTGCTTTGCTGGTGGTGCGGGCAAAGAGGGTGTCATCAAGGCACAGCTCACAGAAGTATTTCTTCTTAGGGGTCAGGTCCTTGGCCTCTATGATCCAGAGGCGAAGCACGTTTTCAGCTCGACGGCAATTGTCCTGTGCAGAAGAGAGAGAGCAGTTTTGATTCAAAACCCCTAGAAGTTGAATATTTCATCTCCTGAAGCGGCAGCAAAGGTGCTGCCTTTTCTGTCTGAGGAAAGGACAGAGTCAGAATTCAGAATCAGATTGTCTGATCCAGAGAGAATTGGAATATCTAGAAAACTGGACATTTTCTAAAACAGAGGCAAAGGGCTCTCTTTTCTATGACAAGAGTATTGAGGACTAGAATATTTTTCTTCTTCAAAAGCTATATTTGAAATGCTTTAGCAAACAAACACTCTGCACAAGAGCGTGACCAAAGCTGCCAGACTGGTGAGGAATCCCAGAGCACTGTTAGCCTGTCCCTGGGAGGCAGGATTGCAGCTATGAAGTGACTTATCAGACATTTCCAGTTGATCTATAACTTGATTCCTCATCTCACTCCATCTCCAATTGGTTTAATGTTGGTTTTTTTGGGTTCCCCCCTGCCCCATCTCTGCCCTTGATTAAAACATGACCCTTATGAAGCTGTGCCCCATCCTTCCCAGGTGCATGGCCTCAGAAATCCAGGCTGCATCCCAAGCTGGCACTGGGCAGGGATCAGGAAGAACGCTGGTGTGTATTTACTCATTAAAGGTCTGACCTACTGCACTCCCTGGAATAGCACACGGCAGCTTTAGACACACGGATGAGCGGACGGCTCCCCAGACTAAATTAATTGAGGATGCATCTGTGGGAAGCCCTGGTACACTGGACTAAAATCCAATCATACCACCTCCATTCCCCCACTAATCTTATTTTTGCAGTTTCTATTACCTTCATCGGCTGCGATAGTCTGCGTATGTTTTCCATCCACCAGTCCCTCTCTGCTGCAGAGGAACAACTGAAGCATTTACTGCCCTTGGAGTAGGTTACCTGGAATGAATAAATGACAGACTGAGTTCAGGCAAGCTTAGGAGACATGGAAGAGGCTGCAAAAAGCAAGGAGGAAGATAAACAATGCTTGAGTAACAAAGTAAATATGAAAAAAACTGAGGTAAAAATACAGCGGCCTAAAAGGCAGAGAGGATGAAAGGCCCACAAAATGCAGAGAGCAAAAGAAGTTTGAGGTTATATAAAACTAGAGAAACAAAAGAATTTATATAAAATTAAGAGCACCAGAGGCTCCTCTTAAAGACTTTTAAACAAAGCTTTATTCAGCCAGTTAATCTTTCTTTTTTTAAACAGTTGTTAATTGATCTGTGGCTATTAAAGCTCACCGATTTCCCTGCTAAGGCCTAGGGGCACATGATTTGGTTACCAACAGTGTAGAGACAGGCAGAGCTGACAATGCATTAGCATAAGGCAATACAAATGGACATAATGACTTCAGTAAATACAAAATATTTCCAGGGGTCCATATAGACAGCAACAGCCTAAACAAACTGAGGGAGTTGTACTCTACTCTGCTCCAGCTCTGATAGCTCTGCTTTCCCACACCGGGAACCGCCTCGGTTCCTTCCCCTCTTACGTGGCCTGACAAGCCTCATTTACTCTTTCCATTCATTTGTGCTCACAATTACAAAGCAGTTTGAGGCAACAGCCTCAGAGCTAAGTTGTTGCCAGTGTTTTCCACCCAACTCCCCAAGCCTAAGCAAGCTGCAAAGTGCTTCCAACCAGAAGAATGAGGCTGAAGCAAGCAGGAACAGTTCCTGGATGCATCATGAGGGACCAGAGCCTGATATGCTGGTTTACTGTCAGAATTTTCCAGGTTGTAAACAGATCTTTGTTCCAGAAGTTTATACACATCTGACTAATCCTGCTGAAGACAGAGTGACCTGGCCCTGCCACTACAGGTGACGTGGCCTCAGCTGCATCCAAACACACAGGGCTCCATGGCTGGAGCTGTGATGGCAGGACTGTGCTCACACACAGAGTTTCTGCCTGTTTGTGGAACACAGCTTGGAGCCAGAGCCTGCAGCCTCTGCTGAAACAGCAAAGGGATCTTTGGATCCTGCTTCACGGTGCAATGGACACGTCCACAGCCACTGAGGCTTCTCCTTTGGCAACTGGAAAGCACTGAGCTAATGGAATGGGGCTCTGACTGGAAAACTCATTTCTTGGTTACAGTAAATTTTCTAAATTCAATTTTAGGTGAATTTGGAGGGGGTGAACACACAGCTAATGTACATACTATTGCATATCCATTGTGCTGTATGTATCAACCACATATTTGCATGCACACTACAAATGCTTATCAAACTGAAGAGATTTTTCAATTAGAAAAAGATTTCTCTCTATTCAGTGACTGATGCCATTAGCCTCAAGGACTTTAAAAGTCACATGGTGGCTCAACAGCCTCCACCCAAACCTCAGCAAGGCAGTGGCTGCTGCTCTGTTTTCCAGTCCCCCAGTCCTGGAGCAGCATTCCCCAAGGGTTCAGGGGGACTGGCAGCTGCCTGTTTTGGAGCCTGTCCCTACCTCAAAGCAGAAGTCTCGTCCAAGGATACTGTTGTGAAGTGGTTTGACAAAGACTGCTTCTTCTGCTGCAAAGTCCAGAGTCTCTATGGTGCTGGCTTGGTTCAGTAGAGACTCATGGGAACGGGACTCCTTCAGCTTGGGCAGCTCGCGTGGTCTGCAGGACAAGGAGGAAAGGAAATGTCTTTTTTTCTTACAATTACCAAAAAGAGCTGGCAAGATCCCAGACAAAGCTGCAGCTTGTCTCGGTGCTTATTCAGAGCAACTTCTACAATTAGTCTGCAAACCTTATGAAAATAACATTAGGCCAGTAACCCCAGACTCCCAAGACAATATCCAGCCTAGGAAGTCCATTCCCACTGACCTAGAAATTATAGCTGCCAAGCTGTCAGTGAAAGAACAGCAGCAAAAAAATCAGAACTTAACTGCTGAAATTTTAAAAAAGCCCATATAGGTAGCTTTGGACGTAATACTGAAAATACTTGTTACAAGCTAGATTAGTAGACAGATGTTGTGTATTAGCAGCAAAGAGCACATGGATTCCTAAATCTGTAACCAATGCAGAATAAGGATTATTCATTAGAGCAGATGACACTTCACAATATACTTGATTTTTAACATACAGAGCCTTTACACTAAAGTCAAATACACAAATTCTGTCCCACTTCACAAATGCTCAGATCAGTCATTTTGCATTCTTTTTCAGCTGCTTCTTCCAGCTTGAATTTCCATTTTTTTTTATATTTTCTCTTTTAACTTCTCACTGACACATACTGCTTCTCCTTTCCACCTGATTGTCCTGTAAATCCTTGAGCTTCACCAGAGCTGAAATCTCCCATATTCACAGCACCTTTTTATCAAGGCAGTTTTCTCTTTGTCCCCACCAGTTCTTGAACACTTCTCAAAGACATTTCCCTCCCTCCAGTATGCCACAGCTTTTGGCAATCAACAGTGACACTATCAAATGTGTTTTAACCCTTTCTGTACTCTCCCAATATGATTTAATGCAACATTTGTGCATAGTGGGGAGCTCTGCTGTCAAACAGCGCTGCAAAATGTGCTCAAGTTCAAAGTGATGTGGCTTCACCTCTGCTCCTTCTGCCTCCAAAGAGCCCTAGAGGCTTCTGCAACAGTCATACAACACCTGAGGCACAGCTTGCATCTCAAGGTAAACATCATGTGCAGACACATCTTATTTTTCCTGTGGCAGGAATTCAGTCACATCCTTCACAGCTGACCAACAAGGAGGAAGAGCACAGAGTCCCAGCTTAGCAGAGCTGTTGACCAGGCAGGTCTAGCTTTTGTTAAGATATTGAAGTCCCTGTGCTCAGTGATCCCTGCAGGCAAGTCCATAAATGTGGCTGCCCATCCAGCAAGTGTGACTGGGCATAAGGAACAGATGTGGATGTAGAGAGGCATCAGCTCTCTACACATCACTCAGAGAAAGACAATGCTCCTGTGCTCATCCTCACAGTATTTCCTCTTTGAATCAGTTCCCAGTATCAAATGGAAAATGTTAAAAAATGTTATTTATAGAGGAAAGAAAAGCACAGCTACCTCTAACAGCTTCCCTAATTTTGAAAAGTAATTACTTTTTGTACACTTCCCTCACATATACAAAAAAAAAAAAGTTCCTCACATTCTTTATCCTTAGCAAAATCAAACTACTCCTACCTGTGAGCAGTTCTGTAGGGGAACTCAGAGGCAAAAAACCCCAAACATTTGGAAAAGGCATCTTAACAAAACCTTGGGTACCACAAAGGATCCAGGCAATGCAACAAGCAGAGCTCACCCAGAGCTGCTCTTTTGTGTGGAATGAAACGCTGAAGGTATTGGAGCAGATTCACACACGATAAGATTTATTAAACGGCAAGGGAGAACTTTGTTCCCATTTAATATACTGAATGACCTAAGTGCAGGCAGCAAAACCCTTTGATGGGAAGAATATTCCAAAGACACTGATTTCAGATGCAAAGCAGCAGCCCCAGTAGGAGTGTTGGCTGTGCTGTGCTTTGTTCTAACAGGTTCCAGCAGCAGCTGAACCAACGCAAACCCAAACCTCAGCCATGTATAATTGAGCACTTGCTGCAGTTAAGGTAGGGCAAGTCTAAAATAAACACACCAAAATACACCACTTTAATGTCATCTCTGCAAAATCCTCTCTAATTTCTCCTCTCAAGAAAGCACTGCTGAGGTCACTTGGCTTCTGTCCCTGCCTCAAACTCTGAGCAATTCCTGTCCTTACAAAGTGCTGAGAGCCTGCAGCCAGTGCCTGGTCAGTGGAGCAAAGCATGGAGTGAGCACAAAGAGGGGGAAGAGGAGAGAAAGAGAAATAATTACCAAAGAAAGGAGGAAAAAAAGAAAAAAAAGACATGTAGCAAATTCCAGTTAAGCAGAGGCTGCACTTGGAGCAAGACAAGGCAAGCAGACCTACACAAAACAACTGTAGAGCCACTTAGCAGAGCATCTCCAGATCATAGTGATGCCACACGCCACAACCCTTCCCTCCAAACTTCCTGCTCTCTGCTACATCTCAGACAACAAATCCTGCCCGGAGAGGAAGAAAGGCACAAACAAATCCAAGAGGAGTTCTTCCTCAAGCCTCAGGTTACAGATTTCGGAGGAACACCGTGCCAGGCAGATAGGCTGGGGCCAGGAGAGCAGCCACAGCTATGGTGAGGAAAGCTCCCTCCTTGGTGAAATCAAAAACTTAGTTACCAGCTGTGCTCCCACTCCACAGTGCCAGGAGAGGCTTCTGCCTGCTCCTGGGTTGCCAAGGCACAGCATCCTCTAAGGAGATTAGGGGGGGCTGGCAGCCAGCAGAGGCAGCAGGTGAGGGGAGGCTGCTCTGCAGGCGTGGCTAAGGTGACCTTCCCAGACAGAGAAGTTCCTCCTTGTCCTTTCCTACAACTTTGATGAGATCCAGACATTAAAGGCAACATGAGAGAGCAAGGAATCTTCCAAGAAAGCCTCCAAACAGCCTCTGGGAACAGGGCAGAGGCAATGGCAGGTACACAGAGCAGATGTATTTCAAGCCTGCACATCCCATCTTGCAAGTCACACCTTTTAGGAGCATCTCTTCTGCTCCATTCTCTTCTGACTAGTGGGCTGTGAGCATTTGGGTTTGTTGCAGAGCACTGGTAGTTTTGTTGACTCAGGGTCCTGTGGCAGAGAAATGTCAGTCTGTTCCAGCAATCCTTTGAAGATACCATATTTAAAACAGCTCAATAAACTGATGAAGTGGCTTAGAACTGGCACTTTATCTTCCATAAACATCAGAACATCCTAAAACTGTTGGTTAGATGCAACCACATGCATTTACAAACACAAGTACATGCATTTGTGGGCACCACCAATAGATTTCATCTATTGATAGATCTGCAAAGCAAATCTTTGACTTGTGCCTATATCAGCAGCATCCCAATCAATATAGGCAATAATAACACAGAAATAATACTTCTCTGCTGCTTTAAAGCCTCATCTGATATGCTGAATCTGTAGCAAGGAAAGAAAATTGCTTACTGGCTTCCTTTTGCCATAGATGCCACTAATTTATGTCCCAGTGTCCAGCAAAGGGGCTGGATTAGCAGGGTCCTTCCTGTATTAGGTAGGAAGCTACTAGGAAAATGAGTATTGCTCAGACTCTGTCAGCAGAGAGGTAATCCCAGGGAAGCAGATTACTGTAAACAGGAAGATCACACATGCAAAAAGTGGGGGAAGGGTTGTTTGTACAAATCTGTTTCTGTTAAACAGCTCCATTAACAACACAAATCCTGTTTTAAATTACAACTAACTGCCCATGATCAACTTTTTATCCTGTTGCTTTTTCTATCTATGTATGTAAACAACAGAGATTGCAAAGGAACTACATGGGAGTTCAAACAGTTACCAAAGCACCAAATAATTCTTACACATTCTCCATAATTTCTTTCTCATAGAAAAAAAACAGACAGAGGAGGAGCATGTCAGGGAACATTTTAAACTTCTCACCTCTTTTCACATGTTTTGGAGTACTGGTCTTCAGAGCTGCATCACTTCCTTGTAAATCAGAGCCCAGACAATGCCCTAAACCACTGACCTGGCAGCAGCATGCAACTGCCACTGAAAAAGAGCTCTCCAAACCACCCCATCTTGCTGGCCCAGCCCCAAGCTGACCCCTTCTCCTTGCACACCATAATTCAGTAATTTTCCATGACAGGAAAATCTCAGTTGTAAGCCGGGAAGTGGAAACCTCTGGCTTTCAGTGGCTGCCCATGGCACACAGCAGCCCATTAGCAAAGTTCTATTATATTCTACTGTCTATAAGGCACGTAGAATAAAGGGTTAAAATCCTAATTGCTCTGGTTATGAAGCTCTCCTGCTGATTTTGACCTATTTAAAAGCCAACCTACAAGGCACAAAAGACTTCCAATTACTGAGTTTACCAAGGAGAGCTTTATATTACTTGTAAAACAAGCCTGTGGACATCAATAATCCAAAAGATTTAGGGGAAAAAAAAAAGTTTTAAAATGAACTTTCCTTTACCAAACTGGTGTAAAAGGAAAGAACCCAGCCCAAGCACCCAGCTACAGCCAAGTCTCCAAATTGCCTTGCACCAAGCTGCTCGTCTGCATGCTTCAAATAATTCCAGCAATCCCCATGTGCTGGGAGACACTCCCCGAGAGCAGAAAGTCGAATTCAATACTTAGCCACTCTGCAAAGTCACAGGAGAGAGCCTGGACTGTAATGCAGAGAATTTCCTGCTGCTATCCCAGCTCCCAGCCCTGTGGAATGGAACCCTACCGTCTCCAGCATCACCTGCAATTCACCCGCGCTCTGCCCGTGCTGCAGCACCAGGATTTTCCCTGTCCAAATGCTCATTTTGTAGGCACCACACCCCTCTTCATTTTCCAACTGCCAATTATCTGAACATCCTATTACTTGGTCAACAATTCTACAAGTCTAACCAGTTTTATTATTAATTTTTTTTTTTAATCAAAAACTTAGGGTAACTTATTTATCTGCAAGTTACACTCAGGTATGATTAAATGCTGGGTTTTTCTGAGTATATTGCTCTAGTCTTACACTGAGATTCTGGTCTTTTCTGGCAAGGTCCTACCCAAAGCCTCATTGTTTGAATCCTGGATTTGCAAAGCCCTTCCCTGCCTGCCCGCTCTCCCTGCAGATCACAGCTTGTCTAACAGACACCTCTCAGGGTTCAGCCAAGCAGGCTGCTGAATTTCACAGCAGGAGAGTTCTCCTCTCTCCTCTGGTCTCTGCTATTAATGTTTCCAATTGGTTTGTTTTGATGGACCAGAAATGCTTAATTGATTCAGTTTCATTTCCCTGCTAAACTCAAGGTGAATGCTTCACGGAAGAGCCGGGGCTTTGCAGAGAAGCATCAGCCATTAAGAAATATGTATTTATAAAGGGGTCAAGTGAGCTTGCATGTGGGAGAGAGTAGCCCAGCAGTAAGAGGAAGGTTTGTGACAAACACCGGGGTCTTGTTCAATTTTCAGTGAAAAACCAAACTGCTGCAGGAAATAAGTTCACTAAATCAGGAGTGAGGCATCCCTCCAGAAACAAACCACTCCTCCCCCTTTCCCCACACTCCAGTGTGCTGATAGCTACAGATATACTGAATGAATGCAAGCTGGGAGTGAGTCAAGCCTTAATAATGCATTGTGCAACACAGATTTCCATCCTGACAGCTAAATCAGGGTGAAAATCCCCCACCCTTTTTTTTTTTTTGAAAACTGGCATTAAATTAGAACGAACCTGAAAAACACGGCGGGTTTTGCTTCTATTATTTATACAACCCGTGCTATTTTCTCACTGCAAAGAGGCAAGGAGGGAGGAAGGGGAACTTACCGAAAGTAGAAGAAGCTGTGGCTGGAGGAGTGGTACCGTTTGACCATGAAGCCCAGAGCCATGGCTACCTGCTTCCCTGTGCCCTGCCAGAGCCCATTCCGAGCCCCGCTGCCACTGGCTCATAATGCCATAAAATGACTTTTAGCAAAGCAGGAGGATTCCCACGTGGCAGTAAATCCCAACAGGGCAAAGCCCTCCCAGCTGTCTGCAGAGCTTTGCTGCAGTCACTGAGACCATATGCAGCCAGTCACAATCATCTTTGCTCCCTCTCCGTAAACAAAACTGCTGGTTTTCTTCGAGATACTCTCCTGGCCACAAACTGGAGATATTATTTTGGTCTCTCCTTTCACACAAAATTTTCCTTAAGTCTTTTCTCATGCTTTTTTAACGTGTTTTATATATTATGGACACTGAGAAAACATTACAGATGAATGTGTGAGTTGAAAAGCTCAAAGGATGCAGGAGGAAACAGGCTGGAAAAGCTGTGAAAGATGCTACAGTGACATGGTGCCAGGCTGCCTCATGGTGAGAGCTGCTGGCAACCTGGTGAGATGCTGCACTGGCCACACACTGAAGAGCCTCATTCCCACCTGCCCTGGCTCACAGGGAAAGGAGCACAGTCTAAGTCCTGCCACATCAGTGTCTTGTAAAGACAACGCACATGTATTCAAGTACAAAAAACCACCAGCAAACAACCTGAGCCCGAGTAACAGGAGGGGTGTGAATTACAGACTGAGAGGTTATGGATTTATTTCTACAGGACACCTGGATGCTGATCCACATTTCTAGAGGGGCACCAGAACTCTCTCCTCTCCCTATTCACTAACCCAGACACACTGAAAAAAAGTTAAAAACCAGAAAAGGTACGATGGCCAATTGCTTTCTGCTGAAACAGAAAATCTGATTACAAAAAATCTGCAACTCATCTCCATCCCTGCTCCCTACAGCATTCCTGACTCTGTTCTGTTTTAAATCAACTCTGAACAGACAGCATCCATCCTCTGTCATCATCCAGCATGGCATGCAATGTTACAATATCCCAAATCTTAATGTGCACCGGGACAACTAATCTTCCTTAGTCCAGAATTTTAGAGATATTTATCTGTAAAATCTCCACTTTCTTGACAGATCCCAAACACCCCAAAAGCATGAAAAGGAAATATGACAGCAGCCTCTATTTCCTTCTAATCCATGCAGGGTTTTAATTTTTAAAGCTGTATAATACTTTCTTTGAAGGCAGGGCTCTCGTGTTTGTCAGAGCAAGAAAAGGGAGATGCTATCAGTCAGCCTGGCCCTGAAAACCTGTGTAACACCATGACATCACCTAGAATCACCTGCTTGAAATGGGAAAGGGCTGACTCACCAGGGCAGGACAGGAAAGCTCTCACTGCTACAGCTCGAGAGGCTCATACAGAATGAGGGAAGAACAGAAGGTGAGAGAGCGGCAATTCCTCCTCATGAATTTAGAGTCAGCTCTACGTTCAATAATGCCACCATGTCATAAAGTACCTGGATTTTATGCTTTTATGCTTTCAGGCCATCAGAGAAAATTCACATTTCATTTGAGGCTAGTTGAAAATTTGTGCCCACACTGGCTGGGAGTAGAAGGGGGTCTGCTTTTTAGGAGAAGGCAGCTTTGCTGTGTGTAACATCATGTCTTAAACCAAAGATGTTGGAATTAGAGCTAGCTACATATATTAGCTTTCCCAGAACAAAAGTGCTTCCCTGACACTACAAAACCAAGTATCCAGCATAAGTACCAAGCTCCTCAGGAAAGACAACCAGATTATTTATGGCAAAAAAAATTTTCACGTTACAAAAATTCAAGCAAAGCTGCTGTCAAACAATGGTAAAAATAACAGGTACTTGATTACTTGGTGGCATTATTTAAGATGCTTATGCTCACTGAGTTGCTTTTATAGCCATGTTGCAACACCCTGAAAATAGAGATTTATAGGAAAACTCGCATCAAAGGAGCCTGGGTGGACTACAGGAGCAAGGCCATCTAGATGGTTAGTCACATCTGGTAAGCAGCAGGCTTTTCTGTAACTCCTGATGTTAACAGACCTCCAACATCCACAGCCTTGCTATCTCTGTGATTTTATGGTTTGCCTTTCAGATGGAGAAGGCAGCACCATTGATTGAAGCAGCACAGCATGACAGATACAACTAATGAATTCAGCTCAGCTAAAGGAGAAGGGAAAATGCACTGAACAATGTCAAACCACAGAAGCCTGCCGTGGCCTCGAGTACAGGCCAACTTATTTTTCACTCTATCTACTTTTCCTGCTGGGCTACTGTGGAATGTAACACAGAATATGTTTAATAAAAACAATCAAGGGGCTTTGCAAACAGTTAGGAAACACTGTGTGTAAAAGCCTTTGCTTGTCTCATATACAATCCATTCCCAGCCTGGTTCTCCAGCCAAAAGCTAAGCAAGCAAGGATAAACCAAATGGAGCACTAAGATGGTCAGAAATTACTGAGTTTTCCAGTTTTCTGAAAAACAGATCATCTGTTCCTTGTGGTAACACTGCAATAACCAAAATACCAACATTGCAAGGGTTCTCAGTGTGCCTGAATGGCACTGCACATCTCTGGGCTGTGCCAGCGCTGGTGGAACCAGCTCAAACCAACACAACTCCTCATCTCACCACAGCACTGGCCTGCAGGCAAGCCCTGCACGCAGCAAGGCAAATTTCTCTCCAGCTGATCAATCCCATGGTTTTGTATCATAAAATTGGAAGCCTGCAGCTTATTTGAAGCAGGTGCAGAAAAAGTTACTGAAGTCCATCTGCTTAAGCTGAGCTTTCTGACAGCTGTGAAGAGCAGCAGTTTCCCATCCTGTATCAGCAGCACACTGCACACTAAACTTCTGACATGCCAGAGGCAGCCCCACAACCCCACCTCGAGCCAGCTGGACAATAAATCCCCTTCCTGGCTCTCCTCCACTGAGTGCACTCAGGTGCTGGGTGCCAGCTCTGCACCTTACCTGTCCTCGGAATTGTTGGGAGAGGGCAGACGGAAACTGATGTTTCTGTCCAGCTTGGATTGACTCTTTGTCCTCTTGATAGATCCTTTCAGGCGCTTACTGAAGAAGCCCTAAAATGAGAAGGTGCAGAATTGAAACAGGGAAACTTATGCCAGTAATGAATCACTCAATGCACTGTCACTAAATCCAAACACAGAGGTTTGATGGCAGCCACAGGATGGGCTGGACTGGGATTGCTCTGAGCAGGAAGAAAGGCAGGGCTGGGTTGTCAGTGACAGCTCCAGGAGGTGAGAGTCTCAATTGCAATAATTAGCACTACTCACATTACTGGGGCACTTCAATGGATTCCAACTATTATACAAGAGATGCAAACCCCACAATTATAATTTAAAAAGGAGCAATCTTCAATATCAGTTTTTGTTTCTACTTCCCCTCTACATGCCTTTTTTAAATTCTTGGTGAGCTTAAAAGTACAGAGGTCTTATATAATGAGCATCTACTGAGCCCACAATTGCAGCCAGGTTTGCCTTTTTAATTTAGATATAGCACATTAAATCTTAAAATAATGCATAATTCCAATAATCTGGCTAGCCAGAATAGAGAATTTCAAAGCATTTCACACACCAGTGGCTTCAGATATCAGTTATAATATTGGTAAGAAGCAAAGCTCAATTCAAAAATCTGCTTAGGGTCTAAAAATAAATCTTCAAGGAATCTGTCTTCAAACTACAGTTGTTCACCCAACAATCAGAGCCCAAAGCCATGTTAGTTGGAGGGAGCCTCTGAGATCATCTGCTCAATGGGGGTGTGCTGCCAACACTAGGTCAGCCTAATTCTGACTTGGTCTAGCCAAGTACAGAAAACCTCTGGAGACAGAGGGAACAAAGGAAGGGGAATCTGCTTTCTGCATCTGAAGGCAGTGCTACATTTAAGACTGCCCTTCAGCTTCAGTTTCTGAGCCAGATGCTCCTCAGGGGTGAAAGCTGCTACATTCTCCTGATAAAGTAGAAAATGCCTGATATCTAAATACTGAAAAAAACCCAACCCAACAAAAAAAAAAACAAAACCAAAACAAAACAACCCAACTCCACCCCCCCCCAAAAAAAACCCCACAAAACCAAACCCACCCAAAAAAAAAAACCAAACCAAAAAACCCACAAAAAAACCCCACAAATGTATACAATGTGCTGGGGGAAAAGGTCCTGTCAAAAGGGAAGAAGTGCTTTCAGCTGTGTCTGCTGCTCATACTCTGCCCATGATGCTGCACTTCTCTTGGTTCTGGTATTGAAAAAGTGCCTTTGAAAAAACCCTATAATCAATAGATGCTCCTGGGCTTCTCTTGGGGCAGTTGCTGGAATTCAAGTAGAGGATGTACAGCACTTTCAAAGGCACTTTTGTATATTCTGACCTCTCAGCATAAAAGGTAACAAAGCCAGCCACAGGGATTCAGATATGGTGGACCCTGGCTTCAGTCCAGTACCTCCCAGTCTACTCCAATTGCAAACATGAAATAACATGGCTTTTTCCCCTTAAGGGCAAGTAAGACAAAGCTGACCCAATTCAGCAGGGGTCCAGAAGTATTTATATTGAATAATTCCAAATCCCACTCAGAGAAGGATGGTGAATATTCATTTTTGTGTGCATGTACAGTTTTAAATTGGTACTGCTTTAACAGTGCAATTTTACTGCTCTTGGGTTAATTGAACATAATCTATACCGAAATGAAGCAAATATTCTATCTAGGGTTGAATAAGGCTAGCCAGAGTTGACTATACAGAAGAAAAGAAAAAAAAAAAACAACCCAAAAAAACAAACAGGGTAAGAACATACTTAAAGACAAAAATTTATTCAAACAAAGGGTGTGCTTATTGGTCATCCTCAAAAGAGTTGAAAACATTTGCAATATTTGCTCTGTGCTGGCAGTTCATACAGGGCCAGTGCTTACAGATGGACAACCTGGGAGCAGCATGAAAAATTCACATGTGCCAAAACTGAGCAGAGTTTTTTGACTTCCATTTGCCAAAGAAAATGCTTTTAAATACCAAATGCAGATATATATATAAAAGACATAAGGATGAAAGATAAACTTTTATCTGCAACAATACCACCTAACTGAAAGTTTTATTTCCTTTTACTCCTATAGCTAAGAAATCCCTGCCAATGTTTATAAAGCAGCTTGCACCATTAAAAAGACAAAACCACCTTTACTGCTTTTCTTATTGTCTAGGTATTTCTCCTAAATACTTATTTCAACACCAAACAGACTCCTGTTTGGTTCTTATACCTAAATGTAATGGAGTGTCTGAGCTTTAAGAATCATCATGGAGCTTCTTTAAAAACAGTGGGGATTTTACTACTTAAACAAACACCCTCAAAAGATGTAAATTATTACCCAAACTGCCCGAATTAATGAGACTATGTTCTTAATAAAAAAAAAAAGTACAAAATATTTGGTAGGATAAACTAGCTAGGATGAAATTTGAAAAGAAACAGCTTTGAGGTTCACACTTAATGAGGAGGAGCTCAGTACAAGTTGCCCTCAGAATCACAGGTTTAGGGAAACAGGGATGGAAAAGAGAGATGGGGAGAGAGCAATGGTGCACAACCACACACACAGTCAGGAATAGGTCAGAGCAGGTTTGTCACCTCATCCAAAAGCATCAAACACTGGCCTAAGAAAACCCAATGATAACAACACCTAGAAATAATTCAATCCCACTGAGAATTCTATTCATCTCATTTGTAAGTTAAGCTACTCGACTCTCCTGCTCTGCCAAGAAGCAATCTCTACAGGAGAAGGGATAATTCAGCAGGCTGTTGGAAACTTCCCCTCATAGCTGTACAGGGAAAGCACAGAAACTCTCACCCCCAACTATTTTCAACCCAGGGGTGGTGGCTGTTGAGGGCAGTTTTGGCTTTAGAAGATCACTTTGTCCCAAAGATGCCAACTGGCTTTTTGTCCTTAACCTGAGCAGGGCTGCACAGGAGCTGTCTGACAAATTCAAAGACAGCCCAAGTATGAGCTACTCAACTCCTGAACTGCTGCTCCCTATGGACATGATGATTCTCCACTCCAGGGAGAGCAGTCCATGCATAATAAATAATGATTGTCCTGGCTCTTTGGAAAGGGAAAGGTTAATTCAGCCATGAACAAATGAAACTGTGTATAACAAATCAGCCATTGATAAAATGCAATGGTATCAGTGAAAGTTTCAAAGCACTAAAAGTAGGGTAAAATGGGCAACAAAAAAGGTCCATCTTACACACAGTGCTGTTACCTACATTAGTTCTTTCTGAGGACAAACACACTGCATCTGAGCCTTGCAACCCATCTTGAACATCTGTAATTCTTGATGAGGAGCATCAATGCATTATTAATAACACCAGGTGGGTAACTTCATTTATGAGACTCATCTTCTCTGAGGGGAAGGCTGGATGGGTACAAAGATAATCCTCAAGTGACTGTGGATGACAGCAGAACTGCCTCCCCACTAACATGTGTAGTGAGGACATGAAGCATTTTATTCCTTAAGCTGTTAACAAGCAGCTAGCAAGGAAAAAAATAGTGTCATAGCCAAGTGAAAACACTGTCCTGTGCCAGTAATGTTGTAAAGCTATGGGAGGCAAAGAAGCAGGGGAAGATGGCCAGGTGGTAAAATGAAAAGATCAAACTAGAAGGACATTCCAGGAATAAGCAGCAAAATTATGAAGTTTACTATTCCTTGCACAACAACAGCAGAAGGCCAGTTTAACTAGCAAGGAGGTGAAGTTTGCTTATGAGCCCAGTAAAACTCAGCATTAAAATATTAGCAGTGACTCCCTTTGAAAAGACTCTGAACCACTCACACAATAGAAAAGCAGATGAAAATAAGCCTAGATACACTTTGGAGGTAACATACAGAGCAAGACAGGGACCTGCAACACGTTCCACCATCTACTCATCAAAAAACCTGGCCCTACGTCACTGAAGAGGTGATTTGTGCACAGGCACAAAACAATAAAAAGCATGTTTGAATGTCCAAACAGAGGATAAAGCCCAATAAAAGCAGAGTGGTGTTATGTAAATCTGCTGTAGCTTTCACACTAATGCATCACTCTTCTGATTTTCTCATCTCAGCAAGAAAGCTAGAACAAAACAGAACTCCAGAAGTATAAACTGATTAAAGGCAGACAAGAGGGGGATTTACAAACGATGTATTTTAAAGACCAACTATTTATTTTAGGAACAAAGGCAAGATGGGATTATAGATGTATAAAACAAATAGAATGGAAATTACCTAAGCTCCTCATGCACCCTGTTACATAAGAAAACCAAAGGGCAATTTAACATGAGAGGCAGCACGTTTCACTGATTGTCAGGAGACTTCTCCTTCCTAATGCTATCTATAAATGTCCCCATCCAATTCACCACCACAAGATATTATACGGACAAATTTTTTCAGCAAGATTAAAAAAGGATTATGTGTTTATATAAGGAAGAATAACATATGTAGCTGCATTAGTCAGGTTTAAAAATAACAAGAGTGAGCAATAATCATGCTTCAGGACACAAGCTGATCAACAGCAAGGATCAGGAAAGATATTTTTCCCCTGATGGGACAGCACTGCAGATTTGGCCAGATAACAATTTTAACTTTCCAATGAAAGATGGTCTACAGCCACAGGAGGGATGCAGAATAGGAGGAACAAGTTTAGGAACAGTAATAAGAAACCCAAGGATATGCAGAGGATACTGTAACAAGGATACATTGATAATACACCTGTTAATAAAATGTATTGTAGGACTGCGTGCACTCTGCACAATGTGCAGCCAAAAGTCCTGCAGGAATCCAATTTCCAAGTCACTGGGAATTATACTGAAAAATGCATGAAGAAGCAAGAGCCACCTGATAGCCAAGAGGGCCACATCAGCTTTTCAGATCCCAGTTCAGCAAGGTGTTTAGTCTGGACACAACTGGGAGCAGCACCTGGCTGCCCTTGTGGGAGCTGCCCACAGCAGGAACAGCAGATGAAAGGAGCATCCTTAAAGGCCCCTATCCAGGAATTAAGGAATAAAGGTAAAAAGTCTGTCTGGAGAACAACAAAACAATGGGGATAAAAAATTAACATGATAAGAAACAGGTCACCTGAGCCTGTCAGGAAGGGCAGGCAATGATTTCCTGACCCTGGCTCTTTCCCTGGCATGCAGCCACTACGCAGCCAAACACTTCAGAACACCTTTTGATAACCCAGCACACATGCTAATTACAAAAAAGTTATTAAAAATGAGCTTTGTTAAAGCTCGTAACATGAACCTGAGGAATGGCTGCAGGAATATCTAAAAAGAATAATTACAACAAGTGATAAGGTATCAAGGTAGAAGGAAGGGTCCAATGGGATGTGGTGGGGATGTGGCCTGACTGCTTCTGCTTAACATCCTTGTTAATCATCCGGAAGAAAAGTTAAACAGCACATTAATTACACTGAGCTATATTAAATTAGGAGGTGAAGCGAGGGCCAGGGAGGACAGAGAAATAACACAAGGGGTTAGGAGCAATTAGGAACTGGTAACACACATTCCTGTGAACTTTAGTACCAGAACTTGGAGAATCAATTGAAGGGAATTAAAAACACAAGAGCAAGAACAGTGATAAAAGGGCCAGAAGGACTCATTTGCAGAGGATGCATTAATTAAACTTTACCTAACTTGACTAAGTCATGATTTGGAGGTGAAGAATAAAATGAGTCGGCGCATATTTAAATACTACTAAGCCAAGGACAATTGGAATGTGAGCAGTGTTTAAAGCTATGCACATTCACAGTTCCCCTACATTAACTAAGGAACAAAAGGAATTGGATAAAGTCAGGTTTACACCAAATGTGAGAATACTGTTCATGCTGTTGGGGTCCACTAGACAGTGTCAGAGCCTGGATATACCCATCATCTGATGCAAGACTTAAGTTTGATGTAATGAACAAATCTGCTGTGGCAGCAAAACACTATGAAGGTTACAGAGCCTATGTGCAGCACTATCCCAGAATAAAGATATGGATGAAAACGTGGTGAGCAACCTGGAGATAGTCAGTCACCCACTTATGCTTTGTGACACAGAATTCATGGAATAGCCATCACAGCACAGGCAAGTGATAAAAACTGGAGCAGATTCAAACAAACATGTCAGAGGAAGTAAAGAGTAGAAAGTGGAAGGAAAAATGTAAATGTCTATTGAGGGGACAGATTTGAGCACAGCGTTTTTCATGGGGGATGCTGTGGTGCCTCACACTAATGCAAATCAACAATTCCATCTCTGCATTGGTGCTGATGCAGAATTAAAAATATGTATTTGTATGCCAGGGGGTCACACGGGCAGCACAGCTCAGACCTGTCCTACCCTGGCAGCACAGCAGGAGCAGAGCAGTGCTCTGGAGAAGCAACAATCTTGCTGACTGCATAAAAGATGAGGCTGGGCAGCCACGAGATCTCATCAAGCTTTGACCTTCACTCGGGCTGGCTGCATTGTCTTCTGTTCCATTTAGCAGTACTCTTAAAGAGCAAAGAGGCAGACAGCACTTCTATAGATCCAATTATACCCTCAGCCAGAAACAAACCAAGGAAAGCAATCTGCAAGTACCCTACATCAGGGTTCCTATAAAAATCACTTTATTTACTTCAAGGACTGTGCTCTGGCTTTCCTGTCTCATTTGCACTTGTTCCTTCGCCTCTTTCTCATCTTTCTTTCCCCATTTTCCAGCAGACATGGATGAATCATATTATTTGTAATAACAACTCTGAGCCAAAACTGGAGAATGCAGCGAGAGTCTGAAGGGTGAGTTTAGAGATTCCTCTCCATCCTGCCGCTGCAGGAGGTCTGAGGATGTGGACAGTCCCATATTTACCCAGTTCCAACTGCAGAGCAATGAGGGAATGTGTCAGGTTGCAGCAGTGCTGCCGGGGCTCCACAGGGCCACAGTAGGGAACGGGATGCAGGGAGACCAAGATGCTGCCAGGACATGGTGTGTGTGGGAAGGGAAAAGCTGGTTTCTCGCCCACCTATGCGTCACAGTGCCTACTTGGAGCCAGTTCCCTCTGCCTCCCTACTTGTTCAGTCAAATAATATCCATTATTAAAATTATTACTTTTCCTATATATGTATCGATAAACAGCACACATCTGTCTATATGTGAGTAGACATTTCTTCATCTCTGTTTTACTACCTTTTGTGCCCTTTCTCAATATTTATTCCTGACACACCTGGAAATCATCAAACATCAGTGTACACAGCTGAACTTAGATGGAGACTAATGTTTCAAGTGCAGACAAGAAAATTTGGGGCAATGGGGAAGAAAAAGAAAGGACAAGCACCAAGAGCTCTTCTCTCTGTATGTGTTGTGCAGTGTCAACATTTGCAGAACACCCTTTTCTCCCCTTGGTGGGAGATAACCAGAACAAATCATGGAATCCATAGAATGATTTGGCTTGGGAGTGACCTTAAAGATCATCTCATTCCAGTCCCCTGCCATGGGCAGGGACACCTTCCACTACCCCACGTTGCTCTGAGCCCCATCCAGCCTGGCCTTGGACACTGCCAGGGATAGGGCACCTACAGCTTTTCTGGGCAACCTCACCAGGGCCTCACCACCCTCACACACATGTAAGACATGCTGGTCCACGTAGTAGTTCATCCTAGGAAAGAGCATAACTACTGAAATTCTGCTTTTCATACACTAGTAAATTTAAATATACATCTTTTCCTCCAGTGCCCATGCAGGAGGTAAAAAGGCAAATTTCCCAAACTTTACACATCAGCCCTTAAAAATAAATCCTCATTGACCACTGCCACTGAAGAGACTACTTAAAAAATGCATTGTCAAGGAAATGTTTGCTTAAAGGCAATTATGCTGTTATGAATCAAAATTCCAGATGCTAAAGCAATGCCAATTAGCAGTATTAAAAAAACAGATGCCTTGTTCTGAGTGAGTACCCAATGCCTGTGCTTGAAAGGAAAAAACCTGCACAGAACATGCTGGAAGCTACTGTCCTATTCAGAAGACAGCTTTTAAATAGCTGTTCAGAGAGACAAACTTAAAAAGCTGTAAAAGCAACTTATTATGAAAGTCTCAGCATAATTTTCCATCAGGATGGAAGAAGGTTAAGCTGTCCCCTGCCTTAAGCTGCTTTCTGTTAGAAATCCAAGCAGTGAGTAGACGAGGTATGGCACAGAGTCAGGGCCAGGGGAAGAATAACTGAGACAGCACAATGCTGCAGCTGCCTGTAGCCCTCCAACCTGCACTGTAGGTGACAAAGTCTGGAAAAACAAAAAAAGCAAGTTCTGTTACTAATAATCTCCTTTATATGTAGAATAAATCCCTGTCAACTAGGGACAACCTCACAGACACAAATTTGAAGCCATCTTCTGCATCCTTCACTTGCAGCTCTTCTCAGATCAGTGATCCAAGACTGAGACTTTCACAAGGTGCCCAAGTCACCTTTCCTCCTTCTGAGAGCTGGGAAATTCTTATTATCAGTCAAAGGCAGGAACATGATTCCTCCCCATCTTCTCAGCCACCTATTAGATGTGTGCCAATCTACCAAGTTAACAGTGTGTTTGGTTTCAGCAGTTTTGGCTTGAGCTCATTTGTATTGTTAAGAAAGCTAACTTCTAATTGCAGCTTGCTCTTTTAAAACAAGGTGATCTCAGCCCCCACTTAGGAGTAACAGGGTATAAATGGGTTACTCAGAACAGAACCTCCAAAGCCAGAAGCCTTGTCCCCATGAGGAGGACAGGAGGATGCATTATGCTTCTGGGTGTACAGGTGGTCAGGCAGACAAAGCAGCAGAATCCAGCTCCACGTGGCACAAATAGCTTCTAGCTCTCTGCTGGTTTATGCCCAAGAAAAGCAGCCAGGTACTGCTTCCTGAGCCTATTTGCCAGAGTCCTAAAAGCACAACACACCACCCGGGGAAATGAGAAACATTCTGCAGGGTTCTTGTTTGGAAAGGGAGGAGGAGTTAAGAAGTATCAGAGAACTATTAGAGAAGAATTAGAGAACCATTAAAACATTACTTAAGAGATAGGATCATCATTAAAAGGAATGGTACAAAAAAGAGGGAAAAAAAGAGGCATATAAAATAAACAATACAGATAGTTATCAAACACTTCTGACACACAGCCTGCCTTTGTTAGACAAAGGCTACTACAAAGCATGTAAACATCTAAAGGCTTGGGCTGTTACAGATGAAGGCAAAGAAAACAGAATTTCTTATAAATGAAGACATGGATAAAACTTTTGAAGGCTGAGTTCAGAAATCTTCCTGGAACTCTGTGGATCATGGACTCGGTATCAAAATCTCAGAACTTGACATAACAGAATATTCCTGTATCAACTTCACATACAACTAGACCAAGGCCCTTTTTTCCCAAGTACCATCCAGAAAACATCTCTGAAGTGACAGAGAATCATTCCTAGAACACAGAATAGCTCAGGTGGGAAAGCACCTCTGGAGATTGTCTAGTCCCCTCCAATCTGTATTATTCTGTGACTCTGAAAAGGGCCCAAGTAAGGATACCCACTGTATTCACTGCTTTCTTGGTCCCTTTCTGCATTCCAATATACCATGAATTCACAGGTTGCTTTAAACACCATGTATTCTATACACTCTGACCAACCTTAACCCTTGAACAGTTTGAATAACTCTTATTAAATCTTATTAAATCTTTTTAGGTCAACCTAATTTTATTTTTAAAATTACACGATGCTAGATTTATTTTGAAGTAGGCAGACTACTTGCCAAAAGTACAGGAAGGCATGAAAACATTCACAATATTCAAGTTAGGTATTTTAAAACATGAACGAATATTGGTGAAAATTACTGGGCACCTCATTTTAACTTGATGCATTTGTCCTCAGTCAATAATAGAAATGTCTTTGTGCTCCTGGACACACTGACCAAAGACTGCCCAAGCAAAACCCAGGCTGTAGCTGAACAACTCTCATGCAGACTCACAGCCAACCAAACTCAGGACAAAACCCAAAGAGCTTTGAAATTTAATCAGCTTCTGAATAAACTATAAAACCATTTCAATTTTCTATGTACTTCACTGGGAAGAGGGAAAAATAACATGCTATCACCAACCTAAAGGAACTTGTTTCCTTGTCAAGATTGAATATGGAATGCAATCCCTGGAGGCAACTTCAAAAGTATTTATATAGGTCGCTGCCTACATTAACACTGATGTTTCTCCATCTGCAACTTTACATCAAGGCAATGAAAAGGAGCAAGTAGGGATACATCAGGAATCTTACTGATAATATATGACACTCGATAGCAAAACCTCTTGGTCAACTGGAAATATTAACCAAATATTCCTCTGCACCAAGGCTCCCCCAGGCTGGCTGTACACTGATATTTTAATCTCCTCCTCCCATCCAATGAGACAAATGGCCCTTTGCAGGGAAAGCACACTTACTGGTACTCTGAAAGGAGAAGTGTTCGGAACATCCATGGAGTTGGTTTTCTCAGAGGTGCTGGTCCCCGAGATGCTCCGTCTGCGAGGAGATCTCTCTGCTGGGACCTCTGAGGAAGAGAAGAAGAAGGTGGTGAATGGGTGCCCGGGGGTGGAGAATAGTCAGCCTTTGTGCTCTGTAGGACAGAAGCCTCAGGAAAGTTTTGAGTGCATTACTAAACTGCTGAATTAACCCACCTATTTACCTGTATCTTATTCACTTACTAACCTACAATGGCATTTTCACTGGCAGATTCAAGGTTGTGAATCTGACTTGACTGTGTGAGATTAAAATAAAAAGTGCTGGTAAAGATCAATACCTGGACATGCTTAATATTCTGTTACTGTTTGAGAGATAGTATTCAGAGAACTTAAATCTATTTTGTTTTAGATTTAATTTTTTTATGCAAGCAGTGCAGTAATTAACCACAGATAGCTACAATCAGACCCAGGGAAGCTCAGTTCTAGTCCCAGCTGAATGTAATTCGGCAAAGGTCAAAGTTCGGTCGTGTATGATCCCACTACTTGCTCAAAGCATGCAACCAGCAGAAGACTTATAAGTAAGTGCCTGGGTAATATGACATATATATCTCTGCAGATAAAAAAAAAAAATAGGTCAACTTCTCCTCGTTCTGGCAGTATGACCTTACTAAGACACGACTTTGGCATCTTAAATCCATGCAGACTGATCTGATGAGCACGAATATTCATAAGAGCTGCACTGATGTCTTTGACTAGTACAAATACCGGAATTATAGCATATTAAAGTACACACAGCATTAAAAATCTCTCCACAAACACACATATATGCATTTTTATATAGAGCTAGATATGCATATGTATGCATACAGATACCTTTATCACAAGTGCTGCCCATCTCCAGCTCAATTGCCAGACTTTAAGGAATCCAGCTTCACAAAACACCCCCCGACACGGGGAGGGAAAAAATCACTTCCTAGCAGAAAGTCCATTGTTATCTTCTGAACCTTAAAGAAAAGGAGCAAGCCGTGACTCCGGACAGGGACATTTTGACTCCTGCCGTTCTCCTTTCAAGAGCCAGATGCAGCTTAAACTTCCACTCCTGGCCGCCCGGCCCTGGGGATCCGTGACTTCCACTTGAGGGAACGCCGGGTGTCTCCGTCCGCCCTCCCTCCCTCCCTTGCCGGGGCTGGCGGGGAGCGAGCGAGCGGAGCAGCAGCACACAGGACTGCAGCTCCTCAATCAATCGCTCCGGCTGCACATCCTCATTAGTTACTTTCAGGCTATTAACAGACGCCCAACTGCCGGCTTCCCTCCGCTGCCGAAAATTTCCCTGTGCATCCTGATTCACAGCAGCGAAATACAAGGTTTATGGGGAGAGACAGCCAGCTGGTGCCACGAGAGCGGCGTTTTTCTCCAAAGAGCCGAAGAAAAAAAAAGGCGAGGAGCCTTCTTCGGGGATAATATTACTTGTGATGTCTTTGCATGCCGGATTTTGATTTCAGCAGAGTTATAATACGTCTCTCCCATGGATGCTTGGAGACTGACAAAATGGAGCACAGAGGAGGAGAGGCGAAGGAATCCGGACCCCGCAGTATTAGTGTCTCACTCGGTAGATATTTATCTTTCAACAAAAGCGAACTGCTGACATTGAACCCCTCAGTCTGCTCGGGGAGAGGACTGCTAAGAGGGAGAGCAGCCTGGTGGACTGGGCAGAGCCCAGCACACGGTGTGGTGTTCCACCCAGGAACGGGCAGGGCACGGCCAGCTGTGAGGGCGATGCCCGAGCCCATGCCGGCCCGCCAGAGCCAGCGGGAGCCGCGGCGGAGAGATGCCCCTGTGGGGAGAGCCCTCCTCCTCCGGAGCAGCACGGCCACGCTCTCCTACAGCATCACCTGTTCCAGAGCTGCGGGGTAAGTCCCCATCAGGGCACCTTTAGAGAACAAAGCACTTGGAGCAGAGCCAGTGCCAGCCCCAGGTTTTTGAGTCAGTCAGTCCCGCCACCTCAGGAGCCTTTGCAGCGCTGCCACTTTTACCTGACTGTGCACTTTCATATCACCAGCTGCCTCCCTGGCCTAGATGAAGGGAAACTTTATTTTCTGCAGCACCTGAAAGTACTGCTCTGCCCAGAGCTGCGTTAGGTAGGATATAAAGAATTGTCTCTGCCATTTCCATGTCCAGGTAACAAAGGCAAATGGGATTGATGTGTTCCATTTGAACAGGGCTAGAGCGAGCACCTTTGATCTTACACTGACTAGTAAGGAGTATCGTAATAGGTTTGGCTTCCTCAGCCTCTCCTGCGCAGGAAATCACATCAAAGCTGCCCCGGTAATTTAAAACAGTCTGTTAACTCTGCTGAGTCATAAATGGAAACACGAGCACGAATTCCCCACTATTTCCCACAACACGTTCTGCAGGAGGGGCAGTTTGGGAAAGAGCTTAACTCTAAACGGAATGGGATTGAAAAGCTACCACAAAGAACGTGCCTGGCTCCCCTTGCCTTCCCTTTCCTCCCCAACATCCACCCAGCAGCAATCCAACTTTTCTGCAAATAAAATGTTGATATTTCATCAGTAAAATGAGTTTATTCTTTTCTCACACCATCACAGAAGTGTACGAAATGGGGAAGGGAAAATGAAATATTCACTAGGTGCCTGCAGTGAACTAAAAATAAAAACTACCTTTCCCTCTCTTCTTCTTCTGAAAAACAAGAGCAAATAGACATGCTTAGTCCCTAGGAAAAGGAAGACCCAGATACAGCAAAATTGTCGGGATATATTAAGTGGAAATCAAAAGCTGAAGCAACTTGCTGTGACGCCTGTAGAACAGTATTTTTGCTGAGTCTTGAGAAAGAAATCTATACTGTCACCACCAGGCAAAAAATTAGACAGTTCCCTCCCCTGCTCCACTAGTAATGCTTGAGGCTACTCTTGCATAATCTTCACCTGCTGCAGAAATCAATGCACCTCTCATCAGCTTAGTATTAAATTACAACTGCTTTCTGCATTGCTCACTCTCAGGGACCAAGGCTACAGATAGATCACATTGTTTATCCATCAAAACAATCTAAAAGCCTTTTCAGCCTGTCTGTTTATGGGAAGAAAAAAAAAAAGACAAAAGGGAAGAAAACCCACCTGACAGATCCTCCCCATTTCAACCTTCAACAGAAAATTGCAAAATCTTACAATGGTTTGGGTTTGAATGGGCCTTAAAGATCATCCAGGCAGGAAACTTTCCACTATACCATCAAATAAATGGGTTGTAAACATCCCAAAGGGTCACTTTTATCACCTTATATCTTGGTGATATGCAGTAATACTTATGTAAATTATCCAAATTAGTATTTACACACTACATAGCAACAGTCAGTTCCAAGTTAGCTGAGCCAATTACTCTGCAGTGGCAGATGCCTCTGAGGAGGAACTGCCCAAGGATACAAGGCAGGTAGGTCTCTTCTCCCATCCTATTGAGCCACTCTCAACCCTCAGCAACACCAAAGCTTGTTCTGTAGGCCAGGAGGAAGGTTTGTGTAAGCCAGGTGCCACTTACTACATGGAGTAGTGGTGAGGGTTGCCCTCCTTTGAAGGGAACCCTCTCTGCCACAGTGGTGTAGCCTCAGTGCCCTCTGGTCACCACAGAGCTCTGGGGGTTGACCTAAATTTCCTATTGCTGGGTGCTGTGGCCACTTGAAAGACTTGCTGTGGTGGAAATTTGTATTTTCACTGTGAAGAGCTTTTTCTCCAGGTGGGAGAAGCAGACACTAAACAAACCTCCCAGCTTTGTAGGACAGACACACCGGGTAGGAATTATTTGCAGATACAGAAGAAAGAACAAGAAGAGGAAGAAATGTCTCAACAGCATTTTTCTGATGGGTATTACCTAGTGAAATAGGAAGCCTCATATCAAAATAAATAAAAATATTAATGTTTTATTTTGAAATAAGCATTCTCTCTCATTTTGCTCACTTGGGGAGAATTCAGACTTGGGCCCAATCCACAGAGTGTCGTAAAAATTTCATTAAATGCCTGTACAAGAAACCTAAGGTAAAAGCAAGCTCAAACCCCCCTAATCTGTTTTAAGTCCTGAAGTCCAAGTTTGTGTTCTGACTAAAATACATTATGCAAATCCTCAAATCCTGCAAGGTATAACAAAGCGGAAAAAATGGAAATTTGCGGCGATAGCTTTTCCACATTTATCAAGGCAACCAGACGGGGAAAATAAATCACAAGAAGATACATCAGAGTGAATGCAACCAAGTTTCAGGACACTGAAGTGCACAAAAGCTGCTAAGCCTGGAAAGGGAAATACAAAGGGTACCCTGCAAAGCTCACTAGCTGTAGAACTCCAGCATCAAACAACTGCTAGATACAAACTATGATCAAAAACTCTCCCAGTCCATTAGCCGGGGTTTGAAAAGAAGATATTGTGCTTTACTAGGGATTGAGTCAATCAGATAAGTCTTGGAAGATGATCCAGGTAACTATAAAAGATTTTTACTTTACAGACAGGCAATTCTGTTGGTGTTAGACACTTGCATTGTGCTGGCATATAAAATAGGTGTAATTGAATTAGTGATCACTATAGGAGGTGCATAGAAAACAACCTAAATGACACACTAAGTCACTTAAAAGATTCTTAAGTCATTGATTCCTAAATGACTTTATAGTCTGAAAGACAAGACCTAACATGCGAAGCACATAAATACTAGAGAAGGCTGGAAGAAAAGGCACAGATATCATAGGAGAGAATAATTTTGGGGTTTCAAGTATAAACTCCCACAATTTATTTTCCCGGAAAGTTTGGAGGAAACTGTACATGGCATTGAGTGAGTACAACACCAGCTTTCTTAGACTGATGCATTTGCCTTGAAGTGGAAGAACAAATCCTCCAGCTCTGCAAACCAAGTCAGAAATGAGGCAAATGCACGTCCCTAAACTGCTCAACATATCCTCTGCCTGGCTGTACAAAATTTGGGATAGTTGCTCCTTTTTGACCTCCCCATGCAGCAGCCTCTAAATCCTCCCTTAATGGTTGACTCCACACAGAGACAAACAAATTGCCTGGACAACAGTGCCAACAACAAAAGCAGAGACAAGGAGCTGCTGCCCATGACCTGGAGATGCTGATGTCCTCGTTAGTTCCTAATGATCTTGGACTGCCCCTGCTAATTCAAATTACCTTGTGTTTGCTGCAGACATTGCACACAGACAATTAACGCGGATCAGCTGACGCATGGTAACTTGTTCCTGCAGCCTAATTTGTTTAGAAGCTTACGACTTAAACACACATTAGTATGATATCAATATTTATTGTCCTCGTTATTAAACAACAGCCTTGAGCCACAGCTTTCCAAACCAATCTTTTTACTGTCTGTAAAAGGGCTGTGAATAGAGGCATTCTCTAAAAAGCAGTCCTTTGGGATAGCCTCACTGGCTCTTGAATGCACCAAAGCTCAACAGCTCCTGCCTGTTCCTCTCCATGGCCCAGAAAGCTGCTCTGAGCCTCAGCACTTCTTGCTCCGTGGCAGGATTTTGTCCCTGAGCAGTAGGAATTATTGTTATGGACACAGGAAAAGACCCAATGCACTGCAGACATCCAAGAGGTGTCAATGAACCCTAAACGTGGTCCCAGAGTTAAGACACCACTTGGGAATTTTTATTCTAAATGCCACCACTTGGGAATTTTTATTCTAAATGCCACCACTTGGGATTTTTTATTCTAAATGCATCTGCACATTTCTCTTGAGAAGAAAAACTTGGAGCAGTCTCCCCTGATTTATCTTGCTACCATCACACAGTTCAGAAGTCAGGCAAGCTGACAGAAATGAGAGGAAGTGGACTGAACCCAGTGATCAGCTTGTCAAATGGCACAGAGAAGCAAACCAGAGCAGTAACATTGTTCAGTCCAGTTCAGTTCATTCGCTGCAGGGCACATGATCATTTACAAGGTAACCCTTGCCCAGTGTGTTTGTAACTATTTCAAACAGGCTGTAACCACGTTTAATTAAAACTGCACACCACTAAAAAGCTTTTAAAAAGAAATAAGGTCAGGTAACTGAAAGACCGAAGAAATTAAGCACCAAAGTCGTAAAGGCTTCCCGGTAAAGTGTTAAAAACCAAAAAATACAGTTTGTACCCTACCGTACCAAGGAACGAAAGAAGGCTTTTCTCATCTTCCGTGCTGCTATCCAGCCATTCGGCCACATGCCCAGGAGAAAGAAGACTTATTCTCCAGCCAGAAAACTTTTCCATAAGGAACACAGTAAGTGAACGAAGCAGGGTAGGAAGGATGGGGAGGAGCTGATGGTCTTGGGATTCCAGTACTCCAGTTACTGTCTACAGTGGCAAACATGAGAGCGTGATCCTGCCCTGTTCTCTCAACCCTACCTCTGACAAGGCAGGCATGGGTGGGAGCAGCAACTGGGATTTGTACTTGTCCCTTTGTGTCAGGTTTCAGTCCAAGCAGGAACAGAAAGAAGGCAAAAAAGGAAAGCAGGGGACACTGAGGTCTCAAAATCCAGAAGAGGCAGCCGGTTATGACAGAATCAACTTAAGTAAAAAGTAGAAATACATCAATGCTGAAGAAGCTCAAATAAGTCAGCACAATAGCTCATCAGCTAAGTACAATATAGCCCTACCATTCCTCACAGTGTTGGCTTTGTTTGAAGGCTCAGGTATTGTGCTTTATGCTAGGAAAAAAAAACCCAGCAAGCTCAGAGGCAATTTAAATCCCCTCCCCACTAACTACCGAGCCTGCATTCCCCTGTTTACAAGCCCCTTCCTGCTCCAGCTATTATCCCAGCATCCCAGCCTTCCTTGCAATGAATTTGTTCATGCAATGGCAGGTTGATCAATCTGTGAATAGGAAGCTCCCACCCCTCACTCTCCCCTCCTCCTGCATGGCGGCGGCATTGATCGGCAATAATGGAATCTGCTGCTGGCTGCCAACAGCAGCAGGAGACAGGGAACTGCTCCTCTCCTCTTCCTCAGCACCGAGCAGCAGGACAGGGGGAATTCCTCCTCTTCCTCAGCACCGGGAACAACCACAGCCCTGCTATCAGCTGCCACTGGGCAAAGCAGAGAGAGGTAAGGACATAGCAGCAACCTTGGGGGCTCAAAGAAGCCATCAGCACTGATGGGTGGTTATTTAGCTAAAAAATAAAAGCCAGCTAAATGGGAAATAATTCTGCCCTGCCTGGACAGAGAGCTTGCTCTGCAGTGAAGACTCCTCGCCGTGACATTATGAAGGGTCACATTTAATCGTATGGGATTTCCAGGATAACGTTTATTCTACACAAAGGAGCGTTTTGCAGGTTTACACAGGCACGAGCACTGACGAATCCTGGTAAGTGAGGGACTCCTGGGCCCCACAAATCAAAATTGCCTTTGTCCTCAGGGGATGGGGCTGATGCTCTGATCAAACTGCACTCTTTAAAGAGACAGCTGCCTTTTGCTCACCAGTTTCTGAACCTGTCTTTATTTTAAATAATTTATACACTTGCCAGTCCCTATTACAAACAAGGATATTTGCTGACCACTGACTAAAACCCAAGCTACACCAAAAAGCCATTAGATCAGCAAAGCAAAAAATTAGATACCAACCAACAAATGAATTAAAAAAAAAAAAAAAAAAGCTATCAAGTCCCAGCAGGGAGGAAAATTCCAATTACTAAGACAAACTGTAGCAAGTATTGTTTGTGCAGGACAGATATTTTCATAAAACACCTGCCAAGCAGGGCAGATGCTCTACAGAATTCCCAGTTAATGAGGGAAGATGGGACAGGTTCAGGAGCCAGGTACCCCAGGAGCACACCAGACTGAGCAGAGCTGTCCTCCTGTTCCCACTGAACAAGTGCATCTGTATCCCATATCTGGGATGAAAACTCAGAAACATTCCCTACATCATATAAAATCCTGTGATGAATAGATTTCCCGTCTATGCAAAAACAGCTGATTTTTAAAAAAAAATGAACTGTTGCAACAAATTTTAAAAAAATGAACCATTCCAACAGATTTCCCTCTGTGTGTGGGAGGATCACATTTTGCCCAACTTTCACAAGTAGAACCTTTTCTTCAAGATTGAGCAAACTTATGATGTAAATCTACTTGCAATACGAATGGAATTAAAGAACTTTTAGAGAAAGGATTAGACAGTTATTTTGGTCTATCTGATTGGTCAATATGAAATGAAAATTTCAACTCCTTTCTTTTAGTTCCCTAATCAAATACTGTACTCACAATCACCTGGGTGTCTTTCCATTAAAAACTTGCAATATTAACAATCATCTCTATTTAAAAAAATGGTTCTAGAAAAAACAGAGTTATGAGTATTGATTTCCCATGAATGCTTACCAATTTTGCATCCTTTCTAGGAGTACAAATCACTACAGATCCTGTTTTCCTCCCTGGCTGCCTCATCTAGTGTAATAATTTAGCTTTATTAATCCCTTCCAATATTTTAAAATGTTCACCATAGCAGGGGAAGTATATTGCATATCAAATACGAAACTGGCTCATTGAAGTATTTTAAAATATGGGAAGATAAAAACTTTGTTAAAAGTGGAGCTAGAACTGGCAAAGACTTCAGTCAGGAGGATGCAACTAGGAACTGAAAGGACAGTGAAGTTTTTGATAAGCAGATTTCTCTTGTGAATTAACATTTCTGGGGAAACCCACAGAGGGAAAAAACCTGCATAAATACATCCCTATTATTTATCCTCGTTTTGTATGGTTGAACAGGTCACACTAACATGCAGGTCACCTGCCTGCAAGGGACTGTCAGGAGGTGGAGACAGACATCAGATCAAAAACAAGAATGAAAAAGTCCTTGTAAGGAAGTAAGTCATGAACACAGTCCCCCTAGAAGTCCTGGAAATTTGAAGTGATAGAAAAGATGTAGAAGAGACACCAGATCCATCTAATCTGACTTGAAACACCTTTAGAACATCATCCAGTGACTTCAAGCATTCGCTGAATTATTTCTGAACAAAGACCTGTCTTCCTGAAAAAGGGACATCCAGTTGTCACCACCCTCTCAAAGACACAAAGAGCCTGTCTGATCCCCTGTAAGCTGTTCCAGTGGTTAACTCCACTCTGCTTAGCAAATTGTTCCTTAGTTCCAAGACTGAATTTATCAAGCCTCATCTCCCAGCCACTGAGCTCTGGCTGACATTTGCATGCTTTGATAGACCATTATCAAACACTGGTATCAGAAATGTCCTCTCTGCTTACATCCTTTGAATACTTAGTTTCAAACAATCCCTTCAAATAGATCTTCAGACTCCTCTGGAGCATTGATTTTGATTTTTGAACCTTTGCTGTGCAAGAAAGCCAGAGACACAGCTCCACAGCTGCAGAAGGGATGCAGTGCTGGTCACAGCAGAACTTTTATTGTTCTGTTATTTATTCTGTTATTGTGAACAGCTTCTTAAATTTGTTTTAAGGGAGGTCTTGTGCTCTAAAGCTTTCCAAAAAACATAAAAAAAGTCTTGTCCAAATTCTCCAGGACAGCCAGATTGTAAGATAAAATGTAAATCAGCATGAGAAGACTATTCAAAACATGACTTATTTTCATGCTTGGGACCTACCTACACTGGCAGTTTGTTGAACCAATGCAAATCCAGATACAGATAGCTCTATTGACCAGAGTAGAAGTATGGAAAATATGAAAATATAGAGAGGTGGGAAGGGTCAGCAAAGTAGTAATAAAAAAACCCCAAACACCAAAAACCACCCCCAGACCAATCAAAGAGCAGGGACAAGAATCAGCTAATACCTGTCTTGAGAGACTGCTTTCCAAAATTAGCACCCCTAGCTGTACAGAATAGCAGGTGAGAACATGAGAAAACCTGTTCAAAGTGTTGGGGTTTATCTCCCTCACCCCTGAGTTCTAAAAGCAGATGAGTTCTCAAGCCTGGAAATTAAAGCAAGTCTGCTTTGGAGCCTCTTACAAAAACCAATCATTTAAAACCTGTACACATCCCTCCCTGGTAATTCCTGCATTACAGCCACTGACTGAACTCTGCAGTTGTCACAAATGTCACTCTCCTGAAGTTATGAGTCTGAAACCTGTGAAGCTAAAGCAGCACTGCCATCCTGTAAATTTAAAAATCAGCTGTCTTGATCAGTGAAACTACTCAGAAGCATGAGTCTCAGAGTTTTCTACAGGAATTTTTATTAAATGAGAATTCATAATACATGCAAATAATAGAGCAAAGATGCCTTGTGATGCAGATGCTTTATAAGCACATAGTGTGGTATTATAAATCATAATCTATTAATGTTCTCTGCATAAGGCATTTTCAAGGGGAGGAAAAATGGGTCTTACATGCACTAGGGACAGGTGCTGACAGACTGATTGATGGATATTGCTTTAGTCAGTAGATGATGTCCTCACAGCAATATACATTAGATATTGTACACCCAAGTCATTCTTAATAAAATGTCTTGCAGATAATTTAGGAGGGAATAAGAAACAATGAATGTTTGTTTCTCCAACCTCTGGAACAATGTCATGTGTCAGGCAAAACTACTCACCTTCATACCTGCCCATCAGGAAATAACAGGAGTTATCTGAGGCACTTTGCCCCAGAAAAATGCAAAGCAGTACTAACTTTCCAATCCTATTTTCAATGCCACAGCATGGAACAAGCAGCTGGCTTGAAAATAAGTTTCCCAGACATCTAAAAATGTCAATTCTATATGCAAAAGGCTCAATTTCCTTCATGAAATAATTTTAAATGCCTATCTATAATGAAAGTAATTTTGCTTTGAGGAGCAGCATTACAATACAACAGCCTCCTAACCAAGCTGTGATCTAGTTCAAGAGGATCCCAGTGGACAAGGCTGAGTAACTCAATCTGTATTAGGAAATCATGATGGGAGTATTCACAGTTATTTTGGAACACGAGTAACTTTTTTGGCTTAAGCTACCTAAGTGTAGTACTGTGACAGGATCCTATGAACAAGCTACAAGCAGAGTAATTCTGTTGCAGTGTAAATCAATAGCAGATTTATGTCAGACATGAGAAGTTGTGGACAGCCCCACTGGAGCATGGAAAAATACACAGAAAGCCCTTTTTAATCAGAAAAAAAATAAATGAGATGGACACTCAAGTCTCTCTTCAAACCAGTTCATTTATTGTGGAAAGCGAAACCCTGCTGATGAAGTGCCAGCCCACACACACACATTATAGTCTAGTGTTTTATCCTTTCAGATTGCTTAATGAAGTGATTTTAGCACAGTCACTGATCTCTACACTTACTCTCAACAGCTCTTACCCAGCTGCAGATGACAACCTCTGCACACTGATGTAATACTGTCACTTAGCTGGGTAATTGTTCTCCTCACTTCCAGAGTGAGCACCACCAGCCTTCCCAGCCCAGCTGAGATCTGAGACCTTAACCAGTGGTTACTCAGGAGGGGGGCAGAAAAAAAGAATTTCCTAAATAACAATTCCTGGAGCACAGAGGAATCCAGGGGCAGTGAAAGCTGTGCCTGCTGACAGCCTGGAAAGATAAAATAGGGACAGAAAGACTCAAAATGAAGGTGAGAAAAACAACAGACTTTGAACTCCTGTACTATATAATAATACAGGTAATTCAGCTGGGCAGAACTGTTGGATTTTTAGAACTTCACTGATGAACAATCATGGGGTATTTTTTCCCACTTCCACACCAACTTAATTACATTTTTGTACTCAAGCCAACTTCCTTGGTATCCTCAGAACAGCCAAGGGATTCAGCTAAGTTACACTTCTAGCAGGATGGCAAGTTTGTAAGTACCTATTAATGACCACTCCAAAAATATTAAGCTAATTTAATTCCAAATTAGGACCAAGATGTTATTTACAGAGCCATCCACTCTGGAGTGCCTTTCCAGACTGTGAACCATATGCCTCATGTCAACAACCATCTTGTATTTAAGTATGAATACACCCAGCTATATATATTTAACGAGCAGAATGTAAAGGGTACTTCATTTCCAATGCTGGCATTCACAAGATGACATTTTTCCCAGGAGTTTTTCTTGCTCACCTTGCAGGCCACAGAGTTTGCACAATTCATGTCTTCACAAGTGCTGTATTTTGTGAAAGTAATTGATTAAGGCAGTTTTGTTGGCATGCTTCCACCATTCATGTTGGTCTGTACTATTATTTCCTGACCTACTGTTTTTCCTTGGGCATACAGGCTCAACCAAAGCTAGAAAACACATTTAGGATTGATTTTTTATTATTTAAACTCATTTGGAGGACATCTTCAACAAGCAAACAAATGAAAGAACAAGTTAGTGAGGGCTGGGGTTTGGGTGGTGGTTGGTTTGGGGTCTTTTGACCCTTCTATGACTCCACAGATAGAGAACTAGAATTTTGAGAAAAGCAGTTCACATGAGAGAGAACTAAATATGAGAGAGAAATAGTTTCAATCCCATTCAGTCTGCAACATTCTGGTTCCATCAGCATGCCTGACACCCACACAGATGGCTTCCAAGTGTTGTGGGATGCCATTCCCCATGACCAATGTGATGATCTACTTGACCATGACACTTAAGCTTCTGGCCAGATCACACAGGAACTGCCCCATCAACTTAAGCATTATTTACCCTCTTCCTACAACATTTGGCTCCAGGTAACAGCCTTACATAGCACTCCCACAACGAGTCCAACTTGTTGCTTTCAGCACAACCTAAATACCAGCGATTCCTGCAGAGCAGGGTTGAGGGTGCCCTGCCAGCAGGGAGCTTTACTCCACCCCGAGGTCACTGCTTGCTCCCTTTATGCATCAAGAAACCACAGCTTTGCCAACAACATCAGGTGGGAGCTGAACTTTCTATGACTGGCACAGACAAAAAAAAAAAGTTACTAGCACTTCTAACACCACACAAGGAGCCAGAAAAGCACCACCAAAAAGCTCTCAGTGTGCAGCAGCCTGAAGGCACGTGGCTTGCACTTACCAGGTAGGCAGCAGAAAAGCAGGAGCATTCCAGAGAGGGTGGCTGTGACCAGCTATATGATTCCCTACCCCTGCCCATGAATCATGAGGTCTCCCTCCCTCTCACCACTCAGTTCCACCTGTGTTTATAGGAAGACTGGGTTAATCTCTGCAGGAGCACCAAAATACAGCAACTGCCAAAGCCCAAGACCCTGCCAAACACTAGAGATCACTGCAAGAAAGGCAGCATATGGAGGGGATTTTTAATCTGTTCCCAAATTAGGGACCGGATTTGGTGGTGAAGCAAGGAAGCACAGCAAGGGAAGAGACTGCATAGTGTAAGGAATTTTTAAAAGGACATACCAAGCCCTCCATCTTGTGGACATGACCTTAATTTCTGACTGATGCAATATCTCAGAGCTTCCTCCTGGACACTGTATGCAGAAAATATAGCTGACATTTTGGAGTGACCTTGGAACATACTTGTCCAGGGCTTTAAGAGCATGAATGCTGTAAAAGCTGGCATCAGAATTATGCTTTATTTTGTACAGTTGGCATCTTTTCTGTAGCCATTACCCCTGGAACCAAAGACATGTGGAAACAATTACAACATCTATTGTAGAAAAAGGACCTGTCTGTCACAGTTTCAGTGAGACTGAGCTTGGAAATCTGACTGAACCCTACTCCAAAATAAATCCAAACAATTAGGAAAATGGACAAATAAATAGAAAAAAATAGTTTCAATCCCCTCTTTTTAAGCCAGATGTTGATTTTTTAATCCTTGTGGGTTGGTGCCACTTTTGAAGGTTGCCCAGAGACTCGACTCTAAGGAAACTGGTTGGCAGAGCTGTTTCACTTCTCAGGCAGGTGTTCACATCACAACATTGCCCTCCTAAAGTCCCAGCACACTGCAGGTGCAGGAGAAGATAAATGCAATATCACACGTTACCACAGCAGACCCACAGCCCAAGGATCAGCACTGTTCTGCTAGGTAAGAATGTATCAGGAAAAATTTCTTCACTGAAACCATGGTCAAGCACTGTTACAGGCTGCCCAGGGAAGTGGTGGAGTCACCTGGAAGTGTTAAAAAAATGTGTGCATGTGACTTTTAGGGACATTGTTTAGTTTAGTGGTGGCCTCAGAGGTGCCAGGTTAACGATTGGAGCTGATGATCTTGGAGATCATTTCCAACCTTAATGATTCTATGGTTCCACACAGACTCACCACAGCCATTTGTAGCTGCCACCACCTGCTCAGAGAAGCAGCCTTTACTCTGTAACCCAATTTCTGCATTCATGTGTACCACGACAATTTCACCATCGTCTCCCATTAAATACAGAACATATATATTCCTAGCCTGTAGACAAATTCACGTGTGGAGGTGATAGTGCTGAAACTATAAGCTCTGTCTGTGGTTGCATCATTTGCTTGCTGACTTCCTGTGCAGATTTCCCTCTCCCTTACCAGAAGCAGTCACCCATAGCTAAAGAAAATTAAATGGAAGGGGATCATTAGGTCTCCCTTCTGCCACTGGCCCAGTTTCAAATCCCACCATTATTAGCCCTCCTAAAAAACATTTGTGCTGTCTGATGCCAATTAGCCAAGAAATCTAGACAAAAGGAAGCCCTCCCTTAGTGAAGAATTAAAGCTTGGACAAGGTACATACCTCTGCAGGCTGGAGAATGAATCTGTCTCTTGATCCCAACGAGCCATATACAAATGCCATCCACACCCTGTAATTTCCTGCATCCCCAAATTCTTTGACTTCCAATATTACACGTTACACTGACTCCCAGATATCAGAAAATGGCAAGGTTAAGGCTCAGTGTAGCAGAATGTCCCTTCCTCCTGCTTATGCACAAATGAAGCTGATTTGTTCCCATGAGCTTTAAAGAGCCATGACAGATCTTTCTGACACAAGTCACCTCAAGTATTCATTGCAATTACACTTTTTTCCCCCCTCCCCAGAGATTTTAAAGAGAGAAAGAGTGAGAGTACCCACAGAGTATCAGATAAAGCTGGGCACAACATGAAGAATTTGCAGGGATGTAAGTTGCTGTTCACATCTGCCTTCCAAAACTCTCTGGTATTGTACTCTTAATTCTCTACCCTATTAACATGTTAATCGTATGAAAGAGCCCCCAAAAGAGACAGGAAATTCTAAAGGCAACCTCGTGGTAACTACCCCAAAATCACCTAAATGAAATTTGGAAGGAATAGGCATTGTGGTGCCTTGAACATTTCTGAGCAGTTTGCCAAAAGTTTGCTTGTTTTTCAAAGAAACGCGTGTTTGTCTGAAAAAAAGCTGAGGCAGAAGGTTTTCATTTTCTGATCATGTAATTCAAAAGCAGCTGCAGAAGAAGCCCATTGGTTCAGGCTAACAAAAACAGTCTCTCCAAGTTAGTAAATTAGTATTCACCCTGACTACAGATGAGGAGGAAAATGACTAAGGAGGACGTCCTAATCAGCACCTATTAAAGGAGGTTTCCAAGGTAGAAAATATTTGACTCAGGAGATTCCATTCCCTGGTTCCTTAGACAACATTTATTGGTTTTGCACCTACTGGAAACTGTTCAACCATATCAAAAGGCAGGAAAGTTAAATGCTTTCTAGCTTACTATCACTTAATACATTTTAGGACAAAAGCTGCTGGAAAAGCAAGTGGCATTGCTGAGGCAGTGTACTTTTATTGAAAGGAAACCAAATCTTCTTGGTTTTTTTTATGTGCAACCTGTAGGATTCCCTGAACTGCTTTGATTTACCATCAATTTCTGGGGGACAGGAAGCAAAGTTGGCAACATCCTCCTATGCTGGAAACATCCCACAATGCCAGCCACAAGTAAACACTGACAAATATTCCCACAGCGTGTCCTCATATGATGATGTCTGGCCTTATATAGAAATCCAATGTCATTTAAAAATGTACTGACTTAGGTAAGAGCTTTCAGTGAGAGGGAGAAAAATAACCCTCATGATTTTTGTGGCAATAAAATAGATTTTTAGCTCTGAAAGCCTGTTCTTCATGTTGTTCTAATACTAACACAATTTCTGTACCAGTGAGCAGAAAAGTACCAATGTAAACATTTCTTTAAAGATCTTTGCATAAAGCTGAAATAATGAATACGGACAAAACCCCTGCAAATTTCTAGTCGCTTTGAGTCAAGTCATTTTAAATCTCCAGCAGAACACCTCTGTGCCTCCCAGCCAACCTCGCCCCGCAGCAATCAGAGCAGCAATCCGGAGGGATCTGTCTCACCTGTGCACTGCATCCTGTGGGAATCCTATCAGCTCCACCATGGTCCTGCCAAGATGCCGAGCAGGAAGGCAGCGGAGCCTCCGCGCTCTCCTCTCCTCTCCTTTCCTCTCGCCGGCCGGGCAGGAATGCAGAGCAGCCGGAGCCGTCCAGCGCCAGCCTCCCTATTCAGCTGCCTGGCTCGGGCTGGGCGAGAGCCGCCCTCCGAGAGCCGCCTGCCCTGCCAGCGCCACGGATGCTCCCCAAACACGGCGACAGCACCCAGCCGGCACGGGCACACGCTCCATTTTTCCTGTCCCAAGGGAGTGCGGGGGAGCCGAGAGGCAGCGCAAGCACTCGGGGTGGGGTGGAAGGGGTGTGGGCAGGAGGAGACGCTCCTGTGAAAACCCGTCTGATGCTGGGAAAAAAACTCCGGGATTTCAAGCAGCTGACTCCGGGGCTAAAATCAGCTACAGGGAAACTTAAGAGGGTGATATCACTGCAGACGCCGTCCAGAGTGCAAGAAGCCAGTTTACATGAAAACACCACAGGAGCTGGACCAGGAACTACATGTGAATGTGTTTGAAAAACTGCACTTCCTTTGAAGATGTTTCCCCACTTCAAATGCTTCTACAGCTTAGGAAATACACAGCACCAAAAAAGCCCCAAGAGTCACTTAAGCAAACAATGAACTTCCCTTCCCCCTCTTTGCTTTCTGCACTGCCTTTTATTTTTGTCTTTAAATTCAAAGATCTGTGGCTTTGGGAGTGAAATGGTGAAGTCTGATACCAATTGCCTTTTCCTGAGCTCTTTATTTTTTTTTATTTTACAAGTGCCGAGAGCTGAACTTCAAGGCATAGCATTTTCATTTATTTATAGCTCTTTAAGGCACAGAATCCAAACCCTATACAGCTTGGTTGCTGCTGCCACCATACCGTCCCCTTACACGCTGTGACACCGCGACAAAAGAGCGTGTCATGTTTAAAAGGCCATGGTCTGCCCTCCAGCAGCTCCCACCTGCCAGCCAGGGGCACCAGAGCACGCACACACACACACAAACACAAGAAGAATGTGAAGTTGCTCAGCCTGTTGCTAAACAAGCTAAAATTGCTCACCAAGAACTGAGGGGCTGCCTTTTGTTGTTGTCAAGAGCAAGTTGATTTATTTTTAATTTTCTTCAATTTTCTCCTATTTTTCTCTAATTTTGCCGTTTGATTGCAACACTGTATTCTCCTCTGATTCAGCTCTTTTTTTCCACTACCTTTTTTCTTGCAGGGTTACTTAAAACGAGATTCTGCACATTGTCTCAGGTAACAATTTCCCACACCTTCAGTGTTTTCACCTGGTAGAAACAGTAGCTTTTGTCACCCTGCCTCCTGCCAAGGCTCAGGTGGAAAATCCGTGGTAAAAGCAAGCCTAGCCCTTGGGAAAGAAACTTACTGAATGTGTGTTTAAACAATACTGACAAAAAAAAAAAAAATTGTTACTGCTCCGTTGCCCTCTAAAACCAATCACTAAACTACACCCAGGGATCCTGCACCATGAGTAGCACTGGAACAGAAGAGAAGCTCCAGAAAAAAAGGCATTATCCCCCAAAAATCTGTCACTAAGAGCAGCGTAACATAATACACAGTCCCTCCAAAGGACAAATTAGTTTGACCTGCTGCTTGGAAATGCCTAATTACTGGAAGCAATAGGGAAAATTTGGGATCACGGTGGAGCCAGACTCTGTAGAAGAGCAGCAACAGCTCATACGAGCCCATGATCTCCTCTCTGTGGCTGCCCCTGCAAGGCAGAGAGCCAGGAATGCCCTGGTAATTACACAGCACTCTTCATTGCAGAGCTCAGACCAGCAGCATCCTAGCAGCACAGAAAAGCATCTCTCCAGAGGGTGGAGCAACACCACACAATGCATGGGTACCACAGGGCACGAGAGAAAAGATGGAAAAATTAAGGACTGGGACATGAAAGTTAGCCTGTACATCTCTTCAAAGGATTCTTGTGCTTTTATGGGCAAATTATGGCTTCTTGCTTTTTTTCTTCACTACTATTATTTTTTTTTAATTTTTTAAAATTATATTTATTTATTCATAATTTGGATTTGCCTCCATGTTTCGCTTTTGCTTTTTCCATCATTTAGGAACCCTCTGTTTTAAAATCAGGTTCTAACAGAAGGGTTAAAACTTCAGATTCATCTCTGAAACATGGCCACAATCTGCCTGTTTCTCCCAAAGAAGCCATTTTTAGTGAGGCAGGAAGGTTCCGTCCTGGTAGCTATTTTTGTCAATCCTACAACTTGCTGTATGGGCCTCAAAAAAAGATTTCTAAAATGCTGAAGAATCTGTCTGACTCAAACAAAGACATCTGCTGAAGACTTTGGAAGAAAGAGTGAATGGGGCAATTAATAAATAAATAAAACAGGGGTGGGAAAAGCAGATTATACAAGTACTTGGAATTATTCTAGAAATCTACCCAGATTCAGAAATTTGAAATGCAATTTGCAAAGTCCAGGGATAAAAGTTGCTCCCAAAAGACTGTGACATTGAATAAAAATTATTAGAAACCCCTGATAACATTACATGTCTTCTGTTTAAATAACAGGACTTTTATGCTACTGCTTTAGCTTGTCCATGCCACAGAACAGTTGGAAAAGACCACTGGTGAGGAGGAACAAGTGGGATGACTGGAGTTTTCAATGGTCAGATTCTCACCTAAACTGTACCCAGCTCACTGAAAGGAGTTGCAGTTTCAACTGAGACAAAAAAACAAAGCAGAAAACCCCTTCAGTTCTTCACTGGGTGATGCACGAGATCAAGCAGCCTCAAACACGCATCAAGAATTATTAGTCTGTAGCCAAAAACACTTTACTGGACACCAATTGTATCTTATTGGGCACTAATCACTGCTAGAATGTGTATCTCCAGCTCCAAGGCTGCTTTTGGGATTCCAGGATTAGCTTGCAGCACAGAGGTGCCTGGTGGAAGAGTTCCTGATGAACTCCAGTGGAGTTCAACAGCCCAATTTCCTCTTGGAGGAGTTCAGTTTTCCTCTGTGGCTTTATTATTTTCCCTTTAAGTAAATTATCTCTCTCTGCTGAGCTACTAGCACTTTTTTTGTCCATTTTGAAGATAAAAATCACAGTTCTAATTCTTTCCTCCCCTTGTGCCATGAAAGAGGGATCACTGACAAGAGGTGGCAGGTTAATAAAATCCTCAGTACATGCTTGGGCCGTGGCTCCACTCCTACTGTGAGAGCACTGGCTCCATCAAAGCCAACACAGAGAGCAGCTCTGTATTACACCCAAGCTCCTCCAACTGCAGGCTGCTGCTGGGGGTAATTTGGAACATCTCCCAGGTCAGACTCAAAGCCAACCCATCACCACAACAAGGATGTGAGCAAGACTTCACTGCGTGAAGCCAAATCAACTCCCCTGGCAAGCGACAGAAGCAGCAGCAAGGAGGGTGGGAGAGCAGGGAGATAGGAATGTGCACATCCCTGCACAGCAGAGACAGCTTTGTACAATGAATTTCAAACTAGATGCATCTAATCCAATCTCATAAATACCTGCATTTTTGAGCATCAATTTATACTAAAGCAATAAACTGATCAACAGCTAATTCTGTAAACTAATACCAAACTCTGAACCAGATCAGTACATTTAAGTTTAGCTCAACAGTTCAAACTAACTCTAGACAAGACAAGGAAATTCAGGCAATAGGAAGGAAGGCTCATTTTCCAGCAAGTGTTAGTTAAGCCAGCTATTACTGATGGAAAAAAGGTAAGTATACACGGTTGGGTGAAGTGTAATTACTTTTTGCCACCAGATAAACAACTAGAAAAGAGAAGCTACAAAACAGATCAATCCACAGTGAGTTCATGTATGATTTAAGGTAGATTTCTCTAAAGAACTTAATAAACTTTTTTTTTTCTGTTCTTGAGGAAACAAAGGAAAATCAGAGGGTCCTTCATGATAAACCAAGGTTTGGTTAGAACACAGGCAACAAATCTGCCCCAGATGGTCCAAGAGCCACCAGTTCTTAGAAATTAGTACATTGCACAACATGTTCTCCTTACAGAGTGTTCTTTATGCTCTCAACACAAAATTTAAAAGTTGCTAAAGTAATTTTTTTGTGTGTGCTCTGGAAGCAGTGGGTAGAGATGTAATATACATTTCCAAGGGGAAAAAAAAAAAGCAGCCCTAATGGATTATATGTCAATATTAGAAAGCTGAGATTATGTGTTCTTACGCTTTATCTCTGCCCTAAAAAGGTTTAAGATCTAAACAGATAAAATTTGCTTCATGATGAAACTCTGCTTTCAGCACAGATGATCTATGTGCAGGGGAATAAAGTTTCACCAGTATTCAGAACAAACCAAAATCCTTTGGCTTCGCTTGCATTATAGAAGAAGAAAGATAGCAGCTTGGCAATTTTCTGTATACAAATAACTCCAATTGCCCAGGGGAATGTCACTGAGATCCAGGCATCCTGTTTGTTACATCCAGCCTCCCTGGAGTCAGCTTTAATTTCAAGTGGAGTTGCCTAAACTCTTCATCCTTCCAAGGCAGGCAAATTGCACTGTACATTGTCCAAATTTCAGATTACTTCAGGGCTTTTCCCAAAGTTTCCTAACCTCTTTTGTGAATGCAAAAGATAGCAGGGCACACTTTTCACACAGTAGATGTTTCCCTCTGTAGCCTGTAAAGATGTCCTGGATTTCACAGAAGGTTTTTTAAAAGGTAACTCATGGTTTGTATGCATTTGCATTTTGGTGTAGATCATGATGGATAAACAATGCCATCTAAAGACTTAAAAGTTTTAGAATTTCAATTGGTCTTGGCATAATTACACTCCCCACTACTCATACCCAAGTCACAGCACTAAGAGATCGTGACCCAAGGCACCAGACAGTCAAGCAGGCAAAGGTTGTGGTTGACAGCAAAGCCTTGTTTGTGTAATTACATGAGCCAAAGGCTTCAGATCCCAGCTTGCTAAAGGCTCCCACACATGGGTTCTGGCAACTCTGGCAGGTCTGGGCTGAAGGGAAGCAGAGAATGGAAGCAGAAAATGCATGGGACCACCTGTAGCCTGTGGAAACACAGCATGGTGTCACATCCCCCAGAGTGCAGAACCCTGCTCACTGTCCCAACCTCAGTCCAGCATCACCTTGCAGCTGCTGGGGGCACTGCAACTGAGGTCTGTGGTACAAAGCACAGTCAAAAAGAAAAAGAAAATCCCCAACCATTCACTGAGGCTTGCTAAATTACATGATAAAGGGAACTGGCAGCAAGGCATCTGATTCTCCTGGGTCTGCAGAGAGGAGGATGGGAATCTCTCGCAGGTACACACAAACAGGCTCGTGCAAGCCCAGGCTGGGCAAACCCAGAGCTGCAAACATGTCAAGTCAGCACATCTGAATCCATCTCCCTGCCAGAGATACTGCCAAACACAACCCTCAATCTGAGGGCTAAACCCAAGCCCTGTTTTGTATCCCTGCCATGCATAACAGTTGACAGTAGATGGGTATTTTGCATATGGCAGCAGGGTGAAAAAGCAGACAGTGCTACTGGGAAAATTACTTCACCAAGACACATCATAAATCCTTACAGAGGAGATACAGGGAGCTGTGAAGTGCATTTTTTCATCCCTACTTTCTAACAGATATTCTTTGTAGGCTAAGCTGAGTGGTGGAAGGTGAAGGACAGCCCTCTTGTTGGCACACAGTTCTCTTAGAAGTTACAGGACTTCCATTACATCAAATTCCTGCATATCTCCTAAATAAATCTTTGCTGAACATAAAAACCTTCACTGAGTGTGAAAACTGATGCATTGCAGATTCTTCCATTGAGCAGGTCACAAACAATGCTTTTTGTTCCAAAACAAACTGTCTCCCTCTCCCCACCTCTAAAACTAGTAATCCTTTCCAGGTATTTACCTTAGCTGTTACTGTACAAGGATCTTAATTATGTGGTGAGCACAGAGTAAATGTATTTTTTCTTTCATCACAAATACTCATTCCAGCTGGAATATACAGAAAGCAAAGCACAGCTTTGATAGTTTTAGTTGTAAACAACTTTGTCTTAGAAAAAGAAGCTATTAAAAAAAGAAGTTATTAAAATCACCCCAGAATCTTTTTAGCTCGTCTGCTCTCTCCTGCCAGGTTTTTACCTGAAGGAAGAACATGGGCTGGGTATTGGAGCAATCCTCCCCAGGCAGGAAGGCTCAGCAGAGACTTGCAGGAACTGTTCTAAGAAGTACACAGCATGCAGCAGGGAAACCAGATGCTGCTTAAATCATCTTCTGTTGCTCACTCCAATTCCAAAGCCCCTGGATTTTCAGAAGACTACAGGGGCAGGATTTTTGCCCAGCTAACTGCTCACCTGGTAGCAACGCAATTTGGGCCTGGCATCAAAACAGATCAGAGCTTCATTCTCAATACTAGTGACTCAGGGGGAGGACAAAACTAAAATTTGCAAGGGGCATCTTCACCTCTGACCTCCTTTCAGCAACCTTTTTTCAAGAAATGCATTTCAGACCGAGAAAAAGCAGAGTTAACTTGTTTCAACAAGTGAAGCAGTCTTTTTTTTTTCTTCTTAGATGATTTCACCTCCAAATATAAAAAGAAGAGGTATTTGCATCACTACTAGCCTTTGCAAGCATTAGAGAATCTCAAAAACTCTCCCTGATGATGCTCTTTCCTAATACTTTAAAAAACAAGAGCAACAAAGACCAGACCCAAACGCCTTTCCTCACTTTCAATTCCTCCGGGTATTTTCACATATGCAGGCAAAAAAATTACCTTATTAATGCCACAAAGCTGCCAGAATCCAAACTTTTCTGTGTAGTCTCCTTAACAACTCTCATTTAGAGTGAGCAGGTGGCAAGAAGGAAGCAGAGCAAGAGAGAAGACAATTATTTTGGGAAAGGAAGTGGTAATTGCAACTAGCCTGTCAAACAGCATGAATGGTGGAAATCTGAATCATGCTTTTACTGTATGAATGGGCTAATTCCAACACACTGTTATAAACAACGATCCTTTAAAAGGATGTAATCTCCCTAACAGGAAAAAATACACCTGTTAGAAAAAGAGCAGGATCTGAAGCAGAAACGGAGGCAAAACAGAGATGGGCCAGCTTGAATTCCTCCTCCTGTGACCTTTAGGTGCTGCTCTCCAGGGCCTGCATCACACTTTGTAACAGAATTAGCCCATTGCAAATAACACTTGAAAGAAGGTTAGAGGCTGTCAAACTGGAGTTAGGAAGAAATTACTGCTACATTTTTAGCTTTCTTGAATGGAGGCTCCTCTGAGTAAGTGCTGCCAAGATGAAATCCTAGCAAGTAAATGACATATTTAGAGTGTGCCTGTTCACTCACAGAGGTATTACTACAATGATGGGGATTATGCACCAAGGAAATTTTATGGCATATATTTAACGGATGGCTTGCTGACACAACTTAGTGTACAGTGTATCTTTCAGACAGGATTTAAGAATCTCAGCATTAGCAACAACCTCTCCACTGCCTGCAAGCAGAGGCAAGCTTCTAAGCTAGCAGCAGATGCTGAGTGCCTCTGGAGTTAGAGTTTTTAAGTGATCTTATTAGTTTTCAGTGTTTAAACAAGTCACTTTCTATCTTGTGTTTTTTTTCCTACATCTACCCCTCCAGCCCTCATCTGAGGGTGACCACAGTGGTTTCTGCCTGCACAGAAGGGATGGCTCAGCTGCTCCTCTGGCAGCTGCTGAACCATCACAAATTACAGCTTACTGTACTGAAGTATGTTGAAATTGGTCTCTATCTTAGTACATGGGACTGTAACCACAGTGGTGCAGCAGCTGCCTCCCAAACAGCTGAGCCAACCCTGCAGCAAAGGGTAAAAATGAAAGAGACAGCAAGAATGACTTCAGCAGCCCTTGGGTGAAGCACACTTGACTTATTGCTGAACTCTGGGGAGTTACACATCTCTTGCTTCCATTTCTCAGATGTAACGTGGGTAGTTTCTCTCCCACACACTTCCTAGGAATGGTGCTACACGGATGTGTGCATAATTCTGTAAAGAATGCCACAGAAATCTGCAGAATGGGTGCTGCTGCTGATTACGCAAAGCCCTTGAAGAACATGCACTGTTCCACTTGCTCCACTAACAAAAAGATTCTCAGACAAGTTATAACTTTATTGCTACCAATGAAAAAGAGCCCTATCACCTTATCCCCCTTTCTAATTTTTAATAAATAAATCTATTAATTGGCAAATCACAAGAGAGGTATGGCAACCCTACTTAGGGAAAAGAGCAAATGGTATTGCTATGTCTTCACCTCTGCACTAGAGCCATTCCTGTGGAGCTCTTCTGCAAGGAGTAATTTCAGATATCACTGTCAGAAGTGAGGCCTGCAGTTGCCATGTTATCCACATGCTTCCCTGGGACAAGCCTGATATTCTTATCAGCTCTGCATAGCAATTTCTCTACCAGATACTGTAGCTGCCTCTGCTGTGCCTTTCAGCTTTTGGTGTCCATTCCAAAGCTATTTTAGTGCAGTTGTTATCTGTACTGCTTGTGATACATCCTGGCTGCCACCATCTGTTTCTTTCTCTGCATAAAGATGTGCAATGGTTCCCTTCACTAATGTGTCCTCTGGCTCAGCATCTTGACATAAAGCTATTCCCACTGCTTGCTATCATCCCACTTTTTTCATTTGTCATGATTACAGAATTCCTGCTAAAGACATTTTTAACCTGGATGTGAGAACAAGGGAACTGCCTAGGGCACTGCAATCTGAGATTATATATGACCTTCCCCTCACTCTCATCCATACTCACAGAAAGGGCATTGCTCAATTTTCCCTTTCCCATTGCACGCCCAATTCCTTTGCCTACACACTCTGTGACATCTGTATTCACTACAGCTGTAGCTCTCACATGGAGAAGATCATGTAGATATTTTGTACTTTTAATATATTCTTGTCAGGCATATATCAAATAACACACTACAAGATGCCACTTGCATCTAAAACTGAAACAAAATACACATCCAGGCTAATACCAAACAGCAGAGTCATGCATTCTCTATGGCTTTCAAGAAAAATCAACAATGTTACAAGGCTCCATTTAAAAACATAACACTGGGATTTCCAGCTATTAAGATGCTCAGAGAAGTCTAGAAAATCTACTCGTTTTTGCACATGATATAGAAGAAGAGGGCATTTAAATCTTAGATTTTTAAAGGTCTTTCTAGCTTGTGAAGCTATCAATAATATTCACTGCCTAGTGCAGACTGGCTGCAATACAATTCTTCATTCACCTCACTAGCCATATACATGGAGTAAGTATTTTGCCTACAACACTATGTAAACATGATTAATACCACATTTAGTTCCAAACAGGAATGAACATTTATTCATATGGCAAAACAAAATGATCATTTAGAGGTGCATTTGAAACTCCACAAACAAATCCAATCAGGGCTCTTTTCATGTTGCTCATCTCAAAGTATTTTGCAGTTTTTCCTCCTAAATCCCCAACTCTGCCCTGTTTATTTTCAGACTTCCAATCCGTAATCTAAGAAATAAAAAAAGAATCTTATCTGCCTTCCTCAAACAAGGAAGAGTTAAACAGTGCTATTGACAAGTACAAATAAATAAGCAATACAGTTGCAGTGTGTTAATTATCTACAAGGGTGGGATTTTCCTAACCTGTGTGCAATATACTCGCAAAATAAAATTCTTAGTTAAAAAAAAAAAAAACAGCTGAGGCTGTGAAATGAAAAATACCTTATCTGCTCTTTACCTGGGATAGCAGTTATCAAGGTTGCTTTACTATTTACAGATGCATGTTTATTCTTCATAGCTCACTCTCCCAGGAGTGGCAGTTGAATGAGGGAAGAATTGCTCCTAAATCTCACCAACCTATGTGAAGGAAAGCTTCTTGCATAGGCTGGGAAGAGAAAGAAGAGCTCATCCGAAGTGCATGGTTGCTGCCTCTTCCTTCTTTTCTGGGAAGAGCTGGAATGGTGCTCTTTATGCAGCCACAGGTGGGGTGGAAACCAGGGGGAACTGGGCCAAACCTGGACTTGGGGACCCACTGCAACAGAGCCTTTGTCTGTTATTTTTAATGCCTATCTTTTCTTTTGCTTTGCCTAATTTCAACATGGATGATTATAGCCAACAGCAGGCAGATGGCAGCTTCTTTTAGGAATGGCACTCTGAACAGGCATGAGGTAAGCTAGAGAAAAACCTGTTATTCGGTGCTTGTTGTGAAAATACAAAGCCAAGGAAATTCCAGAGGTGAGGTAAAACATAACCACCTAACAGTTCTAAGCCAGCAGGAACCACTTGGAGCCATCTGCAAGAGCTGCATTCCTACTGACCCGCATCCAGCAGCTCTCACCTTTAGATCCCAGGGCTGCCTAGTGAGTTTAAAAACACAGCTACAAAGCTCCCTGTGGGCCATGCTCCTCCAGCATCCCATAACCACCTCCCTGATATTTGGATAAATCCTGGTGTTTGGCAGTCGCTTTGCTGGAGGCATTTACACACAACGCCTGGGCTGCGTGACCTCCACATCCTGCGGTGGTACCCAACGGGCCGGGCTGCCCCGGCAGGGCGCTGCCCTCTGAGAGCTCGCAGCTCAACGGATTTATTTCTTTCTTTCTTTCTTTATTTATTTATTTATTTACTTCTCGCGGCCAAGGTTCTCTTACCTAGTTGGGCGGCCCCCTCTGCTGGGTACTCGGGGAACTGGCCCTCGGAAGGGACGCTGACCGTGCGGCGCAGGCAGCGCCCGCGGGAGGCATCCTGCGGCTCCTGGATCCCTTCTGTAGGCACCTGCAGGAAAACCATGCCAACAGCTGTTAACTCGGCACCGGGCCACGCTGTTAATATGCCACCTTGATAGGGGACTTCATTTTCTGCTCATCTGCTAATAGCTCTTGGGCATAGTTTGGCATTTGTGGCCTTAACACAAAATTCCCGAGGCTCCCCGGGAAAGCGCGGCAGCGGCGAAGAGCACGCTCAGCCCAGCGATGGCCACGAGCAGGTGCCAGCAGCTTCTGACCCCCCGACTAACAAAGCACTCCTGCCTTTCCAAACTGCTTCCCCAATGCCAGACCATGGCTGCTTCCACGCTGGCAAAGTCAGGCAGAGGCTGCTGCTCAGATAACTCCGTGCAAAACTCTGTGGAAACAAAATTTGTGACAGCTACCTGGTGGAAGAAGGCGCTGTACAGGCGCTCCCAGGCTGCAGAGAGCCTCCTCCAAAGATGGAGACCCCCAAACAGCACGCTCATGGCTACGGTTCAGCAGGTCCTGGCATGGTCAGGTAGTAACTGAGCTCAGTATTGGTGAACCACTGGATTTGTGGTCGCTCCAACCCAGAGAGTCACCACGTGCAGCCACACAGGCAACTGTACCGCTTGGTACTGGCCACCACACCTTCTGTTGGTGGCAACCACACCTTCTGTTGGTGGCCACCACAGCTGTTGGTGCCTGTTACCATGCCTGGAAGCTGTGGTTGGGCAAGGCTCCCCTGAACATTCCACCAGATGGAAGAAACCTCAGGGATGAGAGAGATTCAGCACCCAGGAACTGGAGGGAGGCACAAAACATCTCAGTGTACTTTTGATGAGGACTTTGGTTCCAACAGTACAGCTGCAGTACATGTAGCATGGCAATTTCTTTTCATATGGCTACATAACACACAGCTGGCACCTAAAGAAGTAGAAGCCCCTGACTATTTCCTGTGCTGTTTATCCTTTCATGTCTTCCATCAACTCTGAAAAATGAGTATTAATATCAAACAAAAAGCTATCATTCATTTGCACTGAAGGTTGTAAAAGATCTCAGAGATGCTGCATTTTTTAGAAATAGGCTGCACACTACAATGACTCTCACAAACTAGTTGTGGCATTTCCTGATTTCTAAGCACTTAGCATTCTCTTAAGGTCATTTTAAAGCTATTTATTACTATCCTGGTATATTTGTCTCCTTCAAACAGTGCCCATTTTTCAAAACAAGTTTCCCAACCCCCTGGTGCCTTACTCTGATCAGACTATTGTCTTCTCTGGTGATTTTTACAGCTGTATAATCTCTGTGAAAAAGCACATTGGTTAGTTAAGCAGAGACTAGTTTTGTTAGTTTATGCCACATTTGTTCAATCAAATTCACATATTGAATTTTCGGTTCTCATCTGGAGGCTCCATTTAGTCTTATTCCCTTCTGAACACTCTCCTGATCCTCTGCCTCTCCTGATTTCCTTCAGAGAATTTTTTGGTGGGATGCTGTGAGCCATATTTCCAGATCAGCTATTACCAGTCCTACCACACACCTACTTCAGCACCCCTTAAACCCCTGCCACCCTCCTGTCACAGTGAACTCATTGCACCTGCTTGCTCTAGACCACTACAGCTACTGCAGAATTGATTTCCCCACTAAAGTAACTCAAAACATCCTCTTAAGCCTTACTTAAAAATGCTTTGTTATTTACAGTAAAACTTCTCAAAACCATAGTTTCAACTTATATTGACAAAAAGAACTAACTCCAAGGCTGCAGGATCAGTATTTATTGCTTAGCATGAGCACAGTCTGCTCTAAAAAAAAAAATACAGCTTTGTGAACATATAAAATGAGCTTGGTCAGCAGCTCTGCATCTCCTGGGACTGGACACTATTTTAAACAGTTCTATAAAGTGCTCTGTGGTCAGACAAATGGATTCATGGATGGAGAGGCACCAAAACACAAGGAAGTGCACAAATAAATACCATGTGATGACCAAGGCAGACATGTGCAACCTTCCCAACACTCCTGTAGCCCCTGCCACTCCAGCAAACAGCTCAGCAAAGGATTGAGGAGAATGACACAGCCTTGCAGAGTCAGGACTCTAGTGGTGATTGAGTCTTTCAGCTCTTTTTTTTTCCCATCCAGCTTTATCCTTTTCTTTCCCTGTTGAGACTTCACCAACCTGGGAATTCTCTGACCCTGAGCTGACATGCTGAAGCTGCTGGTTCAGGACTGGGATCTGAGCAGTGTTAACTCTGTGATTAGAAGGTACACAGGGACAGTCCAGATGCTGATCATTTTAGCAATATTAACAATTTTCATCACAGGTCACGCTTCCATGACAAATTTCACAATTTAATGAGGACAGGTTCAGAGCTCAGACTCTAAATCCTTGAGCAGCATCCCAGCTCACCTGCCACTGAATATGCTTTTTAAGTATAAAAAGTCTGTATCAGGGATTTCTAGCAGTTTGATGATGAGGGGATTTCAGAAGAAACAGGAGTAAGAGCTTTCCAAGCATTTAATGCCTCTTAAAGGCAAACTAACATAGTCTCTTTCAAAAAAAGCAGGTGAAAAAAAATGTCTTCATTGCAGATAAGATTTTTCAAGATTGGAAAGAGTGGTTCAAGACAAACTTGAGAATTGGCAGACTCTTCTGATCTAACAGTCAGGAAGTTAGGAATCATGTCAAAAACAGTTAAATAATTCATTTTAAATTTTACCTTCCTTCAGAAAGTTAGAAGTTAGCTAAAATTTTGACATGGAAATCCACTTTAAAAATGTTGACAGCAAAGATTTCTCTGGGCTTTTGGAAATTAAATAATTAAATCTGCTTGGGAATTAAGGCAAATCTTATCTTATGGCTGGATTCAGCTTTGACAAACTCTTATTTAGAGGTGAAACATGTTTGCTGTAAGAGCCCAATGTGACAAGAGCTTGGAGAAGGGCAGTGAGATCTGGAAAGAGCTTCCCCTAGGGCCCCATGCAGCAGTGTTTGCTCCTGCTGTTTTCCCTTGGAATCACCACTGTCATACCACTACTGGTGTCAGTCACAGGAGATGGAAGAATAGGAAAATACATCCCAGGTGTGCTGCTGCTGCTGCTGCTGGCCTCTGTCATATGCAGAGGTGAGCAGTAGATCTTGTCACAGTGAATGTAGGTCTTTGCTATCCTTTGCCCTTGATTAAAACCACCTCTAAATCCAAGAAGAAAGATGAGGTTTGGGTGCAGAGAGGGAAAAAGAAGAGTCTTACACAGTGAAAAGTGTTGTTCATCTTCATTTCCAAGTGAACACAAGACTAAAACATAATGCAGGACTGCAGCCAAGTTGCTGACAAAGCCCAGCTAAAAAGCAGCCCAGAGCCAGGTGCAGCCATTTGTCACATCCCTCCAAGTGGAAGTGCTGTGCACAGGGTTGTCTGTCTGGAACCACTCTTCATGAACACTCATTCCCTTTCCCTGTTTTAAATGGCTCTGATTTTACAGACATGTCTGCTGTGCCCTCACAGATCCTCCCACCTGATGGAACAGGTTTCCCAGAGCAGAGGAAAACATCTACACCTTCCTGACAGGGAAAACTCTTCCTTGTAGAAGAAATACCTGATTTGTACAGGCATCAATCTAGGCCTGTTTTCCTTGTTTTGGAAAATGCTGTTAAATATTATCACACTGTGTAATCATTGCACATCTCCTGTCACTCAGGACTCCTTATTTGCTAAGTCATCTCCCACGTTCCTACAGGGATTCATTTTCTTTCTACTTACTTTTTGGGCATTGAACTCTTCCTTTCATTAAAAATTTTCATTCTTCAGTCTCACCTATTCTCATTTTATAAAGTTGACAAGGTGTCAAGTAATTAATGTTTTTCTACACTACACAAGGTGATACTGCCAGACTATTTTTGTCTAAGTAATTACAGATATTTTTGGATCAAGTTGCACTTCAAAAGGCCTCTGATTTTCAACCTACTCTTGCTCTTGCACAGCACAAAATTTCTCTTGCATATACTTCATTCAAACTGCCTTGACAATAAATCCATAGTGATGGGACACTATGAGAAATGAGTTTATTTCTGTAGTGTTCCCTTGGTCTTAAAAATCTGCTGTATTTTAGCAGGACTAACTGAAAAAAACCCCAAATTTAGCATTATAACTGAAACAGTGGAGAATTCTTCCATTTACCTGCTTACATTTTGTATATGTTTTTCACTTTCTAACTTGGACAAACACACACTTGTGGAAGGATTTTACAAAGCAGTATAAACACACATTTCTGTTCCCTTCCAGACTCACACGGGCCAAGCTTCTTGGATTTTATTCCATGAAGTCACTAAGCAGATGGACAGAGAATAAAATGAGAGACTTTAGACTTATACCTTTCAAGTTATGCCAAGCCTTGTGATGATGCAAGTGCTCCTGATGCCTTAAGTTTTAGCTTTCATATTTTCCAGATCCTGTACTGCATTAATAGATAACTCTGAACTTCATATAAAAAGTCTTAGCAAGTTCTCCTCACAGTTCAGTTAGACAAAACAATCCTTTTCCAGCCCCAGAACCAAGAACACCATTGGAGCTTCAGGCCCAAAAAGTGTAAACAACAGTGAATTGAGGAGAGCAGACTGGGAGGATGGGACTGCATAACCTGAAACTGTAACTGGACAATTAACCCCAATATGGAAATGGACCAAAACTTATAGAAGTGTGAAAACTCATGGCCAGTCATCTATCTTGGGTGTAGCCCTGGCCAGGCTCTTGTACTGCCCAAGGTGCAGCCTTTGAGGCCTCTTAATAAATCCCTACTTTATTCCTTTAACACTGTCTAGCCTCTGTTCCAGGCAGCCTCTCAAGGCATCCCTCCCTCTGGGCTGCAAGGGCACTCTGCTGTTGCCATCTCTTCCTTCTTCCCCCACACCCTCTCGCTCACTGGTGGGTGTCCCTCTGTCCTGAATGTGGTTTCTAAGATGCTCTTCAGCAGCCCCAAGGAATTCTGACCTACTCATTCTATCAGTAATGACCATGTTCAGAGCAGGAATCTCTCCTGCTCCTGTTGCCTATTGCCTGGTTTGAGTCAACAAAATGCCTCCTCCAGCATCACCTTTCCAATAATTTTACTCTGAACACAATCTTCATTTTTTTCTTAAAGTAACTTCCCTTTTCTTTGTTCACCTGGTCATTGCTTAGGCTCCCTGTACCAGTGGTCCCACTCAGGAGCTTTTTATGATTCCCCTTGTACAGACTTTTCCATCATCATGCTCTTAACAAGCATCTCACCCCACTGCTGCCTCAGGCCTTTGTGTACTCCTGTTTCTAGATCACATTTCATGGAGCCTCTTTCAACTCTGAGTGACTTGCCAAGAAAAATTTAACTGAGTTGCCTCCCCTCCCCTTTCTCAGGAAGGCTGCAAAGGGATACTCCTAGTTCAGAAAAATTAGACGGTGGTGTAAATTCAGAGTATCAGCCCTGTGTCTCTCTCCTGGACTGGCAGTTCTACATGTGGCATGTTTCTGTAAAGGACTGTGTGTACAGACTCAGAAGCCAGACTAAATCAACCTCTTATTTTCCTACTGAACACTTGGCCCTGCAAGGAGCTCCCTTTTTCCTTTTATTTCACAGTAGTCACAAATTACTTGAAAATCAGAATGGCAAATCTGACTCCAACTACAGGCTTCTGAAACAAATCCTATTATCAGCATGAGGAGTCACACCTGCACCAAAGGCATGTCTGCTTGGCCCATCTGCGTGCAGCATTTCCCAAAACAAGATATTTCTGTTTGTGGTAGTGCAGGAAGATTCCTTTGAAAGCACACTGCAAGAATTTACACTACTGCTTGCTTTTTTGGGGTTATTGCTACACTTAAACCTCAGGCCCTCTATAGCTTATATTGATTTTCTTCAGCTTCTGACAAAAACCAGAGTGTATTTAAATATAGAATATAATTATGTGATACATTGGACTTCCCACATGTACCCCTCAGGATCTAGTCAAAAGACTCATCTTACTCCCAGCAAAATGATTTCAGCTGTCTGTGGTAAGGGAAATAAGAACCCCTAAGTGCAAGATTACCATCTTCAGGTAACTATTTGTGATACGAGCCACTGTTGTTTCAATTACATTTCCTAATGAGATGCATCCTTTTGGTCCAGCTATGCTGGTGCAGCACTGTTTTAGAAATTATTCTCACATCTCCTTAAGTTTCTTCAGTGTATACTTCAATTCCTCAGGTGTCAGTCCTGTCAGACTAGAAAAGGAATTACATAGTAAACAAATACCATTAAATGGGCCTTCCATTTTGCCTGCTTTTGATCACCTCCCCCATGCATCAGCATTAATGCTGCTCCCTTCTAATAATTCAAGTCCTTCTCTAAACCATTTCCTCCCACTCTCCCTATGCAAGGCAATATTTCATTGCAAATAAACCTGAGCACAGCTGACTAATATTTTGTTCCACACCAGAAACAGGTCTCACTCTCAGTCTGTAACAGCCATATACAGAAGCTTCAAAAGAATCAAGAAATACCAGAAAAATTGGGGCCATCTCCAAATACAGGAAATTATGGTATTAGACTAAAACTCATGGATAAAAAGCCTTCACTTTTCCCTACCTTTATGCCTGCACTGACATAAAGAGGCAGGTTTACATACCTGTGGTGGCTTTAACTACCATTAAAAGAAGTAGTAACATAGGAAGACACAGTGGCAGACAAACACAGGATGCAGAACTCCTGGAGGGAGTTTGCACTTTGGCTGCTGTCACCTCTTCTATGCCACCAGCCTCTGGGCCAGCTGGACTATAACTGTGTGCACCACCCCATTCACACAGAGGACAGCTTAGCTCCCCTTTTCATAGAATGGTAAGGGGTTGGAAGGGACCTTAAAGATCACCAACTCCTGCCATGGGCAGGGACACCTCCCACTAGACCAGGTTGCTCAAGGCCTCATCCAACATGGTCTTGAACACCTACAAGGATGGGGCATCCACAACCTCCCTGGGCAACCTGTTCCAGTGTCTCATCACACTGGCAGTAAAGAATTTCTTTTTAAATTCCCTTTTCCCCCTTGCACACGTTTCAAAGGATTTGTGAGTGAAGTAAAGGGGAGATGAAGAAAGCTGCCTTCTCCTTTTACCAACAAAGGCTGATGCCTTGTGAAGGCTGACCTAGAACAGAGACTAGACAGAGCTAAAGAATGAAGTAGATATTTATTAAGAGGCCTCAACAGATCTACCTTGGGGAGCACAACCCAAAATGGTCATAAAATGGACAACTGGTCACAGGTCATCCATTTAATCTCATAAAACTTTTATAAGTTCTTGTCCATTAGCATATTGGAGCTAATTGCCCAATTACAGCTTTAGCCCATGAAGTCACATCCCTCTTGTTTTTCTCTCTTCAGTCCACGTTGTTTCTGCTCTTGGGCCTGAGATTTGGATCATTTGTCCTTGGTCCCCAGCTAGAAAAGGAATTGTTTTGTCTGCCTACTCTGTGAAGAGAGTTTACCATCCCCTAATACGAAGCCTAGACTTATACACTAAAGTAGAACAGAATCTGAAAAATACAAAAGCTAAAACCTGAGGCATCATTTCCCCCCTGTTCCCAAGGGGCAGATACTGAGGCACCAGTGAGCTTGTCTCACCTCCTTCTCCCTGTTGAGCAGCACCAGCTGGCTGTCTGTCAGGATGCAGTATTTCCTCTCCCATGTTGTCATCTCGGTGTAGGGGGACTGGCCACAGGACAGTCTGTGGGTGGGTGGTCCTTTCACATCTGGGAACAGAAAACCACGACCTTGTTAGCATGTGCCATTAACACCTTCTTTGCTTTCACAGTTCTACAGTGAGATCTGAACCAAAACTGCACTCTGTGCTTAGTGAGGCCTGTTTCAGCATTTTAAAGGCAAAATAGGAATCCTGGGAGGCACCCATATGCTACTAATATTTATTTACTTATAGCATGACTTACAAAAATGGCAATACCAGAGATGAATATGACAGTCTTTGTCAAAGGCTTAAATATATTGAAAAGACCAAAAGCTCTTAGGAGAACTTAATCTTCCTTCCACTCCCTTCTCAAAACCATGGTTCAAAGGGGAACAGCCCCGAATGTACTCTAAATCTTAATAACGTGGATTATTTGAGGCTAAGGATAGAGGGATATAGGAAGGAAGACAGGGATCAAGGAAGGCAGGCTTGAAGGGAAGGAAAAATTCAAAGGGATGGGCATTTAATTGAGAAGGGCTTACTAGCACCTTTTGGTAGGGAACCTACTTGATGAAACAGCATTTTCATTTAGCCACAGACACTACACCGACAAAAACTCATTCTTGAAAAAAAACTCCAAACAACCCCCTGAAAAAGCACAAATCAAACCATAACCCAACTTGTTTGGCTCCCAGTCCTGATCTATTAAAATTTATTTTAAAATCAATTTCCCCTAAGTTTCTCATGATTGAGCTGCATATGACATCGTGCCTGTCACTACTAACAAGGTCTCTTCCAACCCAAACCCTTTTAGGATTCTACAATTCATCTCTTTACAAAGTTTTGATATTAAGTTCTGACTGCTTTGTAAGATTCAGTTCCATTTTTATCTCACACTCTAGTTCTATACAATTTACTTGCAATGATCTAAAACTCATCCATTCTTAATGTAGACACTGCAGATCCCTCAAGTCCCTAGGGTCTAAAACACTACAAAAAATCGAAGGACTTCCTGCAAAGGAGTCCAGGACCTCCTTTAACTGCTTCAGGAGCAAAGTGAGTGTTCAAACCCGCAATGTTTTGTAGCATGACCTGCCTTTTAGCACACCTAGTAACATGCAGAGGTATCAGCTGCTTCTCGTAGCTTCTCCCCAGCATCACCACTAGAGGCCAGAGAATCCTCAATCAGCCAGTACCTTCCAGGGAGAGCCAGCCCAAAGGCCAGCGTTAAACATGGACTAAGGAACCCCTCCAACTTCCTTCCCTCCTTGCAGACCCTGCACATGCCCCTGCTTTATCAAAAACACTGCAGTATCTTCATGCTCTCTTTCTAAAATTTTGCCTCTGCATTGCAAGGGATGTGTCAGCATCTAGAGCCAGACTCAGAAGATGGCTTTCAGTGCCTTGTTCAACCTCATGCATAAGGATTTTTGTGATCATTCAGGAAAATGCTTGAAGCAGGCAAGCTTTAAGCAAGAAAAAGGAGAGGGCTGCAAGGCTCCTACTGCTCTGAATAACAAAGAAGGGCACCTTTGTGCGCTTAACGCCAGGTAAAATAATTCAGGGAGGAAGCTGAGATGCAGAATCAGGTGACACACTGTTACTTCTGACACAACTCAGTTTGTGAGAGTGACAACAAATACTGTGTGTCTCAAAATTGCCCAAAGCTCGAAGTGTAGGCATAATGAAGGGAAACCACCATAAGCTCTGTGAAGCAAAACTGCATTTGAGCAAACTCCTGGAGCACAACAGACTCTCCCACAAGTTATGTATTTGTCCATTTTACAGACATGAACCCTCCAGGTAGATTTTTGGCATAACTGCAACTCACATTTATCACGGTGTCCAACCAAAAACCAAACCAGATGTAAAATAAAACCACTGCTGCTCCTGCTTTGACCTCGGCTTCCCAAGCAGCACATGAGCCCTACCCCTGCATAAGCATGACAAACCTGACAGAGAGTAGAGGAGCCATGAGTAGAAGAGAAGGAATGAAGCCATGAGCTCCTGGTATGAGTGTGCAACAGAAATGGGAAGATGAGAGCTCTGGGGATCTGGTCTCCTGGGTAAGGAAAGCACGTGATAAATCAGCAGGGGGAGAAAAGGATGAAGATGAGCGTGCCCTGTCCTGCTGATGTGGGTGGGCTGGCAGCGAGAGTGCCTCCAGCTGCTGTGCTGAGCAATAACCAAGGAAGCTGCATTTGGAACTGCTGGCAAACTTTCTGATGGCAAAAGAAAACCCTCCTGGGCCGTCGGCTCCAGTGCAGAATCTACAGTCACGACTTGCCCAGCCCCAAAAGATCTTTGTGTCATAATTTCTTCTAACTACAGACCTTGGCAGGATACCATCCAACTGATCCATGGGCTGCACAAAAGGAATTAAAGAACAGAACGACTTCTTCCACTGCAATAACAACTCCAGGACTTAACTGAGTCATCAGGCACTGGGAGCCAGCCATGGCTCGGTTGCCAAGTGGGTTGGCTACGTCAGAACAGCTTTCCACAGGCTGCTGGCAGTGACGTGCCATGCTGGTGTCTGGAGCTGTCAATCACCCGTAGAGAACACCACAGTGGTAATATTTTGTTTGTATTGGTGTCCTTTTGAACACAAGTCGGGGCACAGCCCCAGCACCCCATCAAGCCTGACCACGTGCTCTCTTCAGCAAGCTCGTTTTCCAGAGCATTGGACCCTGTAACTCCAGGCTGATGCTGTGAGCACATCGCAGACTCCTCGCGTGTGGAACACGCGGTCCCAGAAAACTCACAGCAACAAGGAGCCCAGTGTGGCTTTGGTGCGTCAGTCACACCTATTTAAATTATTCTCAGCTCGCCCTCCTGCATGGCTGATATCTTTGGAGCCTCTCACAACAGCTGTGACTTCAAAATGTATTCTGAAGTATGTTACCAGTTTAGACAGAAGACTCTTTGGGACTTTGCACAGTATCACATACACGCTTGGTCGCCTCACAAACCCTGTTCTGCTTTCCGGTACTCTTCATCTTGGGTTTTCATTTTACATTCTTGGCTCCAACTTTTCACGTGAATGTAATAAAACCCACTGAGCTCTTCCACTAAAGCCCCATAAAACTAATTAAGCACCGTGGTTTGAATTGCTGTAGAAGTGAATTGCAAGAAGTCCATGTGTAATGAGGAACACTGAAACTTTTGGGAAGGACTGTAGGTCAGGACTGCCCTTTTTAACTGTGGGGCTACTCTCTGTCAGCTCACACAGCAAGGCTTGAGCTTTGGAGATGAATGATCACTCACTGATGAATGCAACTTCAGACAGGAGCTAGAGAAGAGATCAGGGAGGTGCATCTGAAAGCTCTGAGTTTGCAGATGTTACATGTGGGATGGGCTCATGCAGACACACACCTAAATAGGCAAGTTCTGGGGACAGAAGATTTCTCTTGGGTCTGATGCAATCCCTTCATTCTGCAGCACTACAATGAGGCATTCAAGTAAGCAGATCAGCAAGTCTACACATAGGATTAAAGGTCAGGCCTTATGTGCCTTCAAATGCTAATATCAGTTAAGTAACAGCTTGGAAAAAATCCCCTTCTTGGTACATCCCTGCCGCTGCCTCCTGCCACATCTGACATCGCTGAAGACTGGAAACTGTGTTGTGTTTCCTCAGGGCTCTGAAATGCCACTAGCTGTGTTAAAAATATCCACAAAGCTCCCTTTCTTTCAGTCAGATGACAACTTGTACCTTATTATTCTTGAAGTACAGGGCTTATTTTTAAAGAAGGGGAAAAATAGAGGGGCAGTGATTCCATAATCAAGTATCAACAACAGAAGTGTTGAGTGGTGCATGGCGAGGAAACGTGGAAAGCAGCAGCCAGTGCCAAGCTAATCCCCACAGACAGGGTAAGACATCTCAGGAAAACTGATGGCAGTTTAGTAGAATTTGTGGAGCAGAGCAGTCCTGTCAGATGGGAACATTTCTGAAAGTGTTCATTACAAACATGCAACAATTATTTTCCTTAAAATTCCAAATGTGTTCATGAGTGGAGAATATTTTCCAAAAAGCAAGCAATGGGCAGAATCAGAGAATTACTTCCAAGAGATAATGGGTGCTTCAGGGTCATTAAGTCCCCAACAGTTCTCCTACAACCAGGAAAGCAGCATCTTCTCTCCTCAGAGCTAGTGAAAAGGACAGATTTACCAGAAACCAAGCCAACAAAACTACATTAAAGGCAAATTCATGCCTTCAGTCTCTGCCAAAAAGCACTCTCTACTTACCATCAATAAAAACAGCGAAATAACCCTCCATCCCAGTGATGACAAGAGCACCCCTGGCACGTCTCAGAGCTCCTTTTTCTGAACTGCACTACTCCTATGGTGAAATCAAGGGCTAACTGAAGTACATGCCAAATTTTCCTCCACTTTATTAGGGTCCATATTCTGTTCCTAGTATTTCCAACAAGGAGCTGCCAAGCAGCTGAGTAACTAATGTGGTGGCCAAGTTTGTATGCTGGGAGGAATTTTTTTTCCCCTAAAGAGAGATTAGTAGGAGCCCTAACACCTTTTGACAACAGGTCTGCTTGCCCAATGTCAATGTTTCCATAGTGTTTTATGTACTTACCATAGAGACAGGATGAGAGAAAAGCGTTTTAGGTAAGTGCTGTCATCTGAGAGCTTGTCAGAACCCCAACCTACCCAGCTGTGCATGACCACACAGTCTGGTTTGAATAACCATCAGTTCCAACCTTGATAAAGCAAGTTGAAACAAGCCTTACTACTGACATGAAGCTTCAAAGATTAATAACATCTATCTACAAGTCCTTCCACTGAACTTCCATCATCTCAGAGCTCATGAAGGGATTCAAGGGAAAGATGTGGCAGAAAAGGAAATACACAGCGTCTCAATATACTCCATTCAGTCAAATCTTGGACCAAGACAGGATTTCTACAAAAGAAGTCACTGATGTGAGTGAAAATAAACAGCCACAGTGGCTCTGTGACACACAGCTGGGTGGGTACGTGCACCTAGTTCAGACAGCTGTTGAAGGTGAAGATCTGCACATCTGCACAGGCATTGGAGCAATCCTGGCCCAGCTGCAAGAGGGGCATTCTCTCAACATCTGCACAGGGCAGAGGATGAGAGAGGTCAGCCACTGAGGGGCTGCTAGGGAAAGCACAACCAAGGCAACTTCTATTTTCTCTCATGCTGCTATACAGAGCTTTTTGTTTGCATTTCTTATTTCTCAAACCAACCCCCAGCCATGTGCACTGGTTTCTGATCCAACCAAGACCAGAACAGTGCAGACAATCACTATCAAAAACAACTGCTCAAAGAGAAACCTATCACAATGCCCAAGTTCACTAGGAAGAGGAAGGGACACTCCTCCTCCAAGTTTATACAGACACCCACCACACTGCCCCAACACAGAAAACACAATGCTCATCACTAACAGCACAATATTAGGAAAATTCAGCACATACTGTGTGTGGCAATGCAGAGGCTCCCATGCTACAGAGAAAACATGATGCTCTCAAAGTTAATTTTTCTCTGAACCACAACACACTTAGACATATGACCAGCACACATTAGAAACAACACCACTAATTTTGCCATTTTGTTTCAAAGCACATTGTGGGCTTCCTTTCTAGGAAACTTCTCATAGCTACTGTGAGATCCAGCAGTGTTCACTTGCCCCTCTAAATCACTCTGTGGCATGGCTCCATTTCAGCTAAGAGGTGCCTATATTTTCGTGGTCAGCAACAGATCTCTGGTGCAGCAGGTGGCATTTTAAGTGTAGAAAGTGTGAGCAGATCCTCTGGGATGAGAGGCATGCCATTCCTGTAGGATGTTATTACAGAGGTAAGTATCTGGTGTGAATTCTTCTCGTTACATATAATAGCCACACTCAACAAAGTTCAGTCCACATGCAATGACCAGCCCTCAATCCAGCTGAATCCAGTTGCTCTCCTCCAGCAGCTGCAGGCAATGATAACCAAATTCTTACATGGAAATCTAATATCCTGGGTAGGAGGTAAAGAAGTCAAACCACCAGGTTTTTCAGAGATCTCAGAAGTTCTCACGCCAACTGCTTACAGCCAAAACACTACCTGGAAAATCCATTCTGCATAGAATAAAGTCATAAAAGGTTTAAGTAGGTGAAAATATTTTAGAAGCTGGCAGAAGCCATGACCAGTGCCATGATTTTCTCAGATTCAAATGTATTTGGCATTGTAACACACACTCTTCACAAGATCTTTAATTTTTCTAGTATAGGCCAATCTTGCCAATCTAACCTATTAACTTTCCACTGCTCTTTTATTGAGTGGCAGTGATCAGACACAGTCTCAAGACTGGTTTTCCACTCTCCCAGTGAAGAATCTAATGGGCCACAGAGAGATTAAAGTAAAAACTGCTCAGTCAGGTGCAGTTCTCATGCCCTATATCCTCAACGAAATGTGACTGGCAATTTTGGTGTTTGTTGTGTGTACTTCCATTTCCCTACCATCAGTATGACAGCTCTGGGAGAAGAAATGTCTTAAAATTTAGAGATGGGAAGTTCTGAAGGTGTCTGCTGTTCACTGCTTACAGGTGAGGTTTGAAGGATTTTCCCCTCTTCTGAATGAGGACTGTGTGTCTCTTCTGTCCTCAGCTAAAGGCATAGCTTTTCCCCAGCAGCTGCTGGGAAGCTTTGCTGAGATCTGTGATCCAGTGGCAGAAGGGTCACCTCGCTGATCAGAATTTCTCATGTGCAGCAGTCTCACCTCGACACCAAGGAAGAAAGATTAACCTTTAAAACTCAAAGAGTGAGAATCAATGTTTTGTCCACTACCAGAACTGCCAGCCAGATTCTTAAATTTCCCTACAGATTCTGCACTAAGAAAACATGTCAGGAGCAATTTTTAAGTGGGGAGGAATAAACCATCAGATGAGCAAATGCCTTAGCAGCCAAGGGCTGTCTCCTCTGCCACCAGCAGGAGACAAAATACAGAATGCTACTGTTCAACAAGCCTGGCATCTCCCTGCAGGACGGGATCTCTCGCTGACATAATTCCCACCCCTTCAATTCTTTCCCTAGCAGAGATCTGACTTGTTTGTACAAGAGTCAGCCAGCAGCGAGCAAGGTACAGCAGCCTCACTCCTGCAGCTGAGCTCCCAGACGGCTCTGCCAACTTCCCCTGGGCCTGAATCCATACATCTGCCCTGTTCTTGCAACGTCACCACTGTGCCTATCTACAGCTCAGGAGTTTTCACACCAGGGCTGAGACTACGGCAGAGATCGGCCAAGATTTCCCTTCTCACTTCCCCATAACACAGGCAATTCCAAACCCAAACCTTTCCCAAGGCCTGTGCTAACACATTTGCCACCCTCAGCCCCTGACATTTCCTAAAAGGCCTCAGTGTTCCCTGGTACCCAAGGGCTCTGCAGAAGCTCGAGAGCACAAATTCAGTTAGGCCACAACCATGCGAGCAGTTTCACCGAGATTTGATTTTCAAAAGGAAAAATTATGGAGCGGTTCCAAAAAAGAAACCGCAAGTCTTAAAATCTTACGACTAGTTTAGTGAGCAGATGCTGAGTGTGCCAACAGTCTCAAGCTTTCTTGCAAAGTCCTAAGAAATGAGAGCTAAGGAGCTAACGGCACAGGCAAAAATTAGGCATAAAGCTCACACTGGCCTGATAGGGTAATTCTGACTAGAAAGCAGAAAGTTACACCAGCTTGCTGTCACCGAGCAGCTTCTTTGAGCAAAAGGTGTGGGAGCTCTTAATAGCAGTTTAAAGCTACCAATTAGCTTGAATACTACTGAGCTCCTCTAAGCTTCTTACTTGCTGCATAGCCGATTGCTAAATGCTAAACTTATAAGGGTAATTGATCCTCACCTCCCTCGGCTGCACCTTGCTCTCTGTCCCCGTCCTCCTGGGCTGTGCCCAGCCCAGTTCAGGGGACACAGCGTGCACGATGTGCCTGGCGAGAGACATCAGCACCTTCTCAGACGGATCAGTGCCAGCAACTTCCAATCAGGCAATCACCATTGTGCACTTGGTGGCTCAACAAGTGGAACCAGAAATCACAACCCAATCAAGGTGGGGACCTTACAAAACACGCAGGTGCTCCTGTGCTCGGCCCGGCCTCCCTGCGTGCCCACAAACAAGTGGCTCATTGTGCAGCTTCGTAAATCTCATGACATCACCACAACAGAAGCTGCTGTCTCTGTAAAAAAACAATTTGGTTCCCAGGATAACTAAGATTTCAAATAACCCGCAGTTGCTTGAAGCCATTGCTGTGACCCTTCCTTCAATTCTCAAGCAGGTTTCCCCTTCCTTCTTATTCAGGTCTCGTTCCCTGCCCAGGACCACTCATCTTTGCTCCTGAATATTAAGTACATTTTTCTCTCACAGTTAAATTCCCACTTGGCCTACAAAATACTTTGGAATCTCAAAACAGAAATGGTTATTACAAACCTGTAGAGAGGATTATAAAAGATTACATGCCCCTATTACATAGCTGCCAAGTTCTGAGAAGGTTCTCAAGTGACACTTCTCCCCAAAGCAAGAAGAGGCTTTCATGAGAGGTTTAGAAAGCAGAAAATGGAGAATAGCAGAAAAGTTAATTATTCGTGGGAGAAAAAAAAGTCTGCAGTTTTTCCTCCTAATTTATGCATGGTCCTTTTCTTATCCAGCTCTATGCCCTTCACCTTGTTCTGTCCTCTGCAGTGCTTGCTCTCACCAACCCCTAATCTTCATCTCACAGCCCCTTCGGCACCAGGCATCCAGAGTGCGCTGGTCCCTCTTCATTCTTTATTTTTTGCAGCAGTTCAGGAAAAGGACAAAAGAAAAAAATGTCCTGAACTTTAAAAGGACCTTGGCCCAAGGCAGCTGTGCAAAAAAAAAAAAAAAAAAAAAAAAAAAAAAAAAAAAAAAAAAAAAAAAAACCACAACAACCCAACGAAACAATTTAAAAGCAAAAGCTGCTCAGTTCCTGCACACATTTCTGGTGCACACACACAAAAATATACCAGTGTACTCGGGGTCAAAATTAAAGATGTGTAGCACAAGCAGTGCACAGAGCTTGGCAAAAGCACCAACACCAAAGTTCACAGACTGCATTATCCCCACCCTTGCCAAGAAGGCATCAGCCAGCTGGCATTCATCTGTCACAGACCACTTTCAAAAGAGCAGGACCCTTCTGCTTTTTCCTGTCAAGGAGTGAGGTATGGGAAGGGCAAAGGTAGGGAAGCTTTTCTGCAGAGACAAGAAAGAGCCACAGGAACAGAGCAGGTGATGAGATAGTGCCCACAACAAGTTCCTGATGAACAACTGAAAACCAAACAGGCTGTCTTTCAGTGCAGGCTGAATTACACCATGCAGGCTGTCTCTTTTAGAAGCTTTCACCTTTGGCTTTCTTTCCAGAAAAGAAGATATTTTCATTGTCACTGATGTCACCCTATAAACTTCATTTCTCAGAGCAATAGCAGGATTGCTGAACTCCCCACCTCTAGAGAAACACACCCTTATGTTATCTCAAACCAACCCTCCCTGTGTGTGGTGGTGTTCATGACAAGAAAGAATAAGGTAAAAACAAAGAATAATATGTAAAAAAATCCCCCACAAAGATCTCACACGATGCTTTAAACACTCACTCACCCTGCCACCACTGCACAGCCAGTTGCTGATGTACAATTTTAGCTATTTTCAGCCTGAATGTTTCTGGGTAGACACACAAGCAATCAGGTGCTTCTTTTGGGTTTGGGTTTTTTCTTGCCTCAACAGACTATGGGGAAAAGGGAAAAGAGGAGTTGTGAGCACTGTTGATGTCTCATAGAGGGGAGTTTATTTCCCTTGTCAAAGGGAGGGTCCACAGGACACCAAAATCTGCTGCAATAATGTGCATGTTTTTGCATATTAACCAGGTCATTCAGGCATGCAGGCTAAAGTTAGCTTTTGTATTTTAACTACTTAAAACAAATGACTTAGTAAGGGACCCCCCCTCAAGGGATTCAAATATAATGTACAAGCCCTGCAGTACTCCCCCTGCTACTTAGACAGACCCACTCTGCTTCCTTCTGGCATCTTCAAAATGCTTTCAGAAGAACCTGGAACCACCAGGTTATTACACAAAAATTCCTTGATTTGACCTACTTAAAAGCAAAAGCACCAGAACGCTCCTTATTCCGTTTTCCTCATTAACATCTGAAAAGTCTTCCTGTATCTCAGTAAATCAACACTAACATTCAAAAGATGGAAGTTTTTTCATCATTTAATGATAATGACACAAAACTTTAGAGGAAGGAGTGGATCTTACAAAAGTGCAATGGGGATCCTGAGCCATATTTAGATTTATGCAAAGAGATGTCTTGTGGCAAATAACCTGAATCCTACATTTAACGCAGTATGGCAATGACCTGCAGTACCTCTTTCATCAGTTCTACCCTTTCACCTTCAGTTAAAGGTTATGTGAGGTTGGGTTCCCTGTGTAATTTAACCCAGCTATTGCAGTTGGTTTAGGGAGGGAAGCCGGCTTGGGGAGAAAAATCCCCTTTGGTTAAGCATAAAGAGGTCACCACCAAGATGGTCAAAGCAGGACACTGAGCTGCAGGCTGGCATCAAGGCTCAGGAGCCTCCTGACTCAGAGTGCTTTGCTCTCCTCATTACCACAAAGCATCAGGATTGGCAAATCAAGATTCATTTTGTTCCAAAATTTCCGAATATAGTGGGTGATTTTTTTCTTCTTGCTTACTCTGCATGATATTACCCAGAGAAGCTGTGTGGAAGTTTCAAAAACCAGTGCTTGGAGCAGTCCAGTCTAGAGGATGTCCTTGCTCATGGCAGAGGGTTGGGCCTGGAGGATCTTTAAGATCCCATCCAACCCCAACCACTTTAGGATTGTGAGCTGTGGGAAACCAGCTAAGAAAGAAAGAGGCAACATGGGAAGAAGTAACAGTGCCAAGCAGAGAACTGCAAGTGCTGAGCTAACCCTGTGCCAGGGGAAGGATGGGCCAAGCTGCAGGCCAGCTTGGTCTGGACATTTTTGCCATGCTGAGCTCAAGGCTCCTGAGGTACCACCTGAACAGGTGGAGCAGGTTCCCCACGCTTTTGGCAAACCCCCAGCAGCATGATTCATGTATCCTTTGAGGATGGGCTGCCTAATTAAAAGGATCTGGAGGTAGGGTGCAGTATTTCAGGTATTCTTCAGCTGGGTTTTCCCTCTACTTAATGTTTCCTTCTCCTTCCAGTAGCTTAGGCTATGATGAATAAAGGCCACATCCTCACCCCAAACACTCATTACCCTTGAGCCTTCACCTCCTCACTTTCTTCCTCCTTACTCCTGCTCTGTTCCTCAAAACTTGTAAAATATAAAGCTCGTGAAGGCCGAGCCTTTTGTTCTTCATTACACTGCTTTTTAGCTGATTTGTATTTTCAAGCTGGATTTTTATACCAAAACACTTGTATTTTAAATTATATTTTAATTTATATTTACATCTAATGCCTAAGCACAAACATGCACTTGTTCCCAAATGTCCTCCCTTCTGTACGCTTTGCAAACTGACAGCACAAAGCTCCCAGGGCAAATCCAAACCCCCTTCTATCCAAAAGGATAAACCCACAGGTACTACTCTCCAAAATTCTAGAAGGAGAACACATAAACTCAGCAAGGATAAATAATAACCAGTGGAGAGAAAATGTCTGTCCTACAGCAATGCTAAACAGAAATTTATAGGTCACAACCTTGCAGAAACAGGCCTGGTAACATCTAATTAGCAGTCCTGCTGAGCAATTGCATCTCATAACAGTTAACCCAACCAGATCAGGGAGAAAGGAAGAGGGGAATTTTTATAGAAACACAATAATTATAATATTTTGAAGAGATTTGCTTTATGTTGCTCTTTTGTGGGGATCCCCTCCCCAGTAGGAATAATCAACTCACACAAGTGATTTCATGAGTTATTACTGAAGTACATTTCACTCCTATTGGGAAATAATTTAGAAGGGCAGCACAGATTTTTATTAATTATTTCATTTTTAAATTGAAATACTAAGAAATCTGCTTGCTGCCAGAAGATGGGTGGAGAAGCCAAGGAAAGTTCACATACCCAAGAGACTGTTAACTAGAACTAACTTGGACAATACATTTGAGAAGCATTTCCTTCCAGCTACTGTAGAGAGCTGTCCTTAACATGCCTTTACTTAAGCAGCCAATTTTCCACCACTGAGTACAATGAGATTTCAAAACACACAAGAAATCAGAGTATAAACAGACACAAACATCCCACTTAGTGACATAACAAAAGAAAATCCAGGGCAAAAAGCTTGAGCTTCTCTATTTTGTGCCCTTCATGAAACACCTTGGCATTTTACACAAACTCTGCTCCTCTTTCTTTTTTTCTTCCTTTTTTTTTTCTTTTTCTTTTAGACAGTATTAGCACAAAATACTTAGCTTAGCTGCCTAAGCAATGGTGTTCCTGAACAAAAATTTATTTCTGGGGGTTGAGGGATAAACCTCACCCAATATGGAACAGGAGGAATGGAGTTCCAGAGGAAACAAGCAGCTGACAAAGCAGGAATGAGGCAGCAGCAGCAGCAGCAGGAAGGAGTGGTGAACTGGGCAGAGCTGGTCCCTGCCAGCAGCACAAAGCAAGAACATTCAAAATACGTATGAAGATCATGTCACAGACAGCAGGAATGACAACCAGATGAGAGACAGCACCAAAGAGTGAAAGACTAAGGAACAACTCCCTTTTTTCAAAGTTTTAGTTTGCCAGAGACAGATGGTGCTGCTTCCACATGGTTAGAGCTGGATGGTACCCTACCCCCAACCCCCGATGGATGTCAAGCTTATTTTTGTAAATCTCTGGTGATAAAAACCACCCATGGCATCCTGCTCATTTCCCCCTCACTACTTTGCCAAAAACTTCAAGCTCTGCCTTCCTTGCCACATCTACAGACCAGTACTACAAGTCCTGCTCTCAGTGACTAATGATGATTGTGCACATCCCTTGTCTTTGCAAAAGCCTTTTATAACAAGGGCACAAGAACTGAAAATGGTATCTCAGTACCTGGAACCACTTTTGTTAGCCCTGAAGCAATCAGACACGATGATGAAAAGAAAAAAGAAAAAAAAATCTATTTTTTCCCCCAAACTCTCATGTGATTAAAATCCATTAAAATGCAAACAGACATGAATTCTATTTTATCCATCAGTGACCACACTTCACTGTCCCTGGGCTATGGCTGTCTCTTTGTGAATTCTCTGCACGTAAGAGCAGCCAAGCTCTAGGTTTAGGAGCAATCAATCTAGCAAACCTCACTAAATATATATGTGTGTGTATGTTTTATAATGATTTCCATTTTTCACGTTGATTTACATTGATCATTGGAAACTACATTCAGCTTCATGTTTGCTTAGCTCTGAATAAACAAAGCGAAGGCTGTTGGGTATCCAAAGACAAATGAGACATTACAGATGTAGACAAAATCTATCATCACCCTGAAAGCATTTCTCTTTGAAATGATATAGCCATGCAGAAGTTATTCAGAGTGGAGATTGCTGTATGTGTTTTTAATTCAGGCCGGGCCTGTTGGGGGCAGGGAGAGAGTCTGATGAGCCTCTCTGCTGTCACTTTTTTCCTTCTGCATACCTGGTAATTCAGAAATGTCTGACTCTCTGAGGATGTTTTTTCTTTCCCTTGCATTCCCTAGTTTCCACTTCTCGGGATAGGTCTCCTTAGGTCCATATGTCTCAGTGCATTTACAACACACCCACCTGGATTTTTACCATTACAATTACAATAAGCACATCAACATCCATTTGAACATGCAATTCCACATCAAGCACAACCACACAAATCCAGCACAGCCACTGCCCCAGCTGGCTTCACACTGCACAGGAATATTTCTTTCTCCTCTGCAGACCTTGTCCCCTTTTGCAGATAAAAACCCCCTGTTTCAGGGCTGTGTTGGAAATTATAGTTTCCACAGTAACAGTAGGAAGGTGTCAGAAGTCTGGGTACATATGCTGCACAGCACAGCCAAGCTCCTGCATTTGGTGGCTGCTGGCTCTACAAGATGCTACATATGCGCCCAATAAATTGTTTTGGTTCCTGTGCAAACAGAATTTTTTCAATTAGTACGTTTGAGCCATTCATGTCTTTTGTCAAAGTAACTCAAAACTCCTGCTGTACACGCGTAATTCCCCCCTGAAAAAACAACAATGAATTTTACTATTATATTTAAGGGCCTTTACTTCTCTTTATAGGCATGAAGCATTTACAGAAAGCTCAAAAGAAATTCCACAATGAAGAAGGGAAAATATATTTCCTGGAAAGAAGTTTTCCCCTTTTAGAATACATCCAAGCAGGAGCTAAGGAACTACCATTATAATGAGCTCCTCGGGCAGGTTTTGTGGCAGCCTGCTGTGGGGACAGCAGCTGAAAATACCTTGTTAGCACAGCTAAAGCAGTGAACACAGCAGCCACATGTCTGTGTGAGGAGGGGGACAACAGCATTAGCAGTGCTGTGCTGGGTCTGGGCAGACCCCACAGCAGCCCCAGCTCCCCAGCCCTGGCCTCTGTTCACCAGCACTTGAGTGTGTAGGAGGGCACCAGCCTGATTTTGGATTTTTCAGGATTTGTCCATGCACAGGATTTGTCTCTGCATGGCCAAGATGCAAAAAGCTTTACACCATCTTTTCCTGATGTGTTGGTTTGCTCTTTCCTTGGTATTAATCACACAGACTGATTGTGCTGAAGTACCGGGGTGACTGCCCCAGACATTTTCTTGAGATTATGTAGGAACAGTAAAAGATACAAGGAAGACATAAAAAAATATGTAAACCTCTTGATGCCTAACCCCACAAAGGCACAAGGACCTCACCTGCTAGGGTACTCTACACTCTCCTAGATGCCCTGTGCTGTCAACCAACTCTTCTGGACTGAAAGGCTTTTACCCACACAGGCCAGCCCTAACACTGTTTTACCATAAAGAAGAGCCAAATTATCACATGATAGCTGCATATGTAAGTGGGGGTGGAAGTCACAGTTGGAAATAATGAAAACCAACATCGAGACAATTATTTGTCTCTGCTGCAACAGACTGAACACTTATACCTTCCTTCCCCACTCCTTTTCAAAACTTCATCCCAATTTCTGTAAGAGTAAGTCTCATTATCATTTAAGTACTATCTCAATAAAGGAACAGGCTATCATACAAGACATCAGTGGCTTGAACCACACTGGTTTTATCAGCTACAGGAGGGCTGACAGGAAACCTACAAATAAACCACAGTGCAGCCAAAATCCTCCCATTGCAGAGCACCACACACTCAGCCAGCCCAGCCTGCAAAAGCATCACCACAGTACATCAGGCATGCAAGGATTCACTGCTTCACAAAGCTGGCAGAGGAAGTGGTTACTGAGAGAGGCTATTTATACAGGACACAGCCAAAATACCCCCATCAGTAATGTTAAAAAAAGCACTGTGTGAGTGGAGATAACTGAAGGACACTGGGAGCTGTTTGTATCTGTGTGTTCACCTTCTTCCCTTCACAGGCAGTTCTCTCAGTGGCACTGCCTGGATCTGTGCTGCCAACAGAGCCTCTTCTTGTGTACAAGTGCAGCCAGAATAGGAGAGAGAAGGTAGATGGAGACACACTGCAGGAGTTTGAGGTTTGGCAGATTTTTTTATGGTACTGTGTCAAAACCTGCCAAACCTGCCTGCCAAAGCATCTGTCTCACTAAATGACTGTTAGAGGAAAATTGCTTTTAAGAGTATCTACATCCAAAGAGCTACTGCTTTTTTCTATGAAAATGGGTTGTAAATTCTTAGGTGTAAGTAGAAGAAAACCGACAGCAACTCAGGGTGAGTGAGACGCAGCTAAAACTCGGACCATACTATCATCAAAGAAATATCATCTCAGAAGATTTTATTTGGGAGCAGTCAGAATATGGGATACAGGAAAGCTCTTCAATACCTATAAAACATGCAAAAGCAGCTGAAGTGAGACAAAGTGAGTGAGCAGGTCTGCTTACAACTTGCCATTGGACTTGACAGAGTACTTTCTTGCACCTTTTAGAAAGAGGGATTTGTTTTTGGCAAGGAAGAGCAAAAACAATCAGAGATCTTTGCACAATTAACAAATCTCAGGAACTAGAACTCAAACCTCAAAAAACCACATAATTCTGATCCCCTAAGTCTCAGACCTATAGACAGCATCAATAGCAATATGTGGTGACAGCTGACACAAATAAATGCATGTGACTGCAGCAGTGGGTTTGCTCACTCCTGTTCTCACACATCACTGTCACTCATCTGGCTCCTCTCTGCAGCAGTTTTCAGGCAAGTGGTTTTTCAAAGAACCACAGAATCCCAGAGTGGTTTGGACTGAAAGGGACCTAAAGGATCATTTTGTTCCACTCCTGCCATGGGTAGGGACACCTTTGACTAGACCAGGTTGCTCCAACCCTGTCTGATCTGGCCATGGATGCTCTGAGGGATGGGGCAGCCACAGCTTCTCTGGGCACCCTGGGCCAGAGCCTCACCACCCTCACAGGGAAGAATCTCTACTGAATATGGAAACCAAACCCACTCTTTTTCAGTTTAAAACCTTAACCCCTAATCCTGTCACTACATGTAACCCCTAATCGTGTCACTACATGTCCTTAAATTCCCATGTTTCGAGAAAGATCTTCTATGCCAAATGCACAGATTAAAATGACCAGCTCATTCCCCACAAGGCACAAAGACAAGGAATGCCTACCCTCTAAAACATGAACTTCTTAAAGAAGCTATTTTGGTAATTTTTTTCTATCACCTTCTCTGTAGGAAATATTTTTTAACTTCATGTGAACAAGCGGTCCCGTAACTTGTAAAAAGCTCTCTCGCCCACAGAAGACCAGATGTCGAGCTTCAGCTTTCCTCAGAGTCAGAACAAAACCACTCGGGAGACAGTTGGTTTCGATGCTAACATGTCAAGAGTTTCATGCATTAGCTTATTGTTTACATAAACAGCTTCCTTTAAACAAGTGATGTTTTACAGGATTTTGAAGTATTTATTTCAGAAGAGTCTAAAGAGTCTCTTGAGTAACCACCACAGAGAAAGTATCACCACAGAAAGCATAAGGCTAAATGATAATACAAGTTAATTAGTTAAAGCAAGCAATCAAGTAACTCTATAGCAAAGTAATGGGATAAATAAGTGCACATGTTTACTTCTAAAATGCCATTGCTTTGTGTCCTAAATCACATACTGTTAGCACTGCAAATCTGCACCATTCGTTGTTTGGAAAAAAACCAAAGGCCTAAAACCCAAATACTTTCCTCGGGGTTTGTTATTTTAAGTAAGGAAAAAAGGGTCAATGTGCCTCGGAAGCGCTCGTTTTGTAAGCACGCAGGCAATTTTCATCTCGCCAAGTTCCATTAGGGCAGCATTTGTGGGAATGCAAACCAGGGAGCTTTGCCTGAAGAAAATTTTACCACGGCAGAAGTTACCCTCTCACTACAGACCTCAAATGTATGCGTGTCAGGAAGAGTTAAGGCGCCCATTTCCAGTGTCAAGTAAGCTTAGCAGAAACTGAACCACTGGGTACACTTCCCTTTTCTGTACCCTCTGGCAGCTGCGATTTAGGCCTGTCTTTTAGAAGAGCACAGAATTTTGAGAAGAGTCTAACACAGTTTCTTTCACACTTCCCAAGCCTGGGCTTGCTGACCCCTCAAGGGGATTGGCAAGGAGCAGTCTGGGCCCCTCCTGGGCTGTGGGGCAGGTGCTGACATCCCACAGACAGTTCTGGGCCATGAGCATCTCCCAGTGCCCTCCGGGACACCCTTCCCTGTTGGGTCTCACAGCCCAAGTTCCTCTTTCTGGAGACTCCACAGCTGGAACACAGAACTTTGTCAAAATCCGCCTGCTCCAGACACAGCTTCTCCTTTGGAAAGCAAAGACTGTTTTTCCTCCTCCAGCCACCTCTTTTCGACCCTGTCTGGCTTGTTATCAAAGGAAAAGCTTCTCCCACCAAAACCCCTGAGCTTTACTTCACTGGGAGTCCTTTCTCCTAATCTCCACACTTCCACTCTGGCTGCCTGGAAAAAAGCTGCATCTCTTCAAACCCCTCTCTCCCTGCTAAGAAAACACAGGAGACAAGACGTCTCCAGGACACGATTACCCTCTCCTCAGATAATTCCCATGCAATAATTTCTCATGATCAAGGTAATCACAGATAATATTCCTGCATTCACCAGCTGTCAGACTCCTCTGCACAAGCAGCATAAAGTAAAACATACCGACCACAAAAATGGCAAAAAGCAACCTGGAACATAACACCCTGCCAGTCACTTGCCATGATTTCATGAGTGAGAAAAGAGCTCTTACAAATATAAACATCCTCATTCATCCCACTGAATGTGAATTTTAGGATTCTGACAAAGTGGTCTGGGGATCAAATACATGAAAATCACCAGTCAACGCTGAAATGACCACAAGTACTTGCATAGAGATACTGTCCTTTAAGTGGAATTAAAATCAGATAAACATAATTTTATTGGCTTCAGATATTACAGCCAATTATCTGGTGTTGTGTTCATAAATATTCAGCTGTGTAGCATTAGCCTATAGCCCACATTAAACGTTACAATGCCTGGGATGAACCAGGCAGAAGGAAGTAGTAGGGAGGGATGTCTAAATGATACTTAAAGGTGTCAAATGCCAGAAATGTTCCCTGTGCATCCCCAGATCCCTGTAATTTCAAATATACCACGTTAACACAACATTTACTATCACGAGACCACACTGCAATTTAAAAAAGAGAGAGAAACCGGGCAGCAATGTGTTATTTTCATATTTATAACTACACAAAACTACAGTTTAATACAATGAGGGATTTTGTACAAGCAGCTATCTTGAATCTGCTCTGATAATTAAAGGTGAAGGGGTTTCAACATTAAGACTACACCTTTCCACAACAACATCAGGTTTCACAGCACAAGGCATTTGCACAGCTCTTAAAGGAACACATGAATAAGCTCAATTGTGTAAAACTTCCCTAATAAAAACCCCACCAAAAATAAACTACTTAAGAGCAGAAGAGATTTGGGAGTGGAGGAACATGAGTCAGTAGAAGGGCTTCTAAAATGAGCAAGTGGTTTTAAAAACATGAATACAGAAAAGCTGCTCCAATGAGTAATAAATACTGAATTCCTACTCAGGAAGAAACAGCTTTGTATTTTGGGAATTGATGAAAGAAACTAAACAGGGAACTGCCTTGGTTTTGAGTTATAAATGGGAAAATACAAATCTCTAGATAAGTTTATATGGAAATATGTATGAAATGTAATTTAATAAACCTACAGTGTAAAGATCTTTAAAAGGGCATAGAGTTCAAATTACTTTAGTGAATTATAAAAAAAATACCCCAAAGAATTCTGGAAAAGCAAGGATATAAGATGTTCTCTCACTCAAGGCACAAAAAATCCTCTATAAAATGAATGGAAGCTTGAAATCAGAATTAAAAGACTGAAGAAATATATCTTTATCCAGGTGACAAAAGAGAAGGAAGGAATTCTGAAGAACTGTCTTTATAGAAACATTAACAAGAGAGCAATTGTGAAAACCAAACACACACTAAGTAAAAGAAACCAGTGTTTACCCTCACCCCCTCAAACCAAACCAGAGATACCCAGGGAAGATATAGGTAAGGCATTCAACTGGAGGATTATTTTGTCATCAGTCTACAATTAAATGCACACCACCCTGAGATCCAGATAAGCAACACTGAAATAAATGTTACCTGAGAACTCTCTCACAAACCCATTCTCAAGAGTGTGAAAGGGTCACTGGTATTACTCAGAAATAATAAGAACAGGTGCAGCTGTTCACCCACAACCCTGGATCCAAGGCTTTGTCTGCATAGCTCCTTCCTTATCTTCTCCCTATATCATGGTATGTTCCCAATCAACAGGTTTATCAGAATGACACTTCTCCTTCCTCAAGGCAACACATTTGCTAGAAATTAATATGTTCTTAGATTTCTTAAGTAGTAAATAACAATAATAAATGTAAGTATAAGACCTTTTACCTTCAGGCTTTGCACATGCCAGTGGAAATGCTGGTTCCAAATGCCTGGCTCCAGGAGTGGTTAGAAATCAGCAGATATGCACCAAAAGCACTTCATTCACACCCAAACCTGGCCCAGGCTGCTCCTGGGAAGACACACGCAGCACACCAGGAAAGAGCTCTGCTATTCCTGCTGATTGTCCCCTCCATCTGTGCCCTTCTCCCCAAACCCACGCTGCAGTGGGATGTAAAGAGCCTGCCATGCACTTTGGGGAGGTTCTGCATCCAGCCAAGGCTCTGGGCAGAGCCAAAGGACACAGCTCTCCCGGGGTTCAGCATCCTTTCATCGCCTAAGAGGATGAGTGAGTCCATCCAGGAGGGATTTCCACAGCCAAGAGCTGATGAAACAGTGTCTGAACATGCTTCCTAGACTGTGAGACCAACTGGAAAATATTTATCCAGATCTTGTTTTTTCTTTTCTTTTTAAATCCCACTTCCCCCTTCAAGCTGCCATAAAAACAACTGGTCCTCTTTTGGGAGTTAAGCATTTCCTGAAGAAGAGAACCATTCTGCCATTCTGGCACAGAGATGAAGCAAAACACAAGAGGCCAGGCAAGCATTAGAAGGAAGACAAACTTTTTAAAAAGCTGATAATCTCCAAGTATTTCAGAGGAAAGTGGAAATACTTGGAGTGAGTCTGTGGAAGTAGAGGACTTGGCTTTGTGGACAGGAGAGAGAGGGAACGTGCACCCCTGGGTTCTCCTGGCTCAAGTCCAAAGAGTGCCTCTCCCACTGTGTATTTCACAACACAGACAAGGTCTCTCAGGTTTCAGTCATTGTGACAAGAATTTCTGTCCAAACAGACATTTCCTGGGGTACTTTTGATCAAGCTTTTCAGTGTAAAGCTGTTTGCATACTTTGGAGAAACCCCATGTCTCACACCATCCTGTGGTTAGTTGGAGTGCCTGAGCACTTTTACCACAGATCTCAGCTGCATGAGGATTAGCAAGTTCTGCTTCTTGAGGAGAAGAAAACATCCATTTTCTTGGATTTTTCCTTGAACAGTAAACATGACCAAGGGCATGGAAAGACACCCTCTGCCCATCCAAGCACTAAAACAGTCAGAGGACAGTTCAGTGACCCCCAGTGAATTAAACTCGTGTGGTTTTGTGAAGAACACAAGATTTGATTCCTTCTGAGCACCCAGATTGTGGCTGAAGAACATGACAGATGTTCATTTCTCTCACGCCTTTTATCTTCAAGTCACCTCCCCCAGACCTCAGCTCTAAACCCCAGGAGCTCACAGGTTTTACCACTGTTTTAGCAGGTCTCAGCCTACAGCTTTGTACAGGGCAGGAGCCTCTGCCCAGCAGCTCCAGCTAATTATGGCACAGGCAGCACTTTTTAAAGCAAAAATAAAACCAGTGGAGAGCAATCAGTTGTCCTCTGACTGTATATCCCACACACCTGCACCTCTTACAGGGAGAACTAGTTCTGTTAAACACAAACTGTCATCCACTTGAGGGACCAGAGATGGAAAGTTTGTGATAGCAAAGGGTAAAAAGAAACCCCATGGAGATGTTTGTCCATCCCACCAAAAGCTCTGTTTTCCTGTGAAGTGGCCCAAGCAGGACCTGGCTGTTGCAAGTGATTTTATGGGTGACTTCATCAAACTTATTTCCCTGAACACCTCCTTGGCTACAATTTCCTCCCTCGAGAGAGTTTGACTTTTAATCTAGAGACCCATTGTTTTTCTCTCAGTTCCTGTATTGTGATTCCCTTTGCAAAACCAGTTTTGGCAGGCTCAGACAGAGGTTTGGCCCACCCAAAAAAGAGCCCAAAGGCTCTGTTACTGTCCTAGAACTGACATGAAGTATTTACCAAGTGGTGCCTTCTCACAAATAATCCTTTTCCTTTGTTTACTGTACACACTACTAAAAAGCAAAGCATCCCAATAACACAGAGACTGGCAATACTTGTGAATTATGAGAGAACCATTTGGTATCAAAGAGCACCAGAAGAGAGGAAAGAAGGATGCTCAGCCCTTCACAGACTGTAGCATTGTGATCCAAAATGCTTATATCACATAGAATACAGTCCCAGAAGGTCTCAACAACAGGGAGAGCCTGTAGTAGAAACCTTTGTTCCTAATCTGAATAAATACAGAGGAGAGAAAAAACCCAACTCCTTAATTAGAAGACTTTAAGAGAAAAGAAAAAGNTTAAGCATCATCAAGCCAAATTTCTACTGAAAAAGGTCTTGGAAAAATGAATCAGTGACTGTAAATAAAAAGGCTTGAACAGATACAGTCCTTTTCTTAGTTATTTCTTGGTTTTGATTATTTGTTTTTGTTTTAAAGCAACGTGACAGCTTCCAAGAGTAAACACAAGCCTGTCAGGGACATTTCACTGTGACTGAAAGACTGAACACCCCTGCAGACATAGTATATTCTTCTTTCACTACTACTACTGAATTTTTTTGAATACTGATGACTTGTCCAGCAGCCTCAACCATATCCAGATGTTACCAGGTTTTTAATATGATAATCTGGAGGACTCTGGAAAGTGCTGAGGTTTTGGGGAGAAGGAAAGTTTATTTTTGGTTTTATTACAAATTTAAACTTTGTGGATTTTTTTTCCAGGCATCATCAGTTACTGGGTTCAAGCTGGGTAGCCCACTAGAAAGTTTCAGAAAAGCCTGAGAAAAAAGGCAAGTCTATCCTCTTTTCCCCTCACTCTTTTTTCCCACCCTGCCTTAAGAGTGTTATCAGCAGGGTAGATTTAAATGAAATCTCAGACTGGCATCTTGCTGACCTCAATCCCAGCTGGTTAAACCCTTGCAACACGGCTGTCCTTGGCATCTACCAGAGAGCAGACACCAATCCAGCTGCTTGATTATGAAATGGAGAATCTGGTATGAGGAACTAGATCCATTCCACTGTCTGGAACTCTGTTTAAAAGACAGCTTAATTTCTCTCTCTCCCTGGTACTTCATTGACAGAAGCAGGCTTGATATCTCAATCAGGGCAGCACAACCCCACAGAGGATACTGGGCCTGCAGGACTGCATATACCATACACTTGAGAAGGCAATGCTACTGCTACCACCAGGTGATGCTTGTTTTAAAGAGACCTCCAAGTTTTAAAGCGCACACCAAAACATCTCATACCACTTCCTTATCAGGAAAGTACCTTTTTTCAGTTGCTTTTTAAAAGCCAAGGTAGAACATCACTGTCATGTTAATAAAGACAAGTTACGAAACAGTTTAAACAACTATTGTGTGTCTCGCTACACTCACCTGTTACACAAACATAAGAAAATAAAAATCAGCTCATTACCTGTGCTCAAAACAATGTGACTGCCCTCTGTCTTCCCTTCAGTTATGGACTCACTGACAGGCTCCCCTTTCCGACTCATGATCTTTGCAAAGCTACTTGAGAGGGAGGAGAAGATGCCCCGGCTGAAGTAGCCCTGCTGCCCGGCATCCAGCGAGCACACGGCCTGCAGGACCGGCCGCGCGCTGCCGCTCCCGGCGTGCGGCACGGGCTCGGACAGGGAGCGGCTGAAGGGAACCCGCGACGGCCTGGGCCTGGTCGGGAAGAGTGGCTCAGGTGGGTCTTCCTGGAGATCCTCAGCACTGGGAGCGTCCACACTTGCAGAGCTTTTGGCAAAGTTGCATTCCCCTTTCAAACTGGAGGAACCCTCTCTTTTGCTCACCCTCCAGGGAGGCCAAGGATGTGTTTGCCATCTGTACGCTCCAAGAGGTTTCTCTGAGTCAAAAATCATCTGTTTATTCAACTTCTTGCTTTTCATTCGGTGGTACCAATGACAGTCCTTCAAGGCAGCTGTGCCAGCATATTGTTCTGACAAAGATCTTCTGAAGGTCCTGGGAGAAAGACTATGATGCTTTTTGAAAGCACTCATTTTCCACCCTTTGGATTCCGGTGCTTCACTTACATTTCTCGTTGCTTAGTAGTCACGTAGCTGTAGTTCCTCACTCACCATTTTACATCCCCAGTGACTTTGCTCATGTCTGTGAACTGCAAGACAGCAGAGGTTCTTCCTGAAGACCTTGAGCACCAATCCCAGAATCAGGTATTCCTACATCTCCACAAGAAGGACGTGCCCTCACCTGCAGCACACCAACTTCTAACAGCACACGAAGCCTTGCTGAGCTTGCTATCGCTTCCTGGGCTGTCACATTTCTGCACCAAGCTCTCAGGAAATGACTAAAAGAGCCCAGCAATGAAAACCCACAGTGCTGTTCTGTACCAATCACACTTCACTTTTTTCAGTCTACATTAAAGATTTGGTTAAAAAAAAAAAAAAAGGAATGCAAAAGTACTTTGCTTTAGAGATGCAGCAATGTCTCAGAAATGCATTGAAAAATTGCAGTACTCAATTAAGAGTCATGCACGTGTTCTTCAGTTAAGCAGCAAAGTACATTAATATCTATAGTTAAATATAAAGTTTCTATTTACCACAGGTACGTTGTATCACTTAAGAGTACCTCAGAGCTGCCTTTTAGAGAAAGGTAATACAGGCAGATTTATCAGAATCGAGTGCTGGAAGCATGAGACAGGAAAGCAAAGAGGAGGAATGGAGGAAGGAGAACAAACCCTGCAACTCAATGCAGAGAGAGTGTAAATACACTGAAGGGAAATAAGTAAAGAGGAGGAGAAAAGGGTGGGTGGGACTTCACCAAACACAGACCAAAGGGAAGGGTTTGAGGCATGGCAAACAGAACAGGGCAGCAGGAAGATACTTCTTTTTCTCCTCCCCCTTTCTTCCCTTTTTAAACAGCAGAACAGGGGATTATTTTTTATAAATCTAGTTGCAATAAATGAGATGGAAAAAATAGTCCTATCTGCTTAACCAAGAGGAAAAAACCCTCTTGCCTTCACTACAATTTAAGAAACAGCTGACCATTCTAAAATGTCATAAAGAAAATATCCACTGGTGAACGAAGAATACGCTTGCCAAGTTTTAGACCAGAACACTTAAATCTCAAGTCTACTCAAATCCCTGAAAATAGGGGTTTTATAATGGAAATGCTGACACACCCTTGGCAATAAAGTAACAATGAAAACTACTCCTCTGGTTAAATAAAATGATAATCTGGTCTGGCAGACCAATAAAGCTTAACTGACCCACTGTGGGATCCTGCCTTTAAGCTAGGCTGCATTCATCAGCCAAAGTACATTCTCCTGACAGCTGCAGATGCAAAAACTTCCTAACTTATGTGTATATGTGGGAAAGGGTATCACTGCTCCCTAGGACAGAGAGGGAGTTACCCTAAAACCTCCTTCAAACAAAAAATAATTTCTCTACTCAGTAGCAAGTTAGATTTTTCAATTATAAATGACAGAAGCAACGATCTAAAAATGACCATGTTTAAGAAGTCACAACAAATAACCCCAGAAACAGAAACAGCTCAGACACTGCAATGCAATTTCTGCATCAAATAATGAGGCTGCCTCTTGTGCTTTGTCAACGTCACGCTGCTCAGAGCATGAGTCTGGATTGACAAAATGTACCTGCACCACAACTCTGCTACAATTTCCAGCCAGAGCAATGAAGTTTCAAAGAAGCACAAGCAGTGAACAGAGATACTGGTGCTCCCGTGAAAATGAGACACAGACTTCATTGGAAAAAAGCTGGCTTTTGTCTTCTGCTTCTTGATCCCAGGGGTTGCTGATCACCTTTGGTTGCAGCCCATTTAGCCCCACGGACTCACACAGGTTCTTTAAAGTAACTCCTGATCTGACCCCCATCTATTGCTGGTAGCTGTTCTCCTCCTTGATCCCTTTCACCAAGCACAGAGGCCACAGGTGTCCCTGTTTTCAAGACTGAGGCAAAACTAGAAGCACCAAGAACCCCAGTTTTAACTGGGTCTGCTGTTACTGGGTCCCCCACTCCTTCCAGCAACAGGATCCTCCTTCTCCTTGTTGAGCCTTTTGCTGCTAATGTGGCAGCAGTGCTTTGGCCAAATGCTTTGAATTAGGCAGGCTGGTGAAGCAGGAACTTAAGGAGTATGAATAAATCCGACGGATGAGGATGATGTGGTTGGCTCCAGTGGCACAAGCCATAATCATATCACGTAATCAGCAGGGAAAGCTGAGAATGCAAGCTGTGTTTGCACAAGTTTCCACTAACACACTGACATCTCCTTCATCTCCTTTTGGGTTGGGAGCACAGAAGGGCAGGAGAGGACAGAAAACACAGACAGACGGTGCAAGAGCTGAAGCTGCCTGGGGTTGCTTGCTATGGATTTCCAGTGTGCTTTGTAACTCCTGCTCATCTCTGCCAGGCTGGGCACCCACACAGAGTGTGCTCTTGAAACAGCCCTTGGAGAGCCCTTACCTGCCCTACTGGAACACTTGGTACACCTGAGGAATGACTTAGCTCGGATAACATGACCCCAGCAGCACCAAGGCAGGGATTTGCACAACAGCACTTTGGACAGGACAGAACTTTAGGCAAGACACCAGTCTCTGGGTGTCAGAGGTCTGAGGACAGACCTGTCTGTGCTCTGTCTCTGAGGACAGAGATGATCACCAGTGTCGCCCTAATTTTCTCAAGTTTTACTAAGCCGTCTGATGTTTACATTCTTTATACAAACTTTCTCATACACTTTATATAAATAACTTATTATTTTACATTCATTTATGGAAGACAAACAACCTGACAGACAGTTGGGTTGCCCAGTGGCATTGAGGAGGTGACACTGTAGCCCTCTAATGACACTGGGATTTTAAAAAGATATATATATATATATGTATGAAATCAGATGTTTTAATAAAGAGTTTTTTCAATTTGCTACCACCAGAGCTGCTCTGTGTCACTCTTGTGTCGCCCCCTGGGACGGGGATGACACACCAGGATTCTCCTCTCCTTTTTCACCACCATCCTGTGGACACCTGACTATACAGAAACATCTCTCCATCCCTTTCCAAATACAGCCAGCACTGCATTGATTACTGACTCACACAGACCACCCATTTCAGCAGGGAACACACAAAGATTAGCCACGTCTCAAGTTACAGCACGAAGCAATGTGCAAACCAGTTATGGGTTAACTGCTACTCAGAACTATTTTTATTGGTGTGGCCAGGGGTTGGACCACAGCTCTGTACAGACCTAACAATACAGAGAAAGGCTTCAATAAGCACTCTACGTGAAGCCCAAGAACATCAAAGTCATAGTTTAGTTTAAGTTTGAATAATATTGAGATGGCTTTCTACATTTTTTTTTTACTTCTGGTTTCACTTTTTATTTCTTGTTACCACTGCTCAGAAGAACACATGATCAAAGGAACGTTACCCTTGGCCTAGCTGAGGTTTCACAGTGTACTCTAGAGAGGGTAAAAGGGTCTTTCTCAAAATGCTTCTAAAAAGGCAGACAAGGTTTACATGTTTACTAACATAAAAACACTGATAGACAAGTTTGCTTAGTCTACCATCAAGACAATTCTTTTAAATAGCTAACTCAAAACTTTTAGCCTGGGCTTCGAGTCAAACTGATCTCTCCCTTCCTTACACACATCAGCAGCAGCAGTGATGATGTTCAAAAAACCCCTTTGTCTACAGTAATTCAGTGCCTCTGAGTTAAAATTTCTCTCAAGTGGCTCCAGCATTTCTTGTGTCCACAGAACACGCAGGCAAGTAATCCAGAAGGCAGAACTTTCCCCTTGATCTGCAGTCCAGTTACTCAGGCTCCAGTCCAGTCCTTCCAGAGCAGCAGTTTATCCTGGGAAGCATTTCACAGTCTCAGTATCACAAAGAAATCAGCTTACAGCAGTGACTGCCAGTGTATCAGTGATGTGAGATCCCCAGCCACACTGAGCCACCCACGCAGCTGTCAGCAGGTAAAATAATGTCAGGAGAAGAAATGAGTTTGTCAATTAAGTTGAGAAAATCTGAAATATTTTTACTCTTGTTTTTAATACCAACTGCCTACAAACGTGATCCTCCACCAGCAAATTTTTCTCAGTTTTCTTTTTTTCGGTAGTGTCTGCAGTTCATTGTGCCAAATCATTCATTTAGCTTTTCAGAAAATTACTATTTTCTTCCTAACAATCCAGTCACTTAATCATCACATTTGACATGTTTAACAGCATTATATTTCACTACTCCTAGATCTTTAAGTAATTTATGCACAAAATGCAGATTTGCTATGTTGGAATGTAACTGTATTTCAGCTTTAAGATTGTATTGGGAAAACAATCTTTCTTAACTTTATAACATTTCACAGAAAATATACACAAGCAGCCTTACATTTGCACCGAGCATATGAAGATAAATCTTTGCCAAGGGCCCCTCCTGTGTGGGAATTCTACTCTCCATCATTCAGCTCTCCAGCAAAACAACCCAGATCTACTGCAAGGAGCTTCAACAATTTCTCAGAATATGTTGTTTAATAAATATTACCAGCCAATTAAAAAAGTGAAAAAGCAATACCACAGAAAACCCCAAGTGCACTATTGCCAAGCAGCTGAAAGAAGGAGAACCTGGCTCTGATGTTACAAATTAATGTTTAATGCCTGCATGCTCTCTGGAAGCTGTCTAGTGCTTGAGCAAAGGCACTACAAAGTGTAAAATTTAAGTTCCTAGCTTATATTGTAAAAAAAGGATGAACTGCAATCTCTCATGACCTAATTGCTCCATTCAAAATTAGTTTTGAACCAAACAAACTTGCCAGCTTCTCATTTTTTACCAAGACATGGAGGGAAAAAGGGGAAAGAAGAGACTTAAATAATGAAAAAAACCAAACCCAAAATGCCACACAACTACCAACATCCATGATAAACTCTGAACACTTATTCACCACACTTGGTTTCAACCAAGTCCTCTCTTTCAATAGAGAAAAACCAGCAGCCTAAGCAAATAGCACTTCTGAAAGATTCCAGCTTAAGACCCCAACAACCAGCCATCAAATGAGCTTTAACCTGTAGAAAAGTAAATCAAATTGCACCCTGTATCCTCCTTAGAGAAACCAGAAGGAATACAGAAAGTCAGAGATCCTGGATTGAGCAGTCTTAGCTCCCCTCAGCTCTTTTCCCATTTAAAATTAGCCCAGTGCTCAGTGCATTGGAACAGTTCATGGAGGAGTAATCAATATATAAAGCAGGAATGAACACAAAAGTTTTCCAATTGACCCAACTTGACATGTAGTTAAATAGCACAGAAGATGAAAGATTTTTCCTTCCCTTTAAATTAGCGACTTTTCAAAATATTAAGTTTTGTTTATGCAAGGCTAAGTAATTAATGACCTAACATCCCCTTCCCATCTCCTATCACCAAGATGCATCTGTTTCCCCCTGCAACATTTCCTGCAGGTGGATATGACTTTTCCTCAGCTCAGGGCAGAGCAGTGCACCTGACTTACTGAACCTCTTAATATTTAGTGTTAATTAATGTTTAGAAGTCACACAGAGAACAAATGAAACAGCACCTTAGAAATAGTTGCATTTGGGGTTAGGGTGACTGTGAGAGTGAGGCTTGGAACTGGCGTGGCTGGAAGACAGAGCTGCCTTACTGAGCCCAAAGCAGAGCTCCTGAGAGCAAAGCTGCCCCGCGAGCCTCTCACAAGCCTGGAGCTGGCCAAGCCTTCAGTGACCACACTGAAAGCTCACCTGTCCCACATAAATCAAGATATGCTGTTTCCACGATCACTATGCTGAGACTGAAGTGCCTCTGAACAAGCTAAATGGTGTCAGAAGAGCATTTAAATGCCACAGAGCACTTCATCTAAATTTCGGTGTCAAGGCAGGCTGTAACTGCTGTCCCCACGACTCCAAGCCCAACCTGTCACTACAGCTACAGCAGGCCAGCCTGACTCAGCTCTGCTTTTGCCATGGTCTAGTTTCTGAAGGCAGATACTGAAAACTCTTCAAGATGCACAGGAATTTCCACCTGAATATGAGTAAGAGCTTCTTCACTGTGCAGTGACCACACACTGGAAGAGATTGTCCAGAGAGGTTGTGGAGTCTCCCTCACTGGAGATATCCCAGACCTGTCTGGATGCAATCCTCTGTTCTGTGCTCTGGGATGACCCTTCTTGAGCAGGAAGGCAGGATCAGATGACCCCCTGTGCTCCCTTCCAACCTGACTCATGCAGTGAGTCTGTGATTTCTGCCCTCTAATTCCTTGGCAAAACCACTACAATTTCTCTGCTGATGCAAGCTCCCCACGTGAAAGTCTCCTGGTTTCATTTTTCCATGCTGTTCCCGTGATCTGCAGGAGAAGCTGCTACAGCCCTGTCAACTGAGCAGAGCAGAGAGAGATAATATAAATTTATGAGATGCTGGGCTTTGGGTGGATGCCAGGAAACGTTAGCAAGAAAATCCCATTTCAATACATCGTGAATAAACCTGTAGAGCAGTGATGCCAGGTTTTAATTTCACTAGCAATCTTTTGTTGTTGTTGTTGACGACCAAACACAGCTCGTGCCAAGTTTCAAGGGCCATAAAAATGTACATTTAAGAGCCAGGCAGAGGCTGAGTCCACACGCAGCTGTGAGCCACCCCAGCCAGCCAAGGATTTTGGCAAACAAATAAATGCATGACCTGGAGGTAAACACACCGGCAACTACTCTGTAACAGCAGAATGACCTGTGTGGAGAGAGTGGAGGCACTCCCCTCAGAAATTTGGGGAAATTTAGGGATTTCTGTAAGGAAGGAGAGCCCTCAGCCCTGGCCTGTGACACTGCTGCTCCCACAGGTCTGGCTCTTCTGTGGCCTTAACGCTGAGCTGTGACACACACAGGGAGCTCGGGCTGGAGCAAACCCTCTGGAGCCACAGATCACCAACCTGGAGAAACACAGCTGCACTGACCTACCTCACTGTCAACTTCTGCAACTCTACAAATAAATCAGCAGGTTTAGATAAATATATAAACTTGGACTGCATAAAGAAAAAAGCACTTATGCCCAGTCTGACACACATTTCTTTATGATTACAGGTTGGGCTCAGTACCATCAGAAATATCATACACAAGCTGCTCATTTCAGTTTGTAATAGCCTTGTTTTTCATTAGGCAAAATTAACTTCCCCTCACCCCTCTCCCTTCCCAACTGAAGTGTTTGGGATTTTTGTGGAGAGAGTTGGGGAAAAAATCATTACTGCTGCAATCTTAGAGCAAGGGTTTTACCACCAAAACACAGTTTTATTGCTAGATGTGATCCCAGTGTTCATCAAACCAATCACAGCCTAAACTACTAGGGGAAGAAATACAGTTATAGTATATAGGCAACTTAATGGATAAACATCCCAGAAATGGTCTTGGTAACTATGCCCAAATAGCAGGTGCATTTATTTTATTTACTTTCCAGCCTTTATTTTTATATAACTAGAAAGGAACATATCCTCACTGCAGACTGCTGCAAAAATAAGACCTATCAGCTCTCCACCAAAGATGTTAGGAGCTGGGTTTATAATTTCATTCTGGGTATTTTTTAATCAGTGGCTGTAACTGTTATTTTATTTACCCTATTTTATTTATAATCTTATTTTTTCCTGTTTTAGATAAACTATCTTTATATCAACAACTCCTTCACACAATACTAGTTTTGTAAATAAATTTTAAAATGTAAATATATTTTAAAAGCTTCTCAAGCCCTGGAAATCCCACTGTAAGAGCCAACTGGCAGCAAAAGATAACCACCAGCTAATTGACAACACTCTCCAAAATCACTGGAGAGTGTACTCTTACAGTGTATATAAACAAAGAACTTAAGCAACATGCATAATTAAATTCTTGTATTTATCATCTAAACACCACCAGTAATAGAAATACTCTGTCTGCTGTGACGACCTTTCAGACTGAATCCAACCATGAGCCCAGAACTGTCAAGTGCACCACTAAGCCATGTCCCTAGACAGCAAAACACAAGGAAAAATTTACATTTACAAGAAAGAATTTAGGCCCTGAATTTAGGTAGGGAAATTCCTTGAGCTGGATGAGAAATATCCTAACACCCACGTTATCAGCAAAGTAAAGTGCAACAACTGACAACAAATCAATGACAGCTGCAATTTAGGATCAAACCTTCATCTGCATGGAGAAATAAACTCCAGAGAGGAAAGATGAAACATCCTGGTATCTCAAAATGCCAAAAGTCTGAAATTAAAACACTTAGGAGTAGCATGGAAAAAGGGTCTGTGTAAAATTCCAGGTGCTATAGCACTGCATTGAGAAAGTAGTAAAAGAAACAACCAAAAAATAAATTAAACACAGAGATTGGGGGGGGGTGAGAGGGAAGGAAAAAGAGCGTTTCTTAAATGTAAATGACCTTCTAAGCAGCAGAGTTTTCTCTCCACAGGTTGTCTGTCAGGAACAGCCTTGACTCAGGGCAGAAGGCACATGTCAGGGACAGAGATGAAGATGTACTTGCTGCCAGCCTGGTGCCAGGCCTGGAGGAGATTCCAGCACTGCCAACAGAGCCAAGAGATGAAGCAAGGTGACCTGCAGGCACCAAAACAGCACAGAGAGAGAAAAGAGCACACCCTCTTTGGCTGAACCTCTGTGCTTGCAATTTAAAGAATGATTAAAGATGTGCAGTGTAGGACATGGCTCATGACACAGCACATGATCTCTGAGAGATGAACCTGTGTGTCCTAGCACTGGCCTGGGATTTTCAGTGTACAAAAAGAGTCTCTCCCCAAAAGGCAAAGATGCAGGAGAATTTCAAGCTTTGAAGGGACAGGAAGGAGGGAGGAAGAGAAAGAAGATCATTTCTCTTTCAGAGATTATTTAAGGAACTGATTAGTGACACGTGCACACACTTCCTCACCGCAGGACAAAACAAAGAAGTGGACATTGTGGAGATGGATTTGCATGAATTGCATCCCAGGCCACCAAGGCCACCCTTGGACTGCTGTGGGTGGCAGTTCATGTGCAGTCCTGTCCTTCAGCAAGCCATGCACAAGCACTTCATCTCTTTTGTGTCTTTTCATTCATTATTATGGTTCCAGAGATCACTTCTGTTTCAAGCTCCAAAATGACTGGTTTTGTTTCATTAGGTGTGAACACCAGATGACCAGAACTGCCTCTGAGGTCAATCCTTCCCAAATTGAGCACAGTCCCATTTTTAAGTCAGTGCAAGCAGCACTTTCAGTAGGCAGCCACTGTTTAGCAATCTCTTTAAAAAAAATATATTCTCAATTATTTTCATTGCGAAAAATGAAATTTTAACCAAAAAGGTTTAACAGAACCATGAAAAAAAACAAAGGAAACAAATCCCTAGAACTCCACGTTCTTGCTTAGAGCAAAATTCTCTTCAGTTAACATTTCTGAAATGCCTTTTTTTTTTTTTTTCCCTCACTTCATGGGTAAAAGGGAAAATGAGCTGCTATTTGCTTTTTTCACCTGAACCACACTAGCACTGTTAGTAAACCATGCTCCATCCTCACCAAGCAGCATGAACTGCTGTGAACAATAAAGTCTGACTTTGAAATTGTACCTTGAAGTCTCAAACCAACCTGCCAACAAGTTCAGAATATTTGCTCTAAATATAAAACACAAAGGCACTCTGGGTTTTATAAAGACACAAGCAACCACCAGAGTTAGACTGAATTAATGAGCATGTGTATTCCAATTCCAACAGACAGGACAGCACCCGTCTGGCTTCACTTAGGAACTTGTTATAATCTCTGCCTTATAAAAAGGTTTTTACACATATGAAACACTCATATAGCAGTGAGACATAAAATCAGGATGTAATCAAATCTCCACAGTTTTATGTACAAATCCCTCGGGACTTCAAGCTGCAAAACCAAACGTGAATAATTGCATCTATTTTCTAATAAAGACCATGTGCTCTGGGGCACGAGTACACAAGTTTTCAAGAGCTCTGCATAATATTTTTGGAGGTATTTCTACTTCAAATAAGCAATCCAGTTAAGCAGAGATAAACACGCACACACATCAGTGACCTTGTTTAAACAATGCACCAATCACCGTGATAAATCTGGTTGCCAAATCTAAATATAGACTTTCAGGAAAAAACAATGGAGTTTGAGCAGAAGAGGCCTTCTCCTATTTACTGTTTACCTAATTATCCAAATGAATGTGCAGTTTGGCCTCTCTCCCCTTTTGGAGCAGCGTGAGCACTTTCCCACTGGGAGCCAGGAGAGCTCTGGCTGTTACTGGAATCGCAGCGTGATCCGGCACATTTGATGCTCCGAGTGCACTTGGTGCAATTTCAAAGCTTGTCTCACAGTTTGGGTATGTGCACACTCTGCTTCCCCCAGACAGCCCCATGCCTGACACAAGGCAGATAGGCACTGCAGGACTGAGTCACTGCTACAGAAACAGGCTTTTTAAAAATTTAAAAAAAAAAATTTTTTTCAAATGAAGGCATGGGAGGAGGAAGAAAAATCCCATTCAAAACCCACTCATAAGTTTCCAACTTCGGGTGCCCAAGCAGGAAATGAAGGGGGGAGGAAGCACAGGGCAAAAGGAGGAGGAGAAAGTTCTATTCAGGGTTGTATTTTTAGACTATTACTAATTTTGTTTTGTCACTGTGCTATAGAAGCTAGACCTGTGTGAATTAATGCAGCATTATCCCTTCTCATTTTTGCTCAGTCCAGGCTGCAGTCTAAACCTAATCTCCTTACACGGGACATGGCAGGGCATTTTTTCCCCCTGCCCTGCTGTAGCTCATATCTTTCCACCAGATATTCCTGCCTGCAGCACACATCCAGCCATGTATTCCCTCTCTTCCCCAAAGCATGTAAAAAACAAGGAGAATTCCCCCTTTTTGTGTTTGGAAACAAAAATCTACGTAGTGAGGACAGCAAACCTGAAATCCTGATTTGTTGCGAAGCACACCAAGGTAATAGGATTTATAACCACAATGTATGGGAAGGAACACCACTGAAATGCTTTTCCTTCTTGCCAAAAATACTCACATCTTAAAGTGTCATTGCCCTTCTTGATTTATGGATATTTATAAGCCAAATTTTGCTGGGCAGGCTGAGGCTAGAGGAGAGAAATCTGTGCCCTCTATTCCCTGGTCTATTTTAGTCCGTAACAGTTATGCATCCTATTTATTCTTATTGATTCAAAGCAAGTTAGTTTTAACTTGTATTTTTTTTTTTTTTAAGTTTCTGTTGCCAGCTGTCATTATTAGGATTATTGTCAACCTATTTTTTAAATTTCCTTTCTCCACGTTTGCACAGCACGGGCCCAACCCATTTGTGACTTCCCTCCCTACATGCAAGTTGCCACACATAGATCAATTACACAGAAATACAATGACTTACAGTAAAGAAATCATTTGGGAAAAAACAACAAAAAACATATGGACCTCAACTTATTTATAAATATCTTCAAAAAGGAGCCTGGAAACATCCCACCCCAGGCTGGCAGTGCACAAGGCAGAAGTGGTGGGGAGTGGCAAGGGAAGAGGCAGACAGACAAGGATTTTATTTTTTGTCTCATTAAAGTTTTGTTTGATTCTTTCCAGAAAAACAAGAAAGTCCAGGAAATCCTCAGAATTTGGCATTCCCAACACCACCTCTTTAGATGAACACAAGGTCTTTGCTTCCTGTTCCCTCCTCATTTCACAGCAAGTGAGGACAGAGCAGGACAATGCCAATGTCAGAGCTGGCATCAAACAACTGTTCTGCAAACAGAGAAGAAGCCCTGTAAGTCAGCCCTGTGCCAAACTGGGGTTATTCTATTTATTTCTATTCCATACTAATGCATCCAGGTTTTTTTAACTATGAAAACCCAGGTCTGGTCTTAAGAGTCACTAAAGCTCCTCCTACACTCCTCATCTCTGGACCAAAGATTAACTGGCCCAGCCTCCTGCAAAATAGTCTCTTCTCTGACCATCAGCAGCCAGAAGAATTTGGGGGTAGAGACGGTTAAACAGGAAGGAAGGATGAAAGGAAAGATCCCAAAGCTCAGAACAACCCTCTCCCCACTGCTGTAGGGGACACAGGGACCCAGTTAGTGCTTCTCCTGCTCACACCAGCCATGGAAAAGCAGGAAAGGTGATGGAACACACATAAAAGTCTCCTTTCCAACCTGTGCCTTAGGCTACAGCTTTGGAGCAGCTGTGCCCTCCTGCATCTCAACCAGAGTGCCAGGCACAAACAGCTTTAGACTAAAAGGTGCTGGTGCTCAGGATTGAGACAATTTTGAGACCCATGAGAAGCTGCTGTGGTTTCACCATCATGCAGCTGGCATGACGTCCAGCAGCAGGGGCCAAAACTCACCTCCCTGTACAAACACACGTTTAGGGACAACTGAAACCAAAACAAAATCAAGTTCTTCCTGTCTGAAAAGCTGTCAAGCATATCAAGTCCTTTTACCTTCTTGACTGTCTAGAAAACTGACATATAAAAACCTGATTATTACTCTGGAATAAACTGTACTAGAAGGCAAGAAAAAGAAAAGGGCAAACCTGAGTTTATCTTCTTAAACTATAAACCCCTCAAGGAATATAATTTGCTTCAATTAAATGCAAAAAAACCAATGTCAAGATAAGCCTTTACAAATCACCTCGAAAGCTGAATAAATTGTGGTTTGGTTTGGGGGATTTTTCAGTGCATCTGTTAACACATTTACCTGGCCTGTCAACATACTTCTGAAGTTGTCACATGATGAACACAGCAGCCAGAATAGAAAGTGGGCAAGACAGTGTGGGACCACTGAGAGAACTGTTTTAATAAAGGAGGTTTGAGTATTTAGTTGTTAAACTAGGAAGAAATCTCAGGTCTCAACTTGTCTAATATAAAACTTCACTGAACTTAAATGCACAGAGAGAGTTGGTTTAGATTAGATATTGGGAAGAAATTACTCCCTGTGAGGGTGGGGAGGCCCTGGCACAGGGTGCCCATAGAAGCTGTGGCTGCCCCTGGATCCCTGAAGTGTCCAAGGCCAGGTTGGACAGGGCTTGGAGGAACCTGGGATAGTGGAAGGTGTCCTGCACATGGCAGGGTGGGGTGGAACAAGATAAGCTTTAAGGTCCTCCCAACCCAAACCTTCTGGAATTCTATGATAAATTCATCTATCAGATGCAGCAACATCCCCATGGGAAGCTGCACATCTGCCATCTAACTTTTGGATTGTTTAAACTCTCACAGATGAGCAAGAAATTACTGATACCAAAGTGCTTGATAAGAGCTGATAATGCTATAGATATTTACTGTCCTAGAGTAAATACACAGTTGCTTTTACACTTTAAAAAAATTTAGTTGTTGATATCTAAAATAACTCTTATTCAGTCTTTAGATGTAAAGAGTTATCTTAACAAGCTCTCTTTTGAGTCTGCATTTCAAGTCTTTCCTGTCTGAATCCCTAAAAATTAGATGTAGGCCATGTTTCTGATGCACAGAAGGCATGAGCTGCTCTTTATCTTCTTATTTTCTTTGTTCCCCATCATCCACAGATGATGTTCCCCAAGCAGCTGAGAAGTGGAATGCTCTGTTCCCAGAGCCAACAGCATGAGTCACTGTGTACTCACAAGTCAGGGTACAAGATCTCCCAACACTTTCCCCCCAAATCCCAACCACTTTGGAATCTTCCATTGTGCCTAAATTAAACAGCTTTTGTTATCAAGTGAATAAAAATTCACATTTCCTGCCAAGCCACTAAACCACATTTAAATGGCAGAATGTACACCCAATTTAGCATTTATTAGTGGTTTAGGTGGAAATTCAGGTATGCAGGGAATGACTTTGCAAAGCTGCAATGGTCATCTTGACAGAAGGAGGATAACTAAGCCTGTGAAGTCCAGAGAGAATCAAAAACTCAACATTTACTGGATCTCAGAAGTACAGGCAAAGGCCAGCAAATGCAAAACTCACTGCTCCCACTGGGCTCCTGTACCTTGTAGGAGCATTTTGTTGTTCTGAGCTGTTAAAAACCTTTCACTTTGGTGCTTGTGGTTTTACAATTCCACAGTTTCAAGCGGCTCATCAAAGGAACCTGTTAGCAAAGGTGGGAGGACACAAATACCTCTTAAACTGGCTTTGTTAACTAATCAGGCTGCAGTGGAATTTGAAGTCTGCAAGAAGTTTTCCAGAAATAGTGCATGATTTATGCAGAGATGATTGCACATCAATTTCTTATTCAGAATCTTTGTCACATTCACTGGGAAAAAAAGTTGGGTTTATTTCTGTCCTTCATTCTTCTACCCTACTGGGTTCTTTCAGTTACTTTTCCCACTTACTCTCCTCTGCTCTTCCCATGCAACAAACTATCAAACACAGCCAATAAATGGATTAAATCCCATAAGCTTTTCTGTTGTAGTCACTGTACTTTTCACAGCTGAATAGCCTATATCCATTCAATTCCCATTTACAGGGATTGATCACTGAATTGAACAGGAGAGTTCATCCACCTGCACCTCTGCTTTCAGCCAGTTTGAATCACAGTTCAATAGATTCAATACTGCAAAAAATTTCTATTCCAATACCAACTTACATTTTCTCTTTTTAAAGCTGGCAATGAAAGAATATTAAAATAGAAGCTGCAGCTCTTTTCTCATTAAGACCTCTAAATTTTGTACTACATAGCTATTAAGGGGACTTCTGAATGAACCAGAAGGTGGCAATTTCTGGGTAATCCCACCAAAGCCAGGAAAAGGCAGGGGGGAAGGGAAATCACTGCTCTCACATTCTTTTCATATTATTAAATGCAATACAATTAAATGCAAGGGTTCCCTGTAAAATAACTGAAGCCAATCACCACAAACTACACTAGAGGGAAAATTAGGCAGAATTTATGCAGCAATACAGAAGAGAATAGTGACACACAACACAATGTCTCACTAAAGGATGAATAAATGTTCATTTAAAGCTCAGAAACTTAGAGCCAGAAATAAGAGGTGAAACAATAAGAGGTGAAACAAAACAAGAGAGGAAGGACAAGGGAAGAGAAGGAAGAAACCCGTGCTCATTATCTCAAGAGCTTAACTCCAGAGATTCCAGGAGGAGTAGAGAGATTCCAGTGCAGCAGCTTCTGACACAGACATGTCTAATGCTGCCATTAGCTCGCCGTACACATTTGAGGATTGATGTGGAGCTCTTGAAATCTGACAGGTAGAAAGCTGCAATTTAGCAAGAATAGTTATTTAAAGCACTTACTCAGGAAAAAGCTGGATTTAGCTCAGAGAAGAGGCTGCTGCCTGTGACTGCCCCAGAAAGTACCTGGCCATGGCAAACATTTCATACAGGGACTTAAGACTTTAAAATCTACAGACACAATCAGGAAATTAATGTTTGTGTTTCTTCTGACTAGCCTAATTATAACTTTCAGTCCCAGAGTTACTTTCAGTATTCATAAAACTCAGCTAAAATTCACTCTTCCTACTACCTAAGCTATAATCTAATTTATTATCTCCTCTCAGGCCCTACTAAAACTGAAACTGGAAACCTCATTTTCCAAACTAATTCTCTTACTGTTATCTGATAACAACCCTCAGGATTACAAATTTAATCACAACAATAACCGAATACACTGACAGGTGAACCCAAATACTTCCAGTGTTTACACCAGCAGCAATAATTAGTGTTCTGTCATGTCAGAAAGTGACTGAAGATTTACCTCCACAAGGAAAGGGACTGGAACAATACAAGGAGCAGTCCCTTACTGAAGAGAAGGCACAGAGATACAAGAAGAGGAAAAAGGTTACTTTTAATATAAGGTACCTTCAGAGACAACACAATTTATTGCCAAGGTGATTTACTACTAATCCAACTTTTTTAAAGAGAGGCTAAATTTATTATTATATATTACAGAATAGTTTTCTATTATTTATAACTATTATTATTCTAAAATAGTTTTCATTATTAAAAAAATTAAAAGAAAAACATCTAGTAAGTTCCCAGCAAACAGAAATAGGAACTTACTAAGATTTTTTACTTTACATGGCTCCATTTCCTCTCCCTCCTGCAATTATCTGTCTGCAGAGGAAACAGCACATAACATTCTGTGCTTGGCTGGGAGGTTCATAAGGACAATGAATATACAAGGTAATACTATGTTATTTTTAAACAGATTCTTTTCTTTCTTGTTTTCTTTGTTGTTTGTTTTTAAAGAATATTAAAAGCCTTTCTGCAGACAGGATTCCGATGGCTCCATGACAGAAGAATGCAGCACTGCTAAATGCAAAACAGATTTAGAATATTTTTGACACCTGTGCTGCAAGACTGTCATTAAAGAAGATGCTTTCCTGAGTAAATATGTTCTATAACATGTTCACTTGAAGGGGCAGCATAAATGTCACTGCACTCAGGTGATTAAATCCATACTGAAACTCCCTTAGCCATGGGTCCTGATGACAGCTCAGGGGCTACCACCCCTAAAACCCATACAGCTCTCTATAAAAGTAAAGGTCCCTGATTTATCATCCTCAGCACTCTCAGACAAGATACTCCTGATGCTTAAATAAAATTACCCAAGATCCCTGTTACTACCATTATTTACCTGCCAACAGACTGAGATGTAAAGATGCTGCCACCATTAAGGCTGTTACTTTTCTGCTATTTGAGAGCTCTGATGTGACAACTTGAAAGTTCATTTAACAGCTTCTTGCATCCACTGTCATCTTGCAGAACCTCCAGGTGATATGGCAGCAGCAGCTGTGGTGATGCAGCTGAAATATGCATCACCACAGATGTCATAGTTAGAAAACAAAGGACACTGCTTAGCTAAATCTTTCTCAATACATTTTTGCTGCTTTGCTGTTCTTTAATGTGTTGAGTTTTCCATTCAGTTTGTATTTTTATATAAGACAAACAATAATGTTCAAGAACAACCGATTTCAGTTGACTTGAAAGTCTCTTCAGCTAGGGCATGGCTCAAGCTTATTTCAGTTTACCCCAAATCCAAACAATGGTTTGCATTTTCTCTGCAGCTGTACACCAGCAGACAGGCAAATTAAAGAGTATTTAAAAGTAGCAGGGATCTCAAGAGAGGAGAGATAAATCCAGCAGCATTTGTTAGGCTGGCAAAATGCCATTTGCTGATTTTGACCATGACATTTTATAACCTTTTTGTTTTAAATAAAGATCAAAACCTTAGGATGTTTAGTTTCACCACCCCTTCACAAAGTGCTCACAAGTTCTCTGCTATAACCAACCTTAAACATATTTATACATTAATAGGAGTCATTAAAAATATTTCATTATAATTAAATACTGCATTCTAAAGGGCTCATTAAAAAAACCTACTGCCTCAAAGAATGTGGGATATAAATGCTGCTGAAATAGTATCTGACCACATCTGTTCTTATACAAAAGTCACCACTTAAAAGTCCCTTTTAAAGTCTGATATTTCATGTACTTCATTAATCCTGAAATCTCTGAAAGCTACTTTAAGTTGTTGGTGGCTAATCAAATGCATAAATTCAGACCACACAAACCCATGATCACTTTCAGATCTCCTTCAAGCAAATCTCTCCTTAACAACTAAGAATGAAAGAAAATATTTTAATGACATGAGAAGCACTAAATAAAGAAGAATGGTCATCAAAGACTCTACTTAGTAAAGACAAAATCAGCATCTTTTGCAGCAGACATTTTCTGTCAAAATTATATGTGACAACACAGAATAAGGGGTAGATCTGTATTATTGCTGCTCCCCATACCATAAACACTGGAGAATAAATACTGTAAGCATAATTTGTGCTTCTCTGTAATGTTTCCCTCCTGTGCAAATTTTCTTTTTCTATCTGACTGCTAATTGCAGTGGTCCTTTTATCCATGCACTGGGTGTGGAGACCTGGGCAGCAGGCTGGGATTACAGAACCAGAACTGAGGTCCCAGCACTCAACTCCCTGCAAATGCAGAAACCAGACTGGCTTCAAGCACGAGCTGTCCCTGGGGCAGAATGAGTGCCTGTATTTACACACCCTATCCAAGTGCTTTTTCAATGGGTACACTTGTTCCAGGATCACATTCCCTTCACCTCATTCTCCCAGCATCCTCAACTTCCTAACATCCTGCAGGCATTTAAAAAACCCATTTAATACACCTCCCCCACAGTGTAAACAGTGAGTTTAAGGGAAAAAAAAACCCAAAACAACACAGCTCTCCGGGGGTTTTGAAATCATGGTGAAAGTTATCAAAGCCAAGGCTATTTACATGTTGCCCTATTGGCTGTGTTTCACTCAACAAAGAATTGTGCTTTCAAACACTGATGGACTAAAACTTCTCTGAAGAAATGTGCACAAGGTATGTGCACAAAGTAAATGTGTGCTCTAGTCACTTAATACCTGCTAGACTTGCCTAAAAAAAACCCTCCATGTTAATTCTCACACTGACTTTAAGTATAATTTCAAGTAGAATAATTCCATTCTCCTTATCCCTGAAGCAAGTAAAAGGGGCCTAGAGGAAACCTGGAGAGGGACTTTTGACAAGGGCATGCAGTGACAGGACAAGGGGGAATGGCTTCACACTGACAGAGGACAGGGTCAGATCAGATATTGGGAAGAAATTCTGCCCTGTGAGGGTGGGGAGGTCCTGGCACAGGTTTCCCAGAGAAGCTGTGGCTGCCCCATGCCCAGAAGGTCAGGTTGGATGGGACTTGGAGCAACCTAGGATAGTGGAAGGTGTCCCTGTCCATGGCAGGGAGGTTGGAATGAGATGATCTTTAAGGTCCCTTCCAACCAAACCATTCCATGGTTCTATGACATTTATTTTCACTCAGCTTCTTTTTGGTAAAGACTAATTTATTTATTTAATTTGGTTAATTTACCCAAAGTCCCAAGCTATTTATAGAGAGATCAAGGAGATCTCCTCTATAGTTTCCTGTATTTGTCACACTGCATCTGTCACAATGCAATCAAGGAGATTACTTTGTTTCAAGTCAAATTTCAAGGCAGAAAGTCATGGATTCTGAGAAGTCCTGAGTGAGCAGGGAGAGACCAGTAAGTTTGGGCTAGAAGGGAACTGCATTTGCCAACAAGATCTCCTTCCCAGCAAAAGGCAACACAATACTTGGCACATCCAGTCTGTAACTTCTACACAAGAGAAGTCCTTGTGCCTACACTGCCCCCTCCACACTCAGCTGCAGCCCTGGAAGAGATGGGCAGCAGCCAATAACTCACACAGAAGTCCTCATTTCAAGAACAGCTTGAAAAAGAACAGTTTTTCATCAAAATTCACACACTGATAAAACTGGCACTTGGATAAACTTTACCACATGTGACTCAGGTTGTGTCCTCCTATCCTTACCCCAGCCTGGAGCAAAGAAGTTGTCCTGCTTCAGGAGGGCTCTTTCAGTCTTTGATAACTCACCTAATCAGTCCTAATTAGTCAGAGTCATTGAAGAGCCTTCTGCCCTACTAAGGAATCATTCCCTCAGATATGGCACTGCAGAAATTGTTTCCTGCTGAGGCACTTTGGAATGTCTGCTGTGCAGAACAGCAGCATGAAGGAAGGTGCTTGCACCAGAAAGCCACAAGGCTAATAAAATCAATTCTTGACATTTGAGACAGCCTCTTAAAAATAGTCACTGGGTAGGCATATAATCACACTCCATAATTACACTAATTTGCACAATTAAGAGCTAGATAAACACCATAAATTTAAATGAAAAACCCCAGGCACAGGCTGGTGCTGCTACTGGAATATTTTAAAATCCAAAATATCCAACACTGCTGATGACAATTTCTGTAAACATGCAACACGAGAGCACCTTACAGAATCCAGAGAGATACTTGCCACCAAATCAAAAGAATAGGGACAAAGCAATAAAATAGCTGCTTCTACAGCTCATCAGTGTTGTTTTCTTTTCAACCTCATCTTTGAGTCAGTCACAACTGACACAGCAGTTTAAATGTTCCTGAGATGTCTCCTGCAAACTCCCCACTCCCTCCAAAACTTCCAAATTAGACAGACTGCTGCAGTCAGAGAGCCAAGCTAAGGCAGAAATCCCAGGGCAGGCTAAGAAACAGACTTTAAACACACATTCACCTGGATAACCATCTTTTCCACGGACAAAGCCTTGGGCATTTTCAGGTTGCCATCTAACACTGGAGATGAAAGATGAAAACAACAGCAACACCTAACAGCTCTCTGCCACATTTCTCCTCCCAGGCACCTAAACCCTTCTGAGCAGTTATCATTCCCATCAGACAAGATGTTTCCCGTACTCACCACTCCATGTCTTTGCCTGCATCAGCATCTTCCTCATCAGGCTTGCCATACTGGAATTTTTACCCGTGTTTCCTAAACCTGCTCAGGCCCAAACCAGGTGGAAGAGGTAAAAAAAGACACCTGCATCTTGTCTGCCAGCGCCGTGGCTGTTCCTGCAGAGGCTGCCCAGCAACTGGAGGAGCAGGGCTGAGCACACACGCACACACACGCGTGCATGCACACGCACAGGAAGCCTGGAACTGGATCAGTGCTGAACTGACTGACTTCCTTCTTCATGCTCCAGTATCTCGGCCGTAAACAAGCGCTGCACATTAGCTGAGTGAAGCCGAAAAGTCCAGCAGTGAAGGACAAAAGAAGGGAGTGGCTCCAGCAAGGAATAACTATTTTAAATACACAAACATCTTCCCATCAGATTAAAACTAGCTTTTAAATTAGGCAGATTCTGAAGCCATTGTTGTGACAGGGTAACTCAAGACAAACAGGAGACGCTGCTTCCTCCTCTGGAGAGGTCTCCTGGATTTCCAGTACGAAGAGTCCCGTGAGCATTCCAAGTGCCTGGTCAAAAAGTGTTCATGAAAAGAGCTCCAGTCACTCCAGGGATAGAAGGCAAGAAGGGGGAGGCAGATGTAGAAACAAGCTCCCAGAAGAGGTATCCCCAGCTACAGCTGCTGCACCTTGCGGTGCAGGAGCAATGGAGGGATGATGAGCTTGTGTACAGGTCAGAGCATATGGCTTTGGCTACCAGCCTGCCCCACAAGCCAGCCCCCACCCCAGCTCTCCAGGAACAAGGTGAGCCTAGCAGAAATTAGTGTGTGCAGGGATTTGGCAGGAGTCAAACACATCCTCCCCAAGAGCATTTCAAGTCCAGCCTGCTTGTGTCTCTGGGAGATCCCCATCTCAGCAAAGCCTCAGGCTCCTTCAGCTTCCAATGTCTCTTCCCCATCATTCTGTGCCATTTCCCTCACAGCATCTCCACCTCTGAGCAAACCACCAGTATGCACCAAACCCTTTTGCACAGATCCAGAGGGCTCTCACATTTGCTCCACTACTGGCAAAAAAAGCTGTGTTGACGGAGAAGAGAGCAGACAGAAACCGACCCAAGATGCTCCAAAGGAAGATGCTGATTTCTTTGACAATTCCACTGGCTCCCCAGCAGGCCTGTGCATTTGGCAGGCATGATGAGCAAACAGAGCCCATGACAGAGACAGCAGCAGTCACTCTTGTCCAGCACTGTGCTCACAGACTATGACAAGCTGGGTGGCTCTGGACAGTGCCCTCCCTGGTGTGTGAAGAGAGAGAGACACAGAGACTCTGCCCATTTGCTCTGTCCAGCAGCAGCTCTCCAAAGCTGCATACCTGCTGCCATCAGGGAAGCCTGCCACATCCAAGCATCCTTGGATGGAGAGAGGAGGGAGGATGGACAGAGGAGTCATGGTCCATCCCTGAGGGTCAGCCAAACAGTGAGCATCCTTCACCTTGGCTGGGACACAGACACTGCAGCCCTTCTGCTCACAGTAATCCAGTGCTGGGAAAATGCCAGTCCAAAGGTGGGCCTCCCCCAACCATCTGGGGCAAGGAAGGCTTTGCAGCACTACAGACTCTTCCTGTCTCTGAAAGCACACCAGAGTTATAGCAATTCTGGGTCTGGAGCCTTCTGCAGGCAGTGTCTTCACTGGTAGCACCAATGAAAAAGTGCCTGACCTCTGTGGAGTTTCTGGAGCCAAACCACACTGTGGCTGGTACAAAAGGCTGAGTGAGGAGAAAGCCAGGAGCTGGGCAAGCCTCAGCCTCAAGATGATGAGAAGTGCCTGTCTGAAAGAGCTGCCATCCTGTGTGTTTTCAGATGTGCTTTTTATTAGTCTTTCTCTCAAAGCCACTTATCTCATAAAAGGCCTTTTTAACATCTAAACTAAAACATTGAGAGATCTGCAACTATTCAAAGACCCTTTTTTATTACCATCTTGCAAAGCTGGCTACTGAAGACGCCCATTTTTCTTACTTTCTTAGTGAGGCAACAGCATATTCTTCTCCCCTCCTCTTTTCACCTCATCGTTCAAGAAATTAAATTCTTATTAAAGTAAAGTACAATTAAATTGCTGATATCCCTTAAGGTTAACTGTGAGATCAAGGGGTTGGAATCAAAAAAGAAACAGTGCTGCACTCAAAACCAGAGAATTCACACAAATCTTTCCAGGTAGAGTGGAGAAGTTTAACAACAACCCTCCACATAAGAGAAGCCCAGCTGCAGAGAGGCAAGGGAGCACAGAGCAAGCAGTGTGAAAGCAGAGTGAAAGCCCAGTGGCCTTTTGCTGAAGGGCTCCTTCTCCTCATTCCACTGTCAAAACCTGAAAAGCAACACTTCATTATGGAAGAACTGCACACAGTTTCAAACCTTTATTTCCATTTCAGCAGGAAAGACTTGCTAGCATGTAAGAGTTGGACTGAGCAAACATCCCTCCACCTTTGTTCCCCTTCACTCAACTGGGTTTGGGTTGGAAGGGACCTTAAAGATCATCTCATTTCAACCCTCTGCCATGGGCAGGGACACCTTCTACTAGATCAGGTTGCTCCCATCTGGCCTTGGACACTTCGGGGATGGGGCAGACACAGCTTCTCTGGGCACCCTGTGCCAGGGCCTCACCACCCTCACAGGGAAGCATTTCTTCCCAATATTCCACCTAACCCTGCCATCTGTCAGCCATTCCCCCTTGTCCTGTCACTGCATGCCTTCAGAAAAGTTTCCTCACAGCTCTCCTGAAGCCCTTTAGGTATCAGAAAAGAGGTGTTACTACAGGTGCTGTAAAATCATCCTGGATCCTTTTCTACTCCAGGCTGTACAACCCCAACTCTGCCAGCCTTTCTTCACAGGAGAGGTGCTCCAGCCTTTTCTTCTCCAGATAATTTCCACAGCCCTTCTCTGGACTTGCACCAACAGGTCCTCATCCTTCTTATGACAGAGAGGGTGGTGTAGTCCAACATGCCAGCTAACTGCTTCAATACATATTTTTATGTACACATCTACCAAAAGACATTCAGAATTTAATTCTTCAAGTGTAATGAAATCACTGCTACAGTACAAAACATAAATAATTTCTTTAATCAGCCAAAGTAGGCTTCACATTAATGCCCTTATTTCTGCCAAGAACCAAAATAATTGCCACATGAATATTAACAGCGTTCCTTGGCAGAGTGATGTGATTATCACAGGGAATCTCAGGAGATACTGCAGGACACTTCAGGTTTGCACCAATGCACAGATCAGCTACTTCAGGCAGCAGAGGCTCCTCAGCCTGGTTATGGAGGGGTTCCATGTAGTAAAAATAAAAAGCCCTGGGATGAGACTGCTTGGGAGCATAGGAGAGAAAACACTCTGAGGAATCAAAGCCCTTTCATGCTTCAGAAAGGAAAATGTGATAGCAGCTCTGCAGCTTCTCACACCCCTGTAAGGGGAAGGAAAATGGTCTTGAATTTGTGATCCATTTAAAGTCACATAGAAAGATGAGTTTGGTCAGCTAACCCCTTGAAGAGCTTTTCTGGGATAGACCAACACTGACATAAGAGATGGCAATAAGGGGAATGGAGAGCAGCACACAGGCTTCAGACCAGCAAAGCTGTGCTCAAACTCTTCCAACCCACTTCTACTTTCAACACCACTTCCCCACTGCTTGGGGCATTCACCTGTTACACACCCAGTGAACACAATGTTCTGCACTTCACTGGTGAAAAGTCAATTACAGCTCCTCACCTGGTTCCAGAATCATGCAATTTCCTGAGCTGAGCCCAGGCTTTCTTGGCAGCCAAGGCTTTCAAACAGCTTTCAAAGATTTAAGCTTTAGACTAAAGCTTCACCAGCAGCACTTTGAACCTGTGCATCTCCCCTTTGCTTCCCACGTGATTACAGAAAGTTGTAGTATAAGCTTGTCCCAAACAGAAATATAAGACCAAACATATTTTTAATATTACATATAAAATCAGCAATTAGAATTTTTGTTTCAGTTACAAATATATTCAAAACCATAAAAATTATCACCCTGGGCAGGTAGAATTTTATAATATTATATATTAATAATATACAAGGTATATTTTAAGGTTGGAATCTCATATACTTATGATACATGATTCTGGACCGTGACAAAGAGATTACAGATCACATTTGTACTAAGGATCCACCAGCTCCTCTAATTTTACAGGCTTTACCAAAAAGGAAGGACATCCTCTCCCCACCCTTAGATACTGCTCCTTCTACGGACTCTACAAAACAGAAGAAAAAAAAAAAAAACACCCAACAAGTTGACACCCAGCACAGTGACCTGATGTTTTCCACGCTTTTGCCCTCTGATAAGCACAAAAATGCCTTCTGCTGGGCGTTTTCCCTGTTAACCTTCCTGAGCAAAAACATTAATGCTCGGAAGAAAACGGAACCTAATGCAGTAGGTAATGATACTAAATATAAGCAGTGAGTCAAATCACTGTTTCTCAGGCATGCAGCTCAACAGGTTGTTTCAGAACAGCAAAAATACAGTCCCTGTGCAGACCCTAGAACAGGTGATCATTCCTCATTTTTATGTGTTTTTTGGGGTTAAGCAGGATGTATTCTTAGAAATAGAGTTTCACAGAACTCTGTGAAACAGATGCAGTTCAGCAATTTTTTACAGCAGCTGCTACTATAAAAAACCCTCATCACCAGTGACCATCTAACAAAACATTCTTACAACTGGCCTAAGAAAAATGAGGGACAGAAGAAAGCACACAGGAGAGGGGAGTGTCCAGGGCACTGCTGAGATTCGTTTCAGATTGTTCCTGCCAACAAAACCACAGAATCATAGCATGAACTGTTCAGGCAGGACAGATTAAACTGCCTTGGGTGGCCATGCAATGAGTGAATCTGCTCCTCAACTCCTCCAGCTCCAGCAGAAAGGCAGGAAAAGTCCAAAGTGTTCAAGCCAAGTCTCAAGGCTGGCACAGTGACAGAAAGCCAGCAGGAGATGCTTCCCACCATGCAAGGGACAGTGGGAGGCTGCTTTTGAAACATAAAAATACACACTTGTTAAAAAGAAGAGATTAAATATCTAATGGACAAGTCAATGGAGGAAATCAATGATGCATTAACAGCTTCGATCATTCTCAAAGTATTTGCACAGTCTGCATTCAAATATTCTCTTTGGGAAAAAAAACTACCAAACAAAAAACCCCAAAACATACCACAGATCAAAGTATTATTTAAAAAATTAACAAGTTATTTATTTAAAGTCTACCTCTACAGACTCACCAACTCCCTAACTCCCATCCCCACAAATTGCTTCCAATCTGGAAAAAAACATCTAATTGAAAAATTCCACGTTTTAAGCATCTCCAATACCACGACTCTCTCTGTACATTAACTAGGAATTAGGATAGGCAAGGAAAAGAACACAGACTACATGGGAGATCACAATAAATTTATCTCCAGAGACAGTCTTTATTTGGGAGCAGAAGTATATTTATTTACTATGCTTAAATGCCAGTTGTAATTCCATGTCTCTGTTTTGCTTCAGCAAAATTTAAAACAGAAAAAAAGATCAGTAACTGCAGGCAGCACTTGCAGTGCTGTGACTGATAGAACACTCAGGCCTTATGTGCCATGGAGAGCAGGGATAGGGGGTGTGGGGAGGACCACACACCCTTCCAGAAATGTGCTAATAAAATGACATCTTGTCTTCTTGAATACAAGACCTCTAAACCAAAGATCTCTAATAACTCTTGATAAGACAAAAAACCACCGTAAAGAAGACACAAACATGGAGTCACCCCTTTTTGCAGCATGAATTCTCTAAAATGCAGCTCATTACTAGATCCAGGTCTCTGCAAAAATCAAAACTTCCCAGGAGCGGCTCTGCAAGTTCTCAGTGCAGGGCTGAGGTTCACCCTCCCCTCAAAAATAATATCTACCTTGACTGTCGAGGTCTGAACACGTACAGCCTTCACCAATGCTTCCAAAAGCTGCTTTATCTCAGCTTTTTCAAACCTCAGTCTCCTTCCCTGAGTCAGGTGCCCCCTTCTTCCCCAGCAATGCACTTCCTCTGGAAGAAGTCCCCTTCCCCCTGCAGCTTTCTTACCCATGTCTGCACAATTCATGGTAAAAAAGAAGAGAAGGAGAGAGGAGGACAGGGAGATAAATGAGATCCTTTCACAGAGGGATATGCAAGTCCAGCAGAGGGGGTCTCATGTCCTTAGTTGGGAAGGGACCTTAAAGACCATCTTGTTCCACCCTCCTGCCATGGGCAGGGACACCTTCCACTATCCCAGGTTCCTCCAAGCCCTGTCCAACCTGGCCTTGGACACTTCTAGGGATACAGGGGCAGCCACAGCTTCTCTGGGCACCCTGTGCCAGGGCCTCCCCACCCTCATAGGGAAAAATTTCTTCCTAATACACGATTTAAATCTACCCTCCTTCAGCATGAAGCAATTCTCCCTTGTTCTGCAACCACCTGTAGCTGCTGATAGGACAAGACAGGCAGTCCATGACTGCCTGCAATTGTCTGTTCTACCTCCACACAAAACCTGCAAAGATAAGGCAAATAATTCCTGAAAAATATGAGCTATACGCAGTGACAAGTATTTCTCAGGTCTTACACAACATTCTTCATGAACAAATTACGTTTGTTAGAGTTCATGCAGTATTTTAACGTGCACTCCAAAACAAAAAAAGTGAAGTTTCAATTTCTGTCAAAGGGTTTTGATAAGGAAGAATGTGTAGATTGTTCTCTTTTCTCCCACTGCTCTCCCTCCCTCGGGACACAGGCAATTTTCTACATAAACGTGCAAGGAAAGATATACTAAAGAATGGTTTTGAGCTGCAATTTGAGCCAGACCAAAAAAAAAAAAAAAAAAAAAAAAAAAAAAAAGAAGCTAAATTCAGAAGATGGGGAATTTGAACCAAAAGATGAAAAAGAACTGCACAAATGATGCCATTGCCAGTAAGGGGTAAAGCCTTTGTGGCTGAGCCACAGCAGCGAGTGCCAGCCTGGCAGATCCCAGCCCCAAGGAGCTTTCAGCAGCCTAATTGCCTCCCTTAACTGGTGAGTGAATAACTCAGCATCCAGACAAACAGGAAATTCACTGGAATCTGAACAAGAGACAGCCAGTGGCTCATTCTGCAGGTTAATGTGCTTTTAAATGAAATGAACTATAAAAAGATTACAGCTTCCTAATCAAACCACACAATTTAAAGATGAAAGGGAAGGAAAAAAGGGGAAGTCAGGGAGACTGAGGATGGGAAGCTAAAATAAGATGAGGTATCTACAACAGATTAAATGGGATAAAACCAGAAGAAATATGCACTTGGGTTAGTCTTTACATACTCTCCTGGGTCCTCACTCAGGACTTTGCAGTCCTTCATCCAGTGTGAGCAAAGCTGGGAATGCACATGGCATTCCTCTAGAAAAAAAATCTGGGCTGTGTATCAGAGACAAGTGCATTTCTAAAACCCTGTGTTCAGCACAAGGAGGAAATGCTGTTTGCACCTGCAGAACATCCATCTCACTTCTGATCACTGTTACCACAGCACTGCTCCCAGTCTTTGCCACCAGCTCTGCTGGGAGGTGAGATAAATTATTTTCTTGTCAGCAGCAGTGCAAAGAAAAGCACATCAGATCTCAGCCTCCCCTGCACCTCTTGTTTTAGAGGAGGATTTCTAGCCAAATGATGCTAAAAAGACAAAAGAACAAGTGTCTCCTCACACAGTTTACTTGCTGGTGCCCCACAGAATGAGTACATCATTCATTAGTATGCTAATAAATTTTCTATTTTATTGTAGGGTACTGCCAAGTTAAAATAACAAAATACTGCTATTACTGTTAGTGAACTCTCTTATCTTTGTAAGTAACAGAACATACAGTTAACTGACAGTAATTACAGCTTTGGCTACTCTGTAAGGTACAAGAGACTCAAAGGTATCCATTTCCCTCATTCTTATTCACCCCCTGGTGCTATAAAATTTATTCATTGTGACTCTATTGATAATTCTTGAAGTCTGAGATATATTGATTGCAGGTGCCAATATGATAAGAGAAGGATGCAGATATTAATCTTTAACTAAAGCTTTTCTTTATCAAGAAGGTCAGCCAACCAAAATGACCACTTAAAAAAACAAACAAACAAACAACCCACCACCTCTCTCTGGGACAGTGCTAGCTAGTGAGAGGTCACACTGCTTTCAGTGGGAGGTGATCCTGCTTTAGGAATATTATGAAACCCCTCCAGCACAAAATAAACAGAACCAACTGCTCTGTCAGTGGACTTGCAGGAGAGGACAGTGCAGAGCCACCCTCCACCTGGAGTGATCCTCCCAGCAGGAATTTATAATCTTAGAGGCCAGACTGCTGAGGTCCTGCTCAATAACAGCAGAAGAAATTTGCTGATCTCTTCTTTTCTCCTCCTGGAATCTCCCTTTTCCCCCACCACAGACCAGACATGCTTAATGGCCGTGACTGCATACAAGGTTCTACTTTTGCTGTTGGCAGACAGCTGCCAGAAACCTACTCTTAATCCCTAAACTTGGGCACATCAGTAAGGAAAACTAGAGTTCAGAACCACAGGAGAATCTTGTAATTTGCTCTCTGAAATAACCCTGAAAGCCTACTGCAATCCATGTGCAAAAGAATGTGTTTTCCCTCACAAAACCTCCAATGAGCATTTTAGTCCCGTGTCATCGTGGGAATCCAAACTGCCCCTTTTGATAACTCAGGGGTTTCCACGTTGGCTGTGTGAAAGCCTGAACAGGCAGTCTAGTGAAGCAATTGTTTTTCCTTTAGCAGAACAGAAAGGCAGTTGTTTTTAATTGTTCTGCACAACCCTTCCTCATGGCCCTTGTATTTTAGTGTCGATGAGAGGAAAAAAAAAAGCTACAAGATATGGTAGTCCAAAAAAGCAAATCACATCTTCACACCAGATGCCAGGTGTGTTGCTAAATGGTACTTTGTGAATTTTCCCTCCTATGTGCTGGTAAACCTGGGCTTTGTTTGAACTACAATTAGAAGCTACCAAGCAGGAAAAAAATCCACCGACCTTCATCTCTTTCCTTGTTTTCAAACATTTATGTGGAGAGGAGGAAAGCATGAAGCAGCATTTATGAGATGCCAATTTTACTGCAGAAATCAGGAATACCTTTAAGCATTAACAACAGTTGCCTTGTTTATTGCAGAGTTGACCCAACCACTCCTTGCTTTCTTGTGAGTGGGACTGTGAGTCACCAGTCGGCAGCAAAACGTCAGCTGAGGATTATGCCAAAGCTGCTCAAGTTTTTCTAAGAGGGGGTAAGTCAGACATTTGACAGGCTGCTGGACTGCAACCAGGGCAAGCAATAGACAGACAAAAATGTAGTTCCCAAGAGAAGCCCTCCCCAGCAGCATAGAATAGCTCTGGGATACCATTTTTGTGCAAGGCAAAAGGCACTCTGGACCCCCAGAGCATGGTTTCACGTGTTAACTCACCACTGGCATGTCAATAACTGCCTAGAATAACCTCTGCAAAATGGTTTTATGTAAAATGACTGCTTTAAGAGAGCAGGGGTAGGGTGAGTGATGCCCACAAATCCTGTGGGATTTACTCTCCCAAATAAAAGTACAAACATGGAATTTGAGTGGGGGAACAGTAGAGATTGTCCCCTTGGCACGGAGGGAAGGCTTGCCCTCTTTGGGGTAGCTCCTGCAAACCTTTCTAATTCTCCTTCAACCTAAAAAAGAAAGCAGTTAAGAGATATCCTAACAATCATCCCTCTCAAAAGGATAAGAATTTTAATCTGGAAATGAGCAAGATGGCACTACTGCTGCATGTGGGGCAGCAGTAAGGAAGGGAAGCACACAGACCAAAGAGACAGGATGAGAAATACCATGAACTACAGAAGAAGGAAATGAGAGAAGAGGAAGAAGAGAAATAATAAACCAGATTGGCTGTTTTGGGAGTGGAAGAATAGATGAAATAGGAAGTGGCATAATCAAAGTGCATATTATTGCTTCTTTCCTATAAAACCACAGGGGACAAGATCATACAGGTATTTTCCATCTCATCTAATAAGCACACATCCCCCAGCTAGTGAGTGCCAGGTGTATTTTTCCTATGATTTGAGGAAATGCTTGTATTAAAATTAAAAATAAAAGGGAATGCTCACTTAATCTGCTCTGCAACCTGAGTCTCCACTTATAAATGGCAGGGGCTGGAGACAATGAGAAATTGCTAGATTACAGAGGCCTCTGCAATGCAGTGAGCAACAGCTGAGGGGTAAAGTTGGAACACCACCAGCGGGCTTCAGAATGCCAAATTAAGTTTGCTTGCACAGTTGTTGCTAATAAAAACCACAAAGTCTTTCTCCCTGTCTCCGCACCACCTCATTCATCCCGCTCCACAATGCTGAAACACAACTAAAATCAACAGAAGAGCCTCAGGAAAGATTCCTGTCTCCAACACCTTCCAGTATTGCCTGTAGTCAAGTGAACAGAGCTGCTGCAAAGCCAGGTATGGCTTCACCAAGGATCCTTCACCATCAAAGTTAGGATTCTTCACAGTGGTGAAGTCCATGACTGACACAGGTGGGAGTTTGTCACTCCAAAGCATCCCAGCAGGAGAGGCACGTCCAAAAGGTGTCATTTCAAGCCAGTGAAGTCACAACACACAGACAGGCAAATATTTTCGTGCTATGTCCCGGATAAGCAGACCTTGCTGATGTTTATTGAAAGGTCTGCTGGGAGCTACAAAATTATTTCTTTTTATTTTTTTAAAGGCACAAACTCCTCACCAAGCAGGAAGGGCTGTCCTGCGACTCAGAGAGCAAATGGAAAGCAATAATGTGCACTGAGCTGCTCTGTCAGAGCTCGGTAATTACATGAACGAGCTGATCTGTTAGCAGCCAGTCTAAATACAGCCCCTCAAGGGGCTACAGCTCAATCACTGGCACTTGGAAAGGCACAGTGCTGCTCCAAGGGAACTGCGACGGCAGAAGGGAAGACCAGACGCGCGGTTATCAGCAAAGAGGAATTACCTACTTATGGAATAATAAATTGTGCTGTTGAAAAAAAAAAAGAAAAAAACACATGCTGCAAGGAACTTCATTTCACACAGGCCACATTTAGAAGCACATCAGTTAACTCTAATTTGCTTTAATATAGCAGGTTAGCAATAGAAATTCTCAGCTTGCCTCTAAAGCGAAGGGTTTCCCAGACGCATTAGCAAAGTGAAAATCACAGCACTGCACTTCCTAACAGTTCTATTGTTGGGAAAATGATTTTGACTTTAGAAGGGAGCTTCTCCCCCAGTAAGGAAGATGTGTCAGGGAATTATTCAGCCCAACAGCTCTTTGACAGTCAACACTACCAGCCATCCTCCTTCAAACAGGGAGAATAACTACTAGAGCACAATGCATTTTGCAGAGCAAACTGATCCCAAGAGCCCCCAATAAAATTGTGCTGTAGCCAAAAGAGTCATCTTTCAAAGAAACATGTGCTCCTGACTGCTTTCTCGTGTAAACAACCCTGTAAAACAGGTATTTACTTGCACAGGTCAAGCTTACTAAAATTAATCACATAAAATATGTGCATGTTTTCTACAACTTCAGATTATTTCCATTTTATCATAGTCCTTCACTTAAAGACCACAATTCTGCAAAACAGAAAACACTTGGGGAAATACTCTAACTTTGCTAAACAACATGACAGTTTCTTCTTTTTGCAAGTAGCCACTATAGATGTCATCAAATCCATGCATGGCTCTCAGCCCTGTTTAAACCCTCCCTCCATGGCACAACATACTGCTCTTCACAAAGGGCAGCCCTACTTGTGTCCTAAACTTGCTAAAGATTGTTCTGGTTTTTTAACCATGGTTAGAAAAAAGGAAACGCTTCTCTCCATCACTCACCTCTCCCCATTACAATAGGGAGAAAGCACAGAGCAGAAGCTGCTCTTTTTTTTTTTTTTTCCCCCAATCTGTATTATATGCAATACACGGGAAAAGCCCTTTAAAGGAGGATTATTTGCACGTGGCAGAGCCCAAAAAGTCAAAGAGCAAACATGAGGAAGGCTGCCCAGCCAGATGTGACGCTGCATTCCTTAGAAATACTATCATTTTATTACATTCCTCTTCAAGGAATTAGGCAAAGCTGCAGTACTTCTGAAGATGAATGAAAGGAAAAAGGGATAAAGAAATGAAGGCGTGGCAAACCCTAGTCAGAAACCAAAATTACAAAGACACTCTTGTAAATAAACATGCTTTGTTGCCTGCTTTTTATTTTTCATCTTTGACATACTTTTCTGCTTATATTTGAGCATATGTTTGTTTTTTCTTTAGGAAGAAAAAAAGAAAACTGCACACAGCTTGGATTGTGTCTGTGGAAGTGTAATTCTGTATGAGCAGGGAACAGCCACAGGCCAAGTCAGCAACTTTCAACACAGCTGGCATCAGGGATTCCACAGACTATGGTCCTTTTGTTACCAGAGCTGAAGGATGTCAAATATTTTGCTCATTTGACTAGCACATGTTGCTCTATCCTAACTTGGATATTATGCAGTCTAAGCCTTCAGTCTGAAATAGAGAGGAAGTTTTTAAAATTTTTAATTTTATATTTCCAAATGTGACTGAAGGATCAAACAGTCCCCCACAGTAAGCAAACTGAAATGACTGCTCTTATGAGATGTTCATGTTCTAAAATTTTTATCATCAGGTTTGTAGTAAAGCAGGATACTTTAATTATAATCAGCCATTTTTATGAGATTTTCTTCAACAGAAAACATAAAGGAGATGGAAAAGCCACTGGAGAATATGTTTGAAAGATCAGATATAAAAAGCATAGCAGCAGATCTTAAGGGGAAAACTTCTAGTTGAGCAATGCTGATTGTAAATGAAAACAGAAGTTGAAAGAAAAATGTTACTATACACTGTCAAGTGTTGCTTCATCAGTAAGAGACCTGCTGAAATGTCAGACTTGGGGCTGTGCTCAGACACCTCAATGCCCCATGGCAGCAGGTGCTTGCAAAGGAAGAAGTTCCTGCTTCTTTCTGCCTTTGTGTTTTCAGGTACAAAACCCACCCTAAAATCACTTCCTTTCTAATTGACTCAGTGTCAATGAGTGTTGGGAGTAAATAATATCATAAACACAAGGATCACTCCTTATGTTCCTGAGAACAGCAGTCTCCACACGCAGTTACTTGGCACAAGAAGTCACAATCATAAATCACACTTTTATTACCCCTGGTTTTCCCTTTATCTGCAGTTATGCTGCACCACCATCCAGGGTTCTTTGGGAGACTCACACTCCAAGATCCCAGGGACTCTCTTCCAGTCCATTAGGCTTTTTTTCTGCATAGTACAATTCTCAGGTTTTCCACTAGCCATCCTTGGGCCAAGTCCAGCTGTCTTGTTCAGTATCCAGCATCTCTCCAAGAGGAACTTACACACCACACTTATACCAGAGATACTTCAGACTCCATCCATGGGCAAAAGTCACAAAACAGGACACAGGTGTGCATGAACATCCAGTCCTTCTGGGACTGTTGCCAGTAAAGAAATAATCATAAGAACTGGTTTATTCGGCAAGAGAAATTATACCAGTTATGCAGGAGGCCTCCTTGTTCCTGTTTCCTAGTTATGCAGTAAATCTAGACTGGGTTTAAGGTACAAGGCTGACTCCTGCATGTCATTGCATTCATAAAACGAATAAAGGAAAATCCCAGCTTGCAAACTAGAAATGAAATTCCAGATAGCCATAAGCATGAGTGTAAAACAATAAGGAGGTGGAAGAAAAAGGATAAGGACATTTCTCTGAGGCCAAGTATTGAGGAAACTGTCGAGGGAGGTTCTCCTTCGTGCAGTCCCTCCTTGGTGCAGAGGAACACTTCTAAGCTAAGCTACCACTCACTGAAATTCTTCGATTAAATTAGAGCAGATACTTTGAAATGAGCTGCAAATTACAGAGACTGGCCCTGAAGGCTCTCTGTAAAATTTATTTAGATAATCAATAAAATAATAAAGACTGGAGACAAAGCAGCAAGACCAGCACAAATATCCTACTTGAAGAAATAAAATCCACAAAAAAAGGCACCCGCAGTAAAAATAACTACCAAACCCCTCACTTCAGCCTTCAGAAGTCATCTTTCTGCTGCCCTGAAACAATAGGGCTGTGTTCTCTTTGTGAGATGTTTTAATTCAGCCACCACACCCAGTTCTGGGAAGGGCAGGACTACAGCCGCTGATTTGTTTGCAAGATGGTGCAAGGTGAAATCAAAGTTACTGTTCCTGTATCCTGTTCAATTTATTTTTTTTTTAAATTTCACACTAGTAAATATGGAGACAAAATTCACTCATATGCTAAAAGGAAAAGGGTTCAGCTTCCACCACCTCACCAGCTCAGCCTTAATTGGCACAAGCTTCAAAGCAAGGAAAAATTCTTCCCTCCATACATGCGAGACTCAACCTCTGCAAAGTCAACACCCTGCACAGAACTCCTCTTCAGGAGGGAACAAGTCAAAAATCAGATTTGCTTTGCATATAATATCCTGAGCTTATTTTCACTTATGACCTAGATAGACAAATTATACAAATCCAGATTAAATCAAAATAAACCAGCACATGCACTGGGGGGGGTTGTGTGTCTAATGTTTAAGTTGTATGTCACATGGTATATCAGGTCCTTTATCCAGACTGGGGACCTGAAGAGGACAAGCAGATAACTCTTTAAAAGCCTGTTGTGTTAACCATCACCAAGCTGGCCACTTGGCTAAAACAATAAAAGGATTTCAGCCAAGTGAGCATTACTTCCCCTAGACCATCTTTTAAAAATTAAACTCTGGAAAGATAAAAACAGTCATGCTCAGTGCTAATTATAGCAGAAACATTGCAGCAGCTAAAAATGCTAAAAAAAAGTGGTGGGAAAGGAAGGAAGGTAGCTTAAAGAAAAAAAAAAAAAGCAGTGAATGGCAAACCTCTCATATGTGTGACACTTGGCCTTCGTGCAGTGCTCACAGAGAGAGGGAAGGTAGAAGCTCATAGGGTCTGTGAACAACCAAAGTCCCAAACTCTGAGAAACAGTCAAAGACATAGAGAAGACCCAAAAATGCTGCAAGAAACCAAGAGATGTATGTGCAAATTAAGTGGAAAACTTAAGAAAGAATTCTCACCCTGTTTTTTATCCCAGGTGAGAGCACAGCTCGAAAAAACTATGCTGCTCCCATGCTCACACCCAACTTTCAAAGCCCAGCCTGGGCAGAGCACAGGTACTAGGCTGATTTATTTTAGGCAGGCTTATTTTCGTGATTTTAGCAAGAGAACTGTAAGCCTGAAGAAAATCCAAAGCCATGGAGCCTCGTGAGGAGCAGCTCACGTGAGGAGCAGCCTGGCAAAGTTGTCCTGCCAGGCTCCCAGAGCAGCCGATGAAGAATCTTGCTCTCATGTGTAATCTGTACTTGCATTTTCTTGTCATATTATTTTCTTTCTAAACCTATAATCAAACGTTTAGAAGCCACTTCAACAGCACACATACTACTTTGTCCTTCTATTCCTAAACTTTGGCTAGTAATCAGGTGATCCAAACAAGGGCAGACTACTCATTTGTTTGGGAGTGGCAAATTGATGAATAGAGGAAATTCACAACACCCTTTGCCCAGCACTAAACCAGGTTAGTAGAACCTTTCCTTCTAGCAGGACTGGCTGTGCCTTGGGCTGTGTCTTTGGGGAACCACCTCCCCCTGGGATCAGCAAGTGTGAGAGCAGTAAAATATCCAGGAGAAAATGAGAAGCCTCTAACTAATGAAGCTTTCCAACACAGCAGAGCATCTGCATAAACTGCCTGCCAACACGGACTTACAGCCATAAACCCACCAGAGGCTCCAACACAGGAGGATGCAGAGGGATCCACCAGCATGAAATGACTGTAGAAATGACTGATGCCTCCCTGCCCTCCCCCAAAAACCCTTGAATCGTTAAGGCTGGAAAAAGAAGGCTATTTTTTCCTGCACATTCAAGTAGCTGTGAATTCTTCTCAAGCCCACACACACTAACAACTGTCCTTATTTAAAAGATTTCACACAGTTGCTACAAGCCAGGAATAAAATAGATATGAAAAGTACTGCAAAAGGCACTGTAACAAGAAGAAATGTCAGCAGAAAAGATACTGGAAAGATACAGAAAAGTTTTGATGCTTACTCATGCTAGTTATACAGCAGGATGATTTTCCCCAAATATCTGTAAAATCAGCTTGTAAAATTGGAAAATAAAGTTTCACCATCTGTGAAATCAGTACAAATACCAAGGATTCTGATCTGAAACAAAGGTCAGCTCCATGCTTGGTGGGTTAAAAAAATCAGCAGGTTTGGTTCACTGAGGATGCCTAACCAAATGGGACAGCACTCAAACAAACGTGCCCTAAGCTGCAGCATGTTATCATTCTTTATTCTGCATGGGGGAAAAATAATCCTTGAGACTGCTCAGGAAAAGGAGCTGGGACACGTGTTTGATCACAAAACTAAAATTCAAAATTTAAACAGCTGAAATTGGGAAAAAAAAGTAATTTAAAATCAGTTTTGAGAGAGGGTTCTAGTCTGCTCTGGGCCTGAAAGTCCACCTATAAGTCACTTTTCCCTGTACTTTGTCTCCAACAGCAGGTGCAGCCAGGTAGGATATTGCTATGAGTCCATGATAAAATACCATTTATCCCTGCAAACACTAATATTCATCAATTCTGCCTGCAGATAAAACAATGAATGTTTGCTTCCACAAATGGAGGCGATGTTATTTAAACCATGGTACTATTCTAGTAAATCCGAGACAGATGGGGCAGGATTCAGGGATAACTGAAGTTGCTGTGTTTATGATAAGGGAATTAGAGTGACAGAAAGCCTCTTGCTGTAAAATGTGGGATCTGGTAGACCTGCATTTGCTTCATGAAGATGAATGTTCCACAAATACACTATTCAAGGTCAGTGAGCCCGAACAGTGTGGAGGTAATGGGTCCATCCTAAAAGAGGGGACCCAAATTCCTAGGTAGATGTTAAACCAAGCAACATTCACAGAGTCTGGCAGGTCACTGCAAACAAAACTGATGTAAGCTTTTGACATATCCCTTTTCTCCCTGTCCAGAAACACTAAGTAAGAGTTTGGGGGAAAGGAGGAAAGTAGGAGAGAAAATACTCCCACATCTCTCAGATCACAAGCATAAGAAATAGAGGGAAAATGTATTCAAAGTTAAATTTGAATAATATTTTCTTTAGAATGCTAACAGTGATACAGTGTGATCTACTGATACCAAGCAGACACAGAGTACCTTAAACTCTTCCACCTCATATAATCAAAATACTGTTGAAATGAAGACAGCATTAAAATATACTGTACCTCCTGCTTCAACTGGGCTACAGCTTACCTAAATTGTTGGGGTTTTTTTTGAGCCAGCAAAGAAAGAGTCAAAGGTGTTAACAGAAAAGTCAGACTAGTACTCTGTGACCAGGAAAGCCAAATTTATCCCCTCCAGCAAAGGCTGACAGAGCCATTACTCAGGCAAGGCTTCAGATAAGGCACAGCTGAAGTCGAGTCCCAACACAATGCAGGGTCCCTGCTCTTGGTTCATCTACCACAGCTGTTAATACAGTGGGGGAAAGAGAAACAAAGGAATATAAAAGAAAAAAAGGCAAGTTTGCACGCACTATTGCTAAAAAAAAAAAAAAAAAAGATGCACAAGGCTACTTTAAGGTGATGTTTAAAAACCTGGCATTTTTCTAATGAGCCAGTATTTTAATGATGCAATCTGAAAGAAGGATCAGACTAACAAAGCTGCAGGGCAAAAATGAAGACATGAGGAAACCGATCACGTGTATATTAACTAAGGCAGCTGCCAAAACTTACTTAAAATGTTTAACTGGACAGGTAAAACTAGGGTAAAATTTAAGTGACCAGGTTCAGTGAACAGAATCTGTACAATTTCAGGTATGACAGATGATGTGCATCTTCTTTGTATCCCACTGTCAGTCTGCTTTCTAATTGTTTGCCTTCAAACCCCAACACCGGTGATTGAATTTGCTGAACTTCTAACAGGGAGTTTTGTTTTTCCACTTGAGAAAAATCTTTGAGTACAATAACAAAGCAATTCCTTTACATTATTTCTCACTTCAGCATCACCCTGTGAACTTCAGCCTGCAGATAATATCAGTGTTACTAAAGGCTTAGAACCTGCAAGAGGAAAGACAGAGGAAAAGCATTTTTTTGGATGTGTTTGGAGTAAATGAGGAAGAAGCTGAGATATTACAAGTTGAAACCAAGGACAGAAAAAGCACGGAATGAATGTGTTGCATAGCTTAAAATAAGCAAAAAATATTGCTTCCTGATGGTCAACCTTCAAATCCAAGCAGGGGGAGGGGGGAAAAAAAGTCTCATTCCAACAGGAAATGAAGGTCAAAACCACTGAAATCAACAGCTTAACATTTGAGATGGGGAAAAATAAACATATTGTTATTGATGTTCAGAGGGACAGGGTCAACAGGCAGCAGCAGTTTCCTACCACTTGTTAGAAACATGGCAAGTTTAAAAGGCCGTCATATTTGTATGTATTTATGCCTTCACTGATTTTACATGACAACATTGCAACTAAACGAAAATGGAAAAACAATGAACAGCTCAGGCTTAGCAAAACAACCTTCTAAATCTGTTTTCATCACATCTCCTGATTTAATGGTTGGCATGGCATGTCAGAAGTAAACGAGCTTCGTGTAATTATCATGTCTCCTGCTTGATCTCTGTCTTCCTTAAACACTTCTAAAAGAGCAAAACATTGCTTAAAATACAAGTGCAAGCATTTCATCTTTACAGCAAAACCTGTTTCTTCTGGTCTTATCATGAGAGGTGCTTTTACTCCTATCTTCCATCTTTACTACTTTTATCCATGTTGATGTTGAAACACTGTAAAAGCGTGCAGCACGTCACAGGCTTAAGCACTATTTTCTTCCTCCTTTTTTCCAAAAGTTTCTTAGAAACCATTTCCTCCAGCAGCAATGAGGCTGACTGATCCCCTGCACCAGACTGGAATTCCAAAGCCTCTTTGTTTACTCCCTCATTTGCACACAATCCCCAACCCCCTATTTTTAAAATAGTGCAGTTCTGAAAGTATTCAATTTCTTAATAAGCTGTCACTGGAAAAGGCTCAAGACAGCAATAATGCTGACACTTAGCAGCAACCAGGTAGTTTCAAAAAAGAAAAAGAATAAAATCAAACAATATCTAGACTTTGCTGTCTATGCTCAGTACTAAAGGATGCAATCACTTCAAAAGTGTCATACATTTTATCCATGCTTTATTTCTCTTACAGAGGTTTTTGATAGGAGGTTTTGACAGTTATTACATTATTTTTGTGCTATTTTCTTAGCTCAGTAAATTTAGCTAGTGCATTCAATGCATCTTTAAAAATAGGTCTCCCACCCCCAAAGCCCAAACAGCAGAGGCAAGTGAAAAAAGGGAGCTGGGGGGGAACCATATGCAAAAAAAGGGTAGGTTAGAAAAAAATCAGCTTTATACACTGGAATTGTTGATTATGCCACTATTTTGCTGGGAGTTTTTATTTTGATTACAAATGCTCACTTAGCCTTCCCATACACAGCTTTCAGATCTCCTAACTGGTGTGCTGCAATTCTTCTACTTCCTGACAATGAGCTTGGGAGAGTGAGAGACACAGAAAAAATGCCCAAGGCACAAGGACAGATATTCAAAGCTACTGATGGGAAACAAACACGGGAAGCAGGAGCTTTGGAGTAATCATGAACAACATACAGAACAGGAGACTGTCATAGAAACTGAGCCAGGACAGGTCTTGGATGCAAATGAGGGATCCCAGAGGATGTATGTTATGACCATGCCTAGATCAGTGCAGTATCTTTTGACATTTCTCCTGAGCTGCAAGTGAAGAAAAGCAATATCAGAATGCTGAGCTGCAGGACTGAAACCTGTGGTGCAACAGCCTGAAACTCCACCAGCTTCAAGAGGCTGGCAGTAGTCTTGAGTTATAAAACCATGGAATGATTTGGGCTGGAAGGGACCTGGAAGATCCTCCACTTACAGCCCCTTGCCATCAGCAGGGACACCTTCCACTATCCCACGTTGCTCCAAGCTGTGTCCAACCTGGCCTTGAACATTTTCAGGGATAGGGCAGCCACAGCTTCTCTGGGCAACCTCTGCCAGGGCCTCCCCACCCTCACAGGGAAGAGTTTTTCCTTTACTTTAAATCTAATCTAAACCTACTCTTTAATTTTGAGCCTATTTCTCCTTGTCCTATCATTCCATGCTCTTGTAAATACTGTCTCCATCTGTCTCATGGGCTCCCTTCAGGTACTGAAAGGTCACCATGAGGTTACCCCAAAGCCTTCTCTTTTCCAGGCTGAACAATCTCAACTCTCTCAGCCTTTCCTCATAGCAGAGCTGCCCCATCCCCCGGATCATCCTGGTGCCTGCTCTGGATACCTCCAACAGCTCCATGTCCTTCCCCTGCTGGAACCCTACAGCAGGAGGCAGCTCTGCACAGATCCCTAATCCCAGCAAATCTGTGCCATTTAACAATGCCCTACTCCTACTTTCTAGATTCCCTCAACATTTCAGTCACAGCATCAGCAGAACACGAGGCTTTACTTATTATTGTCAGCAAATAACACACATACCAAACTAAACACTGCAGCACCAGCCTTGTTGTTCCAGGTGTTGGATGTTTGCTACAGCAAATTGTTTTCCAGACAGTTGAAAGATTTAAATAGAATATGGTGTTACTTCTTTGTATTGACTACCAAATAAAATTAGAAATTCAAAGTTCTTAAAACTCCCCGAGTGTTTTCTGGGAACACCCTGAATGCACAGAGAGAAGCTGCTGAAGCAGCATAACCTGGAACATGAAATTATAGTGAAATACCAATAAGCATTCTTGTAAACAGCTCATGCATGGCTGATTGGGATAAAGGCTGTTGTGAAAGACCAGATAACCTACTGAAATATTCAGCTGCTGAGGATATGAGGGAAGGAAAGGCTATTAAAATGTTTATTATGGTAATCACAGAAATTAATTTGAAAAAATCAGCTCCCACTACACAAGCCTCATAATAAGCTTATAGCTTAAACACTGATGCTTTGTCAGATTAAGCAGACTTTCTTCCTTTGTGTTTTTTGATGTGATATAGCTAGATGCTGGGTTTTTTCTTTAAAAGACATCTTCAATATTCTATTACCAGAGAAATAGGGCTGAAAGACAGAAGTGTCAGCCTTTGAAAGGCAACAGGATTTAAAAATGAACTGAGGGGGAAAAATGTCCTGTTATCTGTTAATATGAGACCTTTTAAAAAAAAATTTAATCAAGTTAATGTCATTTTACAGTTCAGAACTTGGGTTACAGAGATAACAGGATTTACATGATCATGACAATTTTTAAAATACCCCATCACTGTTACTAAATTTTACTTGTCCTGCAGACAAGTCAAAGCAATTTTCTACTTGTCAGAGATGATAAATCAGTTGTTGGGTGTCACTGACAGGTGGATTTGTCAAATCTCCCATGAAGAACTTTGGTCTGTGCTTTCAGGCTGCCTGGGAACTACTGAGAGTGCAGTAACACAATTGATTAAGAGATGGATTAGGAAGAGTTTGGATTTTTAGGGCTGCTGCCCCTTTCCCCAGCTTCCCTGGTATTTGTCTTTCTGCTTTACCATCCAAGTGGGTGCACAGCATCAAGCTGCTGCTGGGTTTTATTCTAGCACTTCACCCACAGAATTCCAGTTAAAAGTAGAACAGTTTAAAAAAAACCCTCCAAACCACACACTGCATTTGAAAATACATTATTTGGTTTATAAATAACAATATCTCTTTTCTTCAAGACACAGGCACACCTTCAGAAAGATAAGAATCAAACCCCATTTTTTTCTACCATTCTGTTTGCCACTATATAAGTTATTTAAAAAAAAAAAAACAACTGGTATTTGAGTGAGAGCAAAGAAGCTATGGCAAAGATGTGTGAATGGAAGTTCATACCTTGCATCAGCCACAAAAAACATCCGCTTGCTAAGAGTAAAAGGTGGAAATGTTCTAGTGAAATACTTCACATACTGACATTAAACAAGTTTGACAAGACAACTGAGGCAACCTGTTCCCTTTTTAGCCCTTTCTTCTCAAAATAAATGAGAATGGTGTTAATATTCTGTCTGGGCTGCACTTCTAAAAGGGATAAAATTTTGTTTAGGAGCCATGGCAGGTGTAGCAGAGAGACTGGAAAAAATAACAAGCTACAGATAGTATACAAGAAATTAGAAAATGCAGAAGAAGAATTTTTTTTCCTAGTACCCTTGGGAGTCACACCCCTTGGCACTGGGGTAATCCTCCAGTGCTCTGCAGAGACTTTCTTGATGCAAAGACCAGACAAATACAAGTAGCACTTGACACTGGTCCAGCAGATAAGAAAAGATGGAAAGCCTCAAAGTGAAGCCCAGAGGTAGCATTTCAAATGGAAGCCTCCTCCCAGGCAAGGGAGTCTGTCTGTGAGGCCTCTCCAGGAACCATTAAGCCCCACCTTATCTTTCAGATCTTTCCTATGGACCTTGGAGTTGAGCTTGACCTCCAAGACTTGCTCTGCTCCATCTCTCACTGCAGGCATGGCTTCCCTGGGATTGCACAGAACTCTGCTGTGTTTGGCACCTAATTCCATTGCTCTGAAGTTCAAAGAACCAGGAGAAGCAGCAAGGAAATTTCCATCCTGCCATACAAAATGTGAGCTACTTCACAATTAAAAAAAGGCAACTCCCTACTCATGAGCCTGTTCTCCTGAACACCTGAAAAGAGCATGGTTTTTAATTTTATTTTCTGTCAGCAAGGAATGCCAAAGAATTTGCAGGTTTCAGATGGAGCATTGGTTTTGCTGTGTCCTAGGATAACATTTGTACTGTCCTCTAAATACCCACATTAAATCCTCAAGCTTGAGGACTTTTTAATATCATTTTGACAGAAAGGTAGTTCATCTCTATTCCTGAGCTGTTGTAAAGCAAGTCTTCTTCCTGCATGTTATGCTCAACATTACAGTAAGTGGGGAGAAAGACATTTCTAGCCACTGACAAAGCCTGAACAAATTGCCTGGCAGCAACACTCAGTTCCCTGTATACCCATTTAGCCAGGGGCTGAGTCAGAGCTGCCTTCCCCCACTGAAAGGAGGCAGTGTGGAAATGATGACAATCTGTTTTAGAGGCTACAAGATGAACTAAGACCTTTGGTATTAGTGCAATGCAGACACAATTCTAATTCTAATAAAGTCATTTATTGGAGCTGCTAAGTGCAGCTGTTCTTCCCTCACTGCACTACAAGCAGCAAGAGTGAAGCTGAGGGGTGAGGCAAAGAAACCAAGGGGGAAAATGAAATAAATCATTTGGAAAACAGCTGGACAGTAAAATGGCCAGCCCTTAGGCTGGAGAGCTACTCTAGATTTACATTACCATTAAGATGAATCTAATTGCCATCTGGGTAAGCAAGCTACATTTTAAAAGACATGTGTCTTTCAAAATTAATCTGCAGTTATTTCTAAAGATAAGCTGTAAGTGGAATAATACTCTTGCCAGAGAATCTAGAGCAGAATTGCTAAGTGTCTTTAGAGGCAAAAAGTTTTTTCCTTGGAAGTGCTGTGATTCCCCAAGAAAAATTTCTGAGGATTTCTTCCTTGCATTAATAATTTATGTGCTTTGGTAGTCATAGTATTAGAGAGACAACTATGAACAGGAGATAACTCTTCCATTTTAAAAGTGTTTCTAATTCAGGCTTCATTTGTACTACTGTGGAGGAAAGAGAATCAGACTATCCACTCTCCCTCTTTCTGCTGTCACAGGAAAATTGTGCAAAGCACAGAGCCAGCCAACATCTCTTTTAATCCTAAACCAACAGCATTCAGACTGCAATATGAGTTTCAAGAAAAAAAAAAAAGTGAAAAAAAACCCACAGAGGAACAATACCCATGGTGGCTCATCAGAATATTAAGAAGATTGCAGATTGTCAAAGCTCTGGAATCAGATGCTGATAATTCAGAGCTCCTGCCCAGCTCAGATTCTGAGCAACAAATGCATCTGCACATGTTGGGGAATAGATTTGCATTCATTGTTTCCTATATGCTGATGAAGGGAAAGATTAAAAAAAAAAAAAGGTATGAAAGTCATAGGTGCTGATGTTTCACTTGCTTTGCTGGATACTTCAACCAGAGAAAAAGAACATCCTAAAAAGCTCCAAACCACTAACAGCTTTCACATGCCATGCCTCTGGACCAGCATGGCCTCTTGTACCAAGCTTGTTTCCAACAAAAACAGCACCACCCGCTTTCACCCAGCATCCTGCTGGCAAGAAACATGGAGAAATGGATGGTGTACCCAGAAAACCACTGGGTTGCTCCAGCTGGCACTCCCACACTTGCTGAATTCTGCATTTTCTCCACAATTTCTCTCCACAGCTCCTTTAACCTCAGAGTCCTGGTAACACTCAGCACAATGCCAGAGGTTGCCTTTTGAGGCAAATTACTCCACTGCAGCTACTTTCAGCTGTATTTTTAGCCCCCAGACTCTTCCAGCACTCCATTTACAAGCATAACTCCACCTCATGTTTATACCAGCACACAAGTCCACAGCTGGGTAGACACGAGGCAGCAAGGGAGGCAGTGAGGATTCTGACTTACAACAGTGGGCTACCAGAAGGTCATTCTCCTCCAGTACCTTGCTACCTGCAGCACTGGTGAACATCTCTTGTAGTTCAAGCTCTTCATTCACCTTCTGGTAAAGGCTTTCCTAAGAGGCTTAAGGGCACTCTGCACCCAACCCCAGAAGAATAAAGACAAGTTCAACTCCAGACCCTAATGGGAGCTGAACGTCATCCTTGTTGAAATTCCTTTGACATCGACACACACAAAAACAATTTCCCTCATGGCTTGAATTGCTGTTCCAAACAAAAAATGTGCAGTTAAAATTAATAGCATGCCCATGTTATAACAGACACACACACACAAAGCTGGCTACTCTTTGCTGGAAACCAAAAAGCCACCAAGGTTCCAGAAAAAGGACTGGCATAGATTTTTCTTTTGGGCAACCAGTGTTTATACCAACTTGACACCCCAGTGAAATGGAGCAGGAAGAAAAGCAGCCAGTTTTACGAGACGATGATTACAAATGCTACATCAGCTTTGTGAAATTACAGGAGTGAATTATTTTTTTCCAATGAGATATTAATCCCCCCATAAGACTTAGCTAAATGCTACATATCTGCTGAAAACTGCACATCTGCATCAGACTAACTGTTTTTTAAGTGTCCCCACAAAGAAGTAAACACACACCTCCTGCCCCAAATAAAAAGCAAAGGCACCACTAATTGAATAGAGATTCGGCTCAGCCTCAAACTGAATCACCACCAGTGGAAGCTACAGAGAAAACCACACGGAGCAACACAAATAGGAACACCCCAGAATGAGTAAAAGAAATAAGAACTGGGATGTTGCTTCCTCCAGCTGTGCAAGTGCTTAAGTAATAAGCACATGACATACTGCAGGCCTCTGCAAGGACAAGAGGCCAACACAATGCCCCTAAGAGTCACAGGGCTGACCAGTTCCATTATGAGTAATGAGAGCTCCAAGGAAATACAGGCATTTCTTTCCCTAATTCAACAAACACCCAGCTCCAGGATCTCAAAATCGTCAGCAACAGAACTCAGTAAGGAAAGTACCCAAAAGTCAGTCATGTCATCTACCCTGGGTGTAAGCAGAAGGCCACTTGGGCTGGTCCAGTTTTCAGCTACCAGCATTAAAAACTGGTTAGGGAGCGTCCAGTATTTCTCATGGAAGGCACTTCCTTTTGGAAGGGAATGAAAAAGGCAACCTTAAAGTGGTGAAAGTAGGCCACAAAGAAGCCACATCAATAAAGTCTGGAAACAAAACAGGGAGGGATACTGTGTCAGCTATAGAATTGAGTGGTTATTATAGATGGAAATCAAAAGTACAGCTAGAACATCTAAACTGGTAAAAGGATGAAACAGATTAACTATCCTCCAAGTGATACATTACAGCTTTTCCTCTGAAAGTCTCCTGCAAAGCTACTCTAAGTTTTAAACTTAATTGCATGCTTTTTAGACTGAACTCGTGATAACCCTTCTGAACTCCATCAACAATAGCAGTCTTGACAGCAAAGATTTATGTCATTGGGCATCAACCTCTCAACACCCCTCTGTCACCACAGCTTCCATTTGAGATTCATCCCAAAGCTTTTTTAGAGTCTTCCAGGTAGAGACTGATCTGCAAACAGATGTGGTGGTTATGTTTTACAGTGGGATGGATATGTCAGCCAAGAGATCTCATGGTTTGGCCAGCAGATACCTGTGGTAATCCCACAAAGATGGCTGTAAAATCAGCCTGAACACACAGAAAACTAGGGCCCAGCAGTCCACTCTCACCATTTTTTTTTTTCCCCCAGAATTAAGTGAAGCATCAAAGCTAATGTAACCTGTAATCAGAGCAAGTATTTTCTCAGCACGGAAGAAGCAGATTGATTTAATTCTTGGCACCTGTTTTTAGGAACACCTACCTGCTCATAGGGGAAACTACCTTAACTCCTACCAGAGCACTTGCTGTGTCCCAGGCTGTCTGGTTTCCAACCCCTTCTGAGATTTGGACCACTGCAAAGAAAACAGTCACTGTCTTTTGATACTAACAGCTGTTGCTCTTCAAATGACTCATAAAGAAAGGGTTTATAATCTGTTTTTATAAAAATGTGTACGTCAAAGTATAGGACTAAGGAAAAAGCCTCCTTCTAGTTGCTTATGTGTAATTCACAGTTGCTTACTGGCTCAGAAATGTAATAATTACAGAAGACCAGTATTATATCACCATTATATATAAGCAGCAGGTTAGGTGCCAAGAGAGCCATTAAATCCAAATTATCAAAAATATACAATTTAACTGGCCAATCACCCTGCTGAAATCAGGATCCAGATAAATTTGAGACATAATGATTCAGGTGAATGCTGCTCTCACAGCAAACATATATTTACCACTGACAGCCAAGCTGCAATTTCAGACACTTTTGTATTTTCACCCTTTTCTGGTTTTTAACACAGAAAAAGCAATGTATTCTGACAAAATAAAATAGCAGAAAGCAAGTTGTGCCAGAATTATGAAGATTAATACCCTTTCATACCACTTAGGTTTTTAACTATTATTACTGCATTCCTCTCAATGTTTTTTCCAGCAAAGTTTCAGACATATTTTGACTTTTACAACATGCAAATTCCTCATTTCCAGCACCGGTCTGGAAGAAAAAAAATATTTGCTTCCTTCTTATCATCCTTCCTTTTATCCTGTACATTCATCATTTCTGCAAACGGAGGCCGTTTACTTCACATTCCTGACTTCCCTATCAGTAAGTCCAAAAACAAAGAAAAAAGAAAATAGAGCAGAAAATGCTTAACTTCATCTGTAAAGCTTGTCTAGGCTGACAAAAAAAAAAAAGGAAAAAAATGCTTTCTTCCTAATTTGATTTAATGGTTATAACGATTTAATGGCTATAAATTGAGAAATTAGCAACCACTGGCATTAAAATGAGGAGAGTTGAATTAGAAATGGCCTCAGTTCACACTGCTCTGACAGTACTTACAGAATTGGACATGAGCAACTATAGGAGCTTCTTGAAGCAGAGGAGTCGCCAGCCAACTGTATGTGAAAGCAAACTGACATAAATATTTATGGCAAGACCATAAAACTTTTTTTGCTCCTTCACTATATGGGATATAAAACTCATTATCTCTAGGGAGTTGAGGCTATTTGAAAACTTCAGTGAGCAAGGCCTTAGCTAATGGAAGGAGTTAAGGAAGGACCCCATGAAATCTATTCAACAGGGTAATTAATCACCCCACACCTCACTGACATCCTAAGCAAGTGCTGCAAGAGAGAAAGGGACCCCATAAACCAATGCCATTTAGAAGATAAATCTTCTCAAACCTGGTTTAGAAGGATGTCGGTTTCTTTCCTGACTTCTTATTTTCCAGGATACCTATCAGCTACCCACCATTCTGAACAAAAAAGGATGGAAAATAATTACAAAAACATACCTCAAAATAGGAAGTAGTTAGGATTATTTGACAAGGAAGTCTAATGATTTCCTAGCAAGTGTGAGCACATTGTTTTTGGTGCATGCTGTACGTGTTCCAGTATATTTAAGCAAGTAGGAAATGGAGTGAAGGCAGCAGCTTGTCTGTACAGCTTGAGGTATAACCTCATAATGTAAATAAACATCTTTTCAGGAAGCATTTTGTCTCCTTTCCTAGTGCCTGCACTGCACTGTACTCCTAAGATAAAACACCTAACTAACATGGAAAACTACTATGGATCAGTCAGGTGTTGGCAAAGCCAACCAAACTTGTGTTATGCACTGGCACCGGGGTCCCAAATGCCACAGGAAGGATGTTGGAGCTCAAAGTGGTTTAACCATTGTTCTATGGTTTTCCAGTTTTGATCTGTCATTGATTTTCTTCCCCCAGTCAGTGATGAGGAGTTACCTACCTGAAATTAATGATTTAGGCACCACTCAGCCCTGCTTACAAATTACAAAAAGCTAATGAGTGCTGGCCATCCAATACCTTCATACCAATGGTCCAGCCTGCTATCACTGTAATGAGACAAGTTTATTCCATTTTGAAGGTGAACAAAGCTTTACCTTTGGCTTTTTGGGGAGTAAGAAACAAAAAAAGAATAAAAGGAACAAGCAGATGTAATCACCTGAATGGAAGTCCCCTCCTCTGAGGGCATCTTGCCATACTGACCTACAGATGTGACAGCTAATAGGGTATTTGAGAGGATTATTAACAGCTACAGAGGTACCAAGTAAAGTAGCAGGCTTAGAGGCACCCCAAATACAAACCAGTGCAACCCAAGGCATGCAAGCAAAGCACTGTGTCTCAGGAGATCTGGCTTCTGTTGCCAAGTTTCTTATATGTCCTTGGACAAGTTATCTGACCTATTTGTGCCTCATTTCCTCACCTTCTCAGCCCAGAGCAGCCCTCTCAAATAAAACCATTAATGCTTTGGATGCACTCACACAGCAAGGCAATGAATGGTGCAAGTCAGTGAAACTGATCCTTCCTCCTTTAACCCTGATGAAATTGCTAATAAAGCAGTCACCATTTGTCAAGACAAAATGGAACAGAAAACTGAAGCAAAGAGATCGTTTAATTTCCAAATGAGATTCAAGGACTGCATTCAGCCCTCGCAGCCACTGCTGCTTTGCACACATTTTCCTGGAGCCCTCACAGCACACACTGTGCTGAGTAGTGCAGCATCTGTCCCCTATCTTATTGAGACCAGTATCAGTGCACTAAAGAGTCAGCTAAATGAGGGTGTGAATTACCTCTGCTTATCTCAAGCCAATCCACTGACTCAAGTAATGAGATCCTGAAAAAAACAAGCAGGTTTTTAACTCTGTCTTGCAAGCATCAAACGTGGAGCAGAAACCCCTCCAGAAGTGCCAAATCCACCTGTATTTCCTCCAAGCCCTTACTAGCTAAGGATGATGTATAGCCCAAGAGGAGAAATGTAGTTATGCTGTTATATTCCATGTAGTAACTTTGAGTTCCTCTCTGAGGGATCTCCCAAAAAGCTGATGTGTCATAAATTTCCAGGCTTTCCAATGTACTCAGCCTAACCCTGAAGACTGCTATTCCAGAGCTGGGGAACATCAGAGCTCTCTCAGGAGAGGATGAAGCTGTTGATGGTTCCAGATGGAACCAGTCTGGCTCACTGCCATCTGGTGCCTGTTCCACAGACCCTGCTGCTTTAAGTTTTCTCCCTTTCCCAACACCAAACATCTCCTGAAGCCCTAGAGGGAAAAAAAAACCCCATCTCCTCCTGAAGCCCTAGAAGGTGACAGTGGGCATCCAGCATTTCTTACATCATGTTACATGGATGCAATGGACAAAATGTTTATTCCTAGGAAGTTTTATCTCCTTGTTGGAAATTTCAAGTCAAAACCCAAGTAATCTTCCTCTTTTTCAATGTCCTGCCTCCCAGTACCTTGCTTCAATTCCCTGCTACCAGAGGTAAGAAAGCTTTCTCAGACTGAATGCTGTGGTCTACCTGAAGGAATTTCCCACGCTCTTTTCATGCCATCCAGACTGAGAACAGGACCAAGGTGAAGAGGTCCTGCTGAATCTCTTGGACTGTTACTGTGAAAGCCTAAGGCTGGGAGGGATTAAGCCTGAGATCATTTTTAGTCACAGATTCCCCAACACTTCTTTTCCTCTCATCACAGTACCGATTTCCATTCCCACACTGCCTTGGAAGCTGGGACTGAATACACACAATCCCCTCCCAGCTCCTGATACATCACCGTGTAATCCTCCATCCACTTTCAAACACATTTGCCATTTTTCATGTTTGCTATATCCTTTATTCTCTGGTCCTGGCTACAAATTCCAAAAGACAAGCAAAGCAGCCTCTGTCTATACGGCACCAAGCACATCTACAGTGCAGCACTGTGCACACAAAATGAATTATCTTAAGACAGGAAAAAACGGTGTATTTTCAATTAAACCATTAATATCCAAGAATGCAGACACAGCACTAGAGGAAGAGAAAAGGTGCCTGCAAGTTTTAATCAAGGCAGAAACTCACAGAGAAGCATATGCATTCTTATGCAAATCTACACCAGACGCACCGCACATCTGCTGAAATGGGTGTCGTTTTCCCACAGTTTGCAGAATTAATGTGTTTAACTAAGTGCCTGCCAGTGCTTGCAGTGTAAGAGCTAATTTCTAATGGGGTATTCCCAGTTGGAAAAAAAAAATCCCTTTAGATAATAAAGGATCTAAATCCAGGACTTGGTTTTACATTTACTTAAGTGCAAAGACCCCTTCACCTCCAAGAGCTCCTTACTTGCACTGCTCCAGCTTGCTTTACAATTAAAAATAATCCCGACTCTTGGAGAAGAGCCTTTCTACATTTTTGTGACCTTTTGAAACACTATTAAAGAGAATTAACAAATGCTATTCCCTCTGGATCATTTTTATAAAGGTTTTCTGGGTTAGGAGGGTGTCAAAACACACAAAGGGCTTTGAGAGAATTTTACAAACTGAAATGCAGCAATATTTCTTTTCACTTGGTTACCTTCCTTGCAAATACAATTTGTATTTCCATGATTACTATGTGTCTTCACAGATGATTTTGAAAGAATTCAGATGAGATCTTAACTTCTGACCCTGAGGCTAAAGAGGCATATATGTCAGAAAATACTGAAGTCTCAGCTATTTTTTATAAAAATCTATAAATATCAGTTAAAAGGAATCCATGATCTCATAATAAGTCAACAGGTCACAGTTATGCTCTTCTTATCTTCCCTTTTTTTTCCCCTATTGTTTAAAAATAGGAAACAGCACCACATGAAAATGTTCAGCCAGAGATAAATTGTGTGACTGAAATACAGGAGTCAGGAAACCAGTGTTTTAAAATAATGTCATCCTCATTTTCCCCAGCATACTCTAGTATTGTTAACACCTCCAAATATTTAAGTGACTTAATAAATTAGTAACCTAGGCAACACTTGCAACAACACAGTCAGCTGAAGGAGTCCAGCTAAAAACTCCCCAAAAAAAATTTAAAACTTCATTTATGTAGAAGTTCCTGTCAGTTTTCCTTAAAAAGAGGAAAGGCAAACAGTTTTAACGTCGAAGGGCTGATTATGCAGTAAGATTTCAGAGTAAAGCAACCAAGGAGAAAACAGGCTGTATCCAGCCCTCAGCTCCATTCCAAGTCACCTCTGCCACTGCACAGGAGAATGAGCAGAGAGGATCTGTAATTCACCCCCTGCCTGCCTGTAAGAATTCTCTGGAGTCAAAAAGGGCTATTAGAGGAGCTGTCACAGAGCAGGCATGAGCAGATCACCTGTAAGAGCACTTCACTCATCTTCTGATATTCCCTGCTGCTGGCTGGCAAGGGAAAGCAGCATCTCTGCCCACAGCACACTCGACTGTTTTTCATATGTAGCAAATGCTTGGTTTTGATTAAACTCTGCCTTTTACAATGGGGCTCCAACTGTAATTCATTGTTGCTTATCATCTCAACAAAACTAACAAAAGCATTATGCTGTTGGTATTCAACTCTGTCCCTCATTTGGTACCTGAAGGCTTCGATAAGGTCAAATATCACCACAGCAGGCATTGTCCAAACACTCAGGAAATGACATTTCCCGGCCCAACAAGGTTTATCTTCCAAGCCTGCTTTTGCACCAACTTTCTGGGTGAGTTAAAAATAAGCCTATTGATCAAAATGGAAAGAAACGCTGGTGAACACTGACCTTCTCTCCTTTCCAGCACAAGACTGGCTGCACAGACACCGTGCAGCTCTCCAGCTCCCTTTCAGCTTTCCAGGGGTCTCGGCTGCACCTTCACCTTATCTCCTCTTAAGCCCTTCCTAAAAGCAAATGTTCTCCTGCTGGGAATTGCAGCTCCATACCCACTCAGAAAGGCAGCAGTACACAAACCCCAGCCCTGCTGACTATCTGCTCACATCTCTAGGAGGGGGAAACCCTCACTAACAGCCATCTCACCTACCAGATTGCCTCGCTGCCTGGCTACGAGGGGCTTTTTTTTTTTTTGGTTTTTACATTAACTACACCGTTCCCACCTCCCCCTTGTTAGCCGGCCTCTGGAGTACTTTGTAACTGAGCTTGTGGAGATGAGCGATAAGGTTTGAGAGCGGAGAGGACGGGATCCCCCCACGTTTCGGGCATCCTCGGCAGGTCCTGCACCACCGCAAGGAAGATGCCGCCACCTGGTGGGACCTCCTCGGGCTCGGGTGGAGGCCGGGGGGCAGGAGGGACCCCGGGCAGGGAGGGTGGCAGCTCACACTCCCCATCCCCGCACGCACATCTCGGAAAAAAGCCGGCCAGCAGCATGAGCAGGGCTGGAAGGAAAGGATCTGCTGACAGCAAGATGCTACTCGTTACCAAAGCCTGTTGGTACTCATCCAAAGCAAGACAGTTTGGAGATGGATAATCTTTGCGTTTTTAGATGCGACTGCAAACAGTGGAATGAAACAGGAATATACAAAGAAAAGGTAGATATTAAAATGTCATAGCAAGGCAGGCTGTAAAGAACCAGAAACCCCTCAAAACAGAGTTGAAATCATGGATATAAAAGAGCTAAGCAAGGCAGACAACAAACTGCTGGAATAGACAGCTCACAGAAATTGGGCTTTTGAACTGAATTTCACATGATTAGGAGATGCTTCTGCTCAGTGCCCAAGCCACAGCTATTTTTTAATCTCTGCATGACACCACGTCCATTACCATGGCTTCAGTCCTGAGCATGAGTCTGGTATTTTCTGAGAGCCAATACTTAAAAACCTGGAACTCAGGTTTGAGGCAGCCAAGAGATGTTTCTGTCTGGTTGCACAGGGTCTAGGGCTTTTTCTGGAGTTAGAAGCTCTGTCTGCAGATTGATATGCATGAAAAGGCATGGAGCCCTTCTAGCCTATGCTTAAAGAGCCTTCTCCTTCTGCCAGGAGAAAGGGGGGACGAGGAGGGTCATTCCAGCAGTGAGGAATGTCTCCAGACTGCCCGAAGGATTAGAGGACAAGGTGATGAAAGAGTTCACATCCTATCTGCACGCGAGTTTGTACAACCACCATCATCTTTTAGCACTGCTGCTAAAAGAGAAAGACATTTCCTAGGCCAGATAAGGCCCCAGAGCAACAATGTCTGTTCGCAGGATGAGCACTCAAGAACAGACTCTCCCCTGTGCTATTTTTTACATACTTCAGCAACTCTTCTTTTGCAGTTTTAGCACAGGAGCTTTTGCAGCGAGCTTAGAGCAGGCACATCATCAATGAATCTGACAACCCCATCACAGAAGTTTGCAACCTGTTTAGACACAGACTGTACATCAGGCAAAAACCGATTCTACCCCCATCACATGCAACATTTAACACCAATGCTATGATGCTGGCTTTAGAATTCATTCCTGCAAAATCCATGGATGTTCAGTCAGCCACACCAAGCAACGTAATTGCTCTGTTTCCACAGTTAGCACTGAAAATGCTGTCTATTCAGTTATTGCCCTGCCTCCTCCTCACAAAACCTGTTACAAAGAGCAGAGAAAAAGACCTTGAAACATGGGTGGATGGTTTGAAAAGTCAGTTATCACTTTTAGAGGGAAGAAAAAAAAACAAACAATCATAGCATTAATCCAGGCGAGACACCTCCCCCCTCCTACCCCTTACACACATGCCACGAGTCTGAATGGAAGCCGTCACCCAGAACACATGTCGATACATATTTTACAGAAACATTAGTTGTGTGTCAAAACCAGTTCTTGGAAACATCATCTAACAGCTCTCACATGATTTGTGTTTCACGAGCAATTAAACCTATCACTCTGACAAGCAGATCTGCTGCTCCTGTCCACTATTCAAACATCAGGTTAGAGGAAACTAATTATATTTCAAACTCCGTCCATGGGTAAGGAAACTATTTCCATGATAATGTCCTGGCTAATTCACTTAAGCAGAAGCTGCTGAACCTCCAGAACGCAGAATGAAACAGCCACCCTTGGAACTAGTGCAGCTAAGGCAGGAAATGCAAAAATAGCCAGACTCTGATTTAGATCTCGTAGTGAAGTCAGACAAGACCTCAGTGTCACACACTGAAATCACATCCCAGACATTGTAAAGTCCTACTGTATTCACATCACTGTCATACTGCTGGCAAGCCGCAGAGACCGGCAACGATGGGACTTTACTGCTAAATTCTTTTCTCTGTGCTAACAGATGAAGTTTTACAGGCTCTGCAACCAGACCAGCTCCCCTCATGGCAGTAATTACTTCTTTGGACAGAGACAAAGTGGATGGCACACCACTGCCAAGTAGAGATGCAGAGAAATAAACAGCTGTCTGTCTTTTAAGAGGCTGCTGAGCTCTTTTTCTTTAAAATACATGCTTCCACTACTAGGGACAATTTTCAGACAGTCACCTTTCATTTGGAACAACTCCCCTACACAGTGGTTCACGTTCACAGAGACACGTGGAAAATAAATGCAGTGACATCAAAAGCTGTACTTCTCACCACGCCAGAAAAGGCTTCTCCACTTTTCATGTGCTCGATATTCCTTCCCTCCCCCAGCCATTCATGGTGAAATAATTAGTGTTAGTGTTCTCATTGTTTATCAGACAATACAGACAATAAGGCTAAGCTTTCTGCTCCTGTTTTCTTTCGCTATGCTGCTGTGGTTCCTCAAACAACTGTGCAAGGCTTTACTTTTAATCCTATGAATAACACTTGTCACTCATAGGTTTGTAACCCATATTTAGCTGTGCATAAACATGGCACAGTTTCAGCTTGATTCACTGTCCACAAACTTCTCCAGATGTGCTCATGCAAGAAAAAAAAAAAAGGCTAATAAGCAGGAGGAAACAAACAAATATTAGCTAATCCGATTGCAATTTCTTAGGGAAGGAGAGAAGACACTACCACATCAGATTCTTTATGAGAGAGAGGGATAATGAGTTGTTCTTAAACACAGGCTAGGAATAATTAGTTATTGTCCTTGGGCTATGAGATGTATTTTTACATGCTTGAAGTGTATGCTGATTTTTATAGCCTGTGAGCTAGCTGGGCCCTGTCACAGTGAATTTTTCCCCATTTATCTACACGTTATCGTCAAACTACAAGCACATCACAACATATGACTTTATCAACAAGCAATGTTCCTCACTGTGGCTAATTTTGAAACACATTCCTGCTTCCACTCATGGAAGATACAACCTTGGGTAACAATCAGATAGGCTGGTGCCAGACATCCTCTTCTTAAGTACATTCTCATTTTACCTTTAGAAAGTATTCTCAACAAACAATCTGAAGGCAAAAGGCTTTCTTTGGAGCTTCTCTCAACAAAAGCAAAGATATTTTTGCATAAGGCTGCATTTTATAGTCTCAGCTCTAGGCTGGGATTAACAAAAGCAAGGTAGGCAAGAAGCAGCAAGCTAAACAGTGCAAACTACTAAAAATCCCAAACTTCTATTACAATTAATTGTGCTAAGTATAACTTTGCTCATTGATGCACCAGACAGAAAGTAGACAGACAACCTCATCCCACTGCACCAGCTTTTCAAGCTTCCAAACTAAACACAAAGGTCTTTGAACAGACCATGCTCTCCAGAAAACCTGCAGCCTGATCTTCCTCATTTGATATGTGTGAAGGCTCAGGCTGGTGGTACTCACAATAATTACCTGCCATCAGCCAAGAAATGAAGCAGAGTTGTTGCAGATAACTTATTCATGTCATCGTTGTGTTTCAGGAATAACGCAACCAGTAACAGATCAATGACACGAGTAACAGAGAGCATTTACTTCTAGTTTTACAGGTCAGGGAAAACCTGGACAATCTCGTTGGGATTCAGGACAGGGGAGGAAGACCAAAGGGACAATCACCAGTATAAGACATGTTAAAAAGTCCCAATAAAAAAAGTGGTTTCACAGGTTCTCCATCATCACAGAAACATGGAATGGTTTGGGTTGGAAGGGATCTTAAAGACGGTTTTGTTCCAACCTCCCTGCCATGGGCAGGAACACCTTCCACTAGACCAGGTTGCTCCAAGCCCCATCCAACCTGGCCTTGAACACTTCCAGGGAAGGGGTAACAATAATATCAGACAAAGGTAACGTGCACACACCACAACCTTTTCGAGACTGGACCATCAAATTTGTTACAGGAGGGAAAACAAAATAATGCCTGCAGTGCTCTTCACTCTGAAACGTGGGAGTAATTATACTCAGATTACCAAGACAAACAAGAGGGAGAGACAAGGAAAAGATAAAACAGAATTTCCACTATTTAGGTGCTGATCGAGAGATAAAATCCGACTGCACTTCAGCTGGGAACCTAAACAAACCAGAGGCCCGGCCACATAAATCAAGCTAATTTGAAAATGTTACATACGAGGGAGAGTTTGACAAAGAAGGGGAAACAACCCCGCGTCCTGCACTACTGAAGATCCCAACATCCTTTTTATAAATTATAAAGGTGCCGACGTAACACAGACCAGTCAGTCTGGGGCGACGGGACCCACGGTATCAGCACCTCCCAGGCCTTTAGTAGCTCATTAATACTAATTAGACCCGGGAGTGCTCAGCCCTGCCGGCACCCGCATCCCGGGCACACATCCCGGGACTCCGGGCACACAAAAGCTTCGGACGCGGATCCCAGCACCGGAGCATCCCGCACCTCGGGAGAGGGGAAGGCGTGGCGCGGGGTGAACCCGGAGCTCCGCGAACCCGCCGGGGAGGGGGGAGGCAGGGAGCCGCGGGGAATTGGGAGCTGCGGCAGCGGGGAGAAAAAGAAAGGGAGAAAGAAGTTGGGGCCAAGAAGTTTTCCGCCGCTCCCCGCCCCGGCGCCCCTTACCGTAGACGCGGACCCAGCCCTGCTGCTGGCAGACCGACTCCCGCAGGACGCGGTCCAGAGCGCTGCTCGCCTCCAGCTCCTCCGAGCCCTGCTCCGGCTCCGCGAAGGACTCTGCCGCCCATGCCGCCGGCTCTGCCGCCGCTCCCGCGGCCGCCTCCATGCTGCCGTGGGGACGAGGAGGCGCCGCCACCACCCGCGCTGCGCCCCGGCCCCGCTTCGCCTTAGTGNCAGCCCCTTCTCCGGCCCCGCCTGCCCCCGAGGCCGTCTCGCTGCGCGGGGCTGCGTGTGGCGGCCCGGAGGGGACCCAAGATGGTTCCTCCCCTCAGCTCCCCTCAGCTCCCCTACACCTGGGAAGGCAGTCGCGGCTGGGGAGAGGCGTCCTGAAGGAATACAAATGGGGATAGTCCGGCGGGGGTCGCGTGCCTCTCCCAGCGGCCCGCTCTCCCGATAACGCCGCAGCAGCGCCAGGGTGATGGGTTTAGTCTCAAACAGCGGCTGCCGTGGGGTTCCCCTGTCTCAGACCTGTGCTCGCACGCCTGACCGAGATTGATAAATCTTTCATGCTCTCACACAGGCTGTTTCTCTCAGGTACATGAGGAGATGTGCTGCAGGGAAAGGAGGGCAACTAGCTTGATTAAGTACATTTCATTTAGGGGATTTGCGGGCTGGTTTGTCTTGAATGTCTATTTACTCACCTCCCCCAGTACACCATGTTTCAGTTTTCTATTTCCCTTTGGTGTTTTGGTGAATTTCCCAGTGCTTAAGGTACATGTTCTTTAAAAGTCTAGAATAGAACAGCTGTGAATAAAGCATGCATCCTGCAGTGTCAAATTTTAAGTGTTAAATCATGACATTGTGACTTGAATTTTCAGGGAAGGTGAGCAAAGAGGTTCAGCTTACTGTGGGTTCCATCCCTGTAATCTCTTGGACTGAGTCTGCGCCTGTCCATGATCAATAGGAGCTGTGTGGGTTCACCCAAGCACTCAGATCCAGTGATTATCTCCACTAGCACAGGCTGTTTCCAAGGGCTCACCTCTCTACACAAAGGCACTAATAATTTTTTCTTTATTGAAAGAGCAGTTGATTTAGTGTGGACCTGGAGCAGTTATGCTGCCATAAATCTGCTTTAAACTAGATAACAGCTCCCACACCTTCTAACCACACTTCTGTCATCTTGTTTTGTTTTGCAGCAGAGCAGAATAGGAGGGTTTACACAGCAAGTTGTGGCTGAAGAACAGCAACTTAGAAAGGAAGGACCATAACTCTGTGAGCTCTGCAGCTTGACAGGTCCCAGTCCATTGCCCGAACATGAAGGTTAGTCTTAGGAGTTCCCAAAAGCTCCTCTTGGGATCTGAGGACTTGCAAAGTGGCAGTAAACAGTGCCCTCCTGATCCAAGTGAGTTGGGTTACCCTCACACCATGTAGCTGTGTCTGTGATGGAAGCTGGGTTAACTGTTTCAGTGGAGGAAAAAAGTCCTGCCAGCCCCATGATTAATTAATGAAACCTCATTTCTGTGAGTTTCTGTCTCATGCTTGACTGAGAGCTTGACCTGAATCTTGCCCTACAATTGGGTCATTCTCTACCCAGCTGGGAGAGAGCAGGATGGGTGGGCATATGCACCCTGCTGCGATTCCAGGCTGAGCTGGAAAATGAAGAAACCTCCTTCTTCCAAATGTTAGGTTGTTTCATGATTGGCAGAACTGGTGTAGTCCAGTTTCCTACAGATTCATACCTGACACCTGGCAGAGGGTGGACACCCTCCGTGAAGAGGTTTGTAGGATCTCACTGAGCCAGGATTAGCTCTTGGACCTTTATCCCTCTGATTTTTTGTTTAAAACAAACCAGCAAGTTCAGCACTTCATGGGGTTATAAGAAGTAAGAGACAGAACCAGGGAAAAGAAAGATCCAGTGAGATTAATTGTGTCAGCCTCAATTCTTTGGGAAAAAAGGTCTTTAAAACTACCCTTTTAACCAGGAAGAATTAAACACCAGGATGAAGTCTGGTGAGGATTTGACCCTCCACCACTGTGACAGGGGTGATTCTGCACAGAAGCAGCACAGCTGGGACACCCAGTAACATTTCCTTGCTCCTTCCCACCCTAAAACATGTTCTGCAGCGTGGTTTCCAAAGTTCTGGGAGTTGAGGCTGTGCAGGATACTCCTTCCAGAGCAGACATCTGCATAAATTGCCATAATAATACTGTAAAGCAGTAGGAAAAGCAGTTTTTCCCTCCTACGTGCTCTCTATCCCTGCTCATTCCCAATGCTCCTGATAATATAAAATGTACATATTCTCCCAGCTTATCATTTAGTGGCCACTATCCAACAAACTCCTCAAGGTTTTCCCCTCCTACTCTCCCTACAGCCCCCTTCTTGCCACCAGCCTCCCAGAGACATCTCCATCCCTCACACGAGCCTGGGCTCTTTCCCTGCTGCAGGAAACTTGCACAAACAGACTCAGGGGGAAAGGGGGATGAAGCTGCTTTGAGAAGCAGGAGAGGAGCTGGCGTGTTGTGAGGGAAGGATGTGGTTGCCAAGCTTCTGCCAAAAGTGGAGATTGGAAAAGCTGCTGCACAATCCTGGGACGGCATTTACACAGGAGCGGCGCAAGGCAGCAGCAACTGGTTCCCATCAAGTGAGGACTGGTTGTATCTGCAAGTATGATCAAGCCATCCTAACAGCAAGGTCTGGAAGGACTGGCTAGTGTGGTTTCTGAAATTCACATGGCAGCAGAAGACAGAATCCATTCTCCAGCCTTTATTCGTGGGGTTCAGGGCAACATAAACAATAATAAAGAGCAGGGATGACTAAAATAGGAAGGCTGGTTTTGCGGGCATGACAGGAGCAAAAATAGACATATTTTATAAATAAAGATGTCCTGGAAATCAGAGACTCCCAAGTTTCATGCTCACCAGTTCAGCTGTTCTGGCTGGGGGTCTTCTCCACCAGTAGTGCTCAGGGGATTTGTGAAGGCATAAATGAGCAGTAATATAAGCACATGCATGAAATTCCCTTCGTGTAAACCAGCCCCATTAGTTGATCGACTTGTGGATGTCATTTTAACCCACAGATTCTAGTTAAATTAGGGCTGGGGGGTTGCTCAGAATAGGTTAAATCCGAGTATTTGAAGAGAGCTGCATGTGTATTTTCATTAAGCCCAAGACTGCTGTACGTGTTGTTGAAGAACTCAAAGTACACCAGTGTGACTTGAGGAAAAAAAGCTTTTGAGCTGACCTTCTTCCAGGAGAATGAATTCATGCCTTCAGAAGTGAGCAACTCTCACTTCAGTGATCTTATCTCAAAAAAAAAAGGCAATAAGAAAATGAGAAGAGACATGGAGGAGGGCGGTAAGGACAGTTGAAATGATGGGATAGATACCATATGAGGAGGAAAGACTAGAAAAACAAGGAGGCTCCAGTTTGGAAGAACAAAACCTTGGGGCAAATACAGACAGAGAAGTCTGAAGAGGTCAAGAGAGGTCTGGTATGGACCCGGAATTCTTTTTCCCTTTTCTTCACAACACAAGAACATAGAGAGAAATGTTCAGGAGGCAGGTCTGAAGCAGACAAAGGGAAGTACTTTTTCACACAACACATAATTACATTGTGGAACTTATTGCCACAGGATGTCATGGAGGCCAAAAGTATAAATGAATGAGAAAAAAAAAAACAACAAAAGGGATTACACAAATTCATGCAACCTCCGGTTTAGGAAGTCCCTCAACTGCTGATTACCAGGAGCCAGGAGGAAATGCCGGAGGAAGGATCACTTTATACTCTCCCTCTTCCAATATCCCTTCCCAAGCATCTGCAGCTGGCCACAGCCAGGCCCTGGTTGTTGCCCAAGGTGGACGTTTATTCTGAGACAGTCTGACAATGTTTATATCCTCCTGGGGACTCCCTTACAGATGGAGCCTTAGGGATGAGAGGTATCTCCTGGAGAGATACAGGACTGACCCCTAATTTTGTTACCTGCAGCCCGATGCGGTCACGGCAAAGTCCGTGGTGGCCACTCTTTGCTGATTTAGGCTGGTGTAATTGAGGCCAGACTGAGCCCTGGAACCTTCAGAGAGACTCTTCCGCTTTCCCTGCCCCTGGGATTAAGCACTCAAATCTCTGTGCTAAAACCCTCTTTGAACGGGGATGGCAGATAATGCACAAACTGATTAAAAAAAACCCCAGCACTGGGGAAAGTTAAATATTAAAGAGCCAAGGCCCAGTTTTAACTGCTGCTGCCGTCCCTCCTTCATCTTGTGCCAACTGCCTCCAGGATACATGTGCTGACACTGAATTTCTACCTCACAAAAGCGGCCGCAGCATGGGCTTTAAAACTCAGCCCATTAATACTGGGATAGGAAGCAGAAAAATAGAACAAAGGCAGCAAGGCACTCCTCTGGTTCCCACTCTGACCATGCCCCATCCATCCCTGCAGCATCACAGGGCATGGCATCCCTACCCCAGCGAGGTATTTTGCCCCTTTGACTTCCCAACATTAGTTGGCCTAAAATATTTTGCTGCCTACTTTGCCCTGCTGTAACTAAACTATAATTTTTCACTAGCGGAGAGGAGGGATTTGGGAGAAACATCTGGTCTCATTTCATCAGGATAACAGCTCTGTCTCTATTTATACGCGCGCCGGGATCGTTGTGGCTCTCAGCTGTTCTCCTCCCGACAGTCCCTTTCAAGCTGCCGTGTCCTGCTCTGCTGGGGCAGGCACCGGGTCGAGGCCAACCCTGCTGCCACATGAAACAGGAGCCAGGCCCAAAAAAGTGAGCTTGTGAGAGCTTGTCCCTCCACACCTGGGGCTTGCTGTCTGCTGGGTGGGTGACAATGTGCCTTGATGGATGGTTGCTCCTGTCCTTGTATCCTGCTGGGGAGAAAACAGGGAAAACCCATCTGACTAAACAGTTTGCTGGAACTGGATGATCTTTAAGGTCCCTTCTGACCCAAGCCATCCTATGACTGGAAAATAATTTTCTTGGTAATCCCAGAGACTTTGCTGTTTGCTGGTCAGGGATCAGCCTGCAATGAGTCAGCTTTATTGGTTTGAACACATCAACCTCAACAGTCTGAATTTTTCTCTGAAATCACAATGTGGATTTTGGAGAAAAGCTCAGATCATTGAGGAAAGACCAGCTGGCTCTGGCTTTTCTGTAAGGTGTTAGCAAATAAACTGTGACCCTACAGAGACTCGGGAAGGTCAGGGGACTCTGCTTGGGAAGGCAGCACGTCCTACTTAATTCACCAAAGTGGGAAAAATCCGCTCTGCTGCCTCCCCTCCAGTGCTCACAAGACATCACATCTCATCCAGTATGTTTAAAAAAACCCTCAAGTCAAATGGCCAAGTACCTGGAAAATTAGCACGCAGCACGTTCAGCAGCACAAGTCCCCATCTGAAAGGAGCGCTCATACCCTGAATGGTGATGGGGTGTGGGTCAGCATTAATCATCTCAAGCAAGTCTATCCCACTGCCCTGCTTTTCCCTCAAACAGGCTCTGCCTCTGCTCCCATCCCAATCCACTTATAGCCCCACGTGCCCCTGACATACAGCTATTTCAGCATCACTCCCTCTCCCCTTTTTAGCAGCTCTGGACTGTTCATTAATTATTTTCTTACACTCAGCTGCTAAAGGAGGAACCACTCAGAGACACAGGGTTTTTGTAACCCGAATGAGACCAGCATTTTCAGATGCTCCTATTGATTGTACTAAGGTTGCAAATTCCCTGGAGCAGGGTTGAATTTCACCCTGCATTTATACCCTCTGATGTGATCCTGCCCCTTCAATATACTCCTTCAGAACGCTCTTCTCAGCTGTGACCTGAGGTTGAGTAGATCAATATTTGTTTACTCAGCTTAGGTCTAATTTTCATATGCGCTGGGTAATCCAAGTCCACCCGAAAGCAGCAGAAAGGGCCACTCCTACCTATTGTGTGAATCAGACTGAAATGTGGACCCTGCCTGAAACACCAGCCTTTTGGAGCAACTCGAGGCAGGAAATATGACTCAGTCTTGGGAGAACATCATTCAAATATAAACCCTGGTGATGATCTGGGCAGTTCGGGGTGAGGGGTCACCAGCTGAACCCTTGTGAGCTCTTCACTTCCATGACTTTTCTGGCTGAGAAACATTTTTCTTCCTCATTTGAGTCACTCCTTTTGCGGCCCATCACGTGTTTTTGCAAAATGTGTCAGAAGTGCACCAAACCAGCCAATTTCTATGTAATTGCTGAGAAACGTTCTCTCAACCTAAGCAAAACTATTCAGAGGAGACTAAGGGAGCAGCCTGAGATAACAGCACCTTATCCTTCCAACGGGATGTTCTTAGGGTGAAATGTGCCTTCACCCCAACCCCTTTAAAAAAAGCTAATCTGAAGGCATATGCAATGCTAAATGTAATTTTTTCCCCTCCTCATAGGATTTGGGGAGGAGGAAAATGAAGAAAGGCTGGTGCTGGCATAGAAAGGTCTAATTTTGGAACTTTTCTTTGGAAACAGAGCTCAAGGAATGGCTGGATGTGGCCATACCAGGGAACCTGAAGTCTGATTAAAGGCTCTCACGAGACAGCACAGGACCCCTGTTAAAGAAGGTGGAAGATCCTCTCTGTCTGCTGGAGCTGCTCAAATCCTCTTCCATGACAACACATACCCTCACCTTGCAGGTCAGGAATATCCAGACATAAAAAATCCTTCAGCTTGTCAAAAGCAGTCAGCTGGCTTTAAAGCCCAAATGACTTTTTCCTTTTTAAATTTCTCCTTTTAATAGTGGATGCCTGTCTGCTGCTGCCCTGACTTTAAAACAAAATAACCAGCCTGCAGCAACCTTCAGAACAGATCTGTAAAACTCTCCAACTGACTATAACAAGCAAAGGCAAGACTGTGACAAACCTGCCAGCTTTCTCTTCATGGGCTGGATCATCTTCAGGGAGCCCAGGGCTGGCATTTAAAAATATAGCCTTTGAACAGGTCCTTTTTTTGGTGATAAAGCTGGTCCCAAGGACACTGGGGAGGTGACGGCAGCAGATGCTGTGATGAGTCAGTGCAGAAAAGGTCGTGGGATGGACACAGGGTCAGTGAAAGGCTGCAGTTACTGGACTGTAACTCACCAAAGAGGTTTGGGTTTTGTCTTTGAGCAAGAAACAAGGCCAGTAAGGAAGGAATGATGTATTTGTCTCTATTTTTCTTGTCAGGCTCCCGGTTTGATGACTGGACTTGAACTTTGAGCAAAGAGTAATCACTAGATTTATCTACATCTCTGGAATCATGGGCTTCTTTCTCTGGGCTGCCTGTAATTCAACTTCCCTCTGCTGTATTTTTGTTCTCCCTTGCCCAAACAGATGGGTTCTCTTCCTTCACTACTGTGAGCAGAGGCAGATGCAAATAAATAGGCACTTGTGCTCTGTTGTGTGGTTACCTAGAGAGGCCGTTGTTTGCAAACAAAGGCTGTATCAGGACACAAATAACCTCGTTTGGTGTAGCCTGGAGATGGCTCTTCATTACAAATACAGCCCTGGGGTTCTCCACGCTGCAGTTCCACATTTTCCACGGGATCCTTCACCAAACAGGAGCGATCAAGAGCACTGTGAGATGGTGAGAAGAAAGGAGGAGCAAACTCCTCCTCTCCCCTCCCAGTCCAGCAACCTATTGTTCCTTGAGATGTGTGAATAAATAAAGGAAAAACACTGCTCTGGAGCTTTTAACAGCTCTCACACACACAAATACAACATCCAGCCTTCTCCCCTGTCCTGTGAGCAGACCCTGACAGTTGATGCACATTCCCTTGCACCACAAACAGGAGCTTCTCTTGGTTTTACAGGGGATGGATTTTAGCCAGTTTGGGGAATTTCCTCCTGGACCACACAAAAGTGCTTGACTGGAGCTGCCAGCTCTCAAAACCAAATGTCCCACTAGGAGGGCACCTGCAAAGATGCTGGGTTGGAGATACATTCCTGCCACTCACCTGTGAACCTCCTGGGAGCAGAGCTTTTGCCACAGGCCATGGTGGCTCCTGGTCCAGAAGCAGGCATCACGGTGACATGGATGAGATACTCAGTCCCTGTTAAAAACACAGAGATCATTAAAGCTTTCTGCTGACACTTGTAGTTGTTCAGGCCACGTTTAAAATAAGATGTAGGAATCCCAGAAGTGGGCTGCACAAATGAAAACTGATTCTCAGTGCAGGAATGGTGGAAAATGGCTGTGTGGTGCTGGTCACAGCAGCCCTGCAGCCCTAGGAGTGCAATCAAGATGTAGGATTGCAAGGAGTGGGACAGTGGTACAGAGGCAGGCTGAAAATCACAGAAACATCTTGGATGCTTGAGAAGAAGCACCTGAACAGCTGCACCTCCACTGAACACATGGATTTAAGCAGATGACAACAGCCACAATCAGAGCTGTGATGTAGCTTTGTGTTTCTGAGCAGTGTTCTCTCCTGAGGAGAAGGTCTGGGCTCCCTTAGTTACCATGTGAGCCTCAGGTCTCACTTCTCAGGCCTTTGTTTTTCCTGCCAGAGTCTCTGCAAGGATCTTGATGCTCTCTCCCACTCAGTGAGAGAGTACTAACCTACGTGGGTATTTATTGGAAGAGGTGAGCAGCAAGCCCTCCAGGAGGTACCTGCTGCTCATGCTGTGCCTACAGGGTGTTTGGGGCATCAGATATTCTACCCAAGCCAATTAAAAGGAAAAAAATACAACCATGCTTTTCCAGGAATAAAGCAGGCAATTTGGAGCACAGGTGACAGCAGTGCTATCCATACAGGAGGGGAGAGAGTCCTGAAGGTGTTGAGAGGACTGGAGCAACACTCAGCTGCTGCAGCACAGGAGAAGACCAGCAGCACAGGATGGTACTCTTTTTACAGTCCCTATTCTTCCCTTAATTACAAGCTTAAGTGACGGCTGATAAAGATGATCCAAAACAAATAAATTGAGATGCTGCTGTAATTAAGTGGATTTTGCTGCATGCAGTGAGCCAGACCCATCTGTGTCATAGTTCAGCAGAAGCCAGGAAGGTTCCACAAGGGATTCATTTCAGTTGCATCTGAGCTGCTTCAAAGGAGGAGCTGACTATCCTGTTTGCTACACTGCTAGCCAAGAAACATCATTCTGTCCCCCAGAGAGGGATCCTGGGCAGGGGCATGGTCATTCACAGACATTCAAGTTGCTTGCACCTGCCTTCATGGCAGGTACATTCAGGTGAGACTTTCCTTGCTTATGGGAGGGGAGCTGGAAGCTGGTGGGAAGCAGCATTTGTTCCTCTGGACAGAAAATACCACAACAATGACACTTGGTGGCTGTGCCCCTGTTTTTATTCAGGGCTGTACAGCAAAGACAAGGAGCAATTACTGCTGGCCTTGTGCTTATTTGATGGATGAAATGAGCTGACAGACTCCCTGTGGCAAAGTGCAGCAAAAGGCTTTTCAAGTTGTCCACTTGAGCTCACAGGTAAGGGCTGATGCCTGGCAAGGGCAGATGTGAAGGACAGTGTACACAGAGCCCACACTGTCACTGCCCTGCAGATGTACAGCTTGAATTCCAGGAGCCTGAGCTCCCAAACCGTGGCTAATGCTCCCACAAGCCTCCACTGTCCAGATGTGCAGTGCTCAGTCCTCCCTGCAGGTGCAGTCCAAAATGTTTAGGGCTTCCTGTGCATGAGTGCAGATTTTTGCCTGAGGAATACTGAGCATCTGGGAGCTGCATTGGGTGTTTTCCCTCCCACCTCTGTATTTTCAATGGGAGTGCAGTCTCAGCACTTCTATGACCACAGCTGATATTTTAAAATCCACTTGCCTCAGTTCATGGTCCTTTTGCAGGATTCCAATCCAAGTTATGCATGATGTCTAGTAACAACCTGGTATATCTGAAAATGGTACCAGCACTCAGCTTGAGCCTGCTCCCTTCTCCTTCAAGGCACCAGGGCTAGTGGACATGACCCTAGTAAGAGAGGCCCTCTCTCCCTAAGCTACTAAAACACCACCTATTGGAGGTAATCCTAGAAGGAAAAATGGAATACACAGAAAATTTCACACCCATTCAGTGGCACTGAGCACAGTGCTGGAGTGCTGATCAGGGCACACATCCTGTCTCTCACTCCCATTTGCTCTTTAGAGCTCTTGCAGGATTTTATGAGAGGAATTCACCTCTTCCTGATCCTGAATGCCAGACAAAAGGGTGCTCACATGCAAATGTGCTGCTTCACTCTCAGATAAAGATGCACAGGTGGTGTGATTATCACTGCCAACCAGGAGCTGCCTCCAGAACAATCAGCCAGCCAAGTTTACCCCACACCTGGCATGACATGGGCAGGACAGCCACGTTGGCACAGCCACACCTAACCCCAGCCCTGGGTCTCTGTCAGGTAGTTGCTGTGTGGAGCAGTAACTGCTGGCTGGGCTCTGGTCTCCCTCTTAGGGTCACAGCTGTAACAAATAGCCACATTGATTTCTCCACCCCCAAATTTTTTGTCTCATCATCCCTCCCCCACATGCATTCCCATCCACCTTCCAGGCAGGGAGTTATTATAAGATGTGTCAGCCCAAAAAGCATGTTATTTTCTCTGAAAATAGTTTTGCCCAAAAATCATGTGCAAGCAGCAGTGCAGCTTGGGAGTGTGAGATCCCCCGAGGGGCAGGGACAAACTTGTGGTTAAACTATGGGGTGGAGAGTCAGCAGATCAGGGTTCTCATCCCCTGGCTCTCTGAGCTCTGACTCAACCCATGGCCCCTGAATGTTTGGCTTCCCCATTGGGAAAACCAGTGTGGTGACACACTGTGATGGCATCACACAGCCCTTTTTTACTGCTGGGAACCACCACAGGCTTCTGCAAAAGCACATTCTCTCAAAAAATATATTAAAAAAAATTCTAAAAAATCAAGCTTTTGGAAGCCAAAATGTTCCTCTGCAAAGTTTTCATCTGGTGTGGTTCACTGAAACTGCAGAGATCTACTTAGATACTCTAAATATTTACCCAGCATTTTTATATTTACCCAATTTTGAAAGCACCAGTCAGTGCTCAGTCCCTGGGGATGCACAGCTGTGCCCTGGGCTGCTGTGCTGGGAGCAGGACTGGGAGGAGCTGCAGTGGCCCTGCTGCCTCTCAAGTCCCCCCAGGCTGGGACAGAGCATCCTTTACTTTCTCCCATTCTCTTTTCCCCGTCATTCATCTCTTCCCTTCAGCACCCTCTGGCTCCCCCAGGTGTGCTTGCAGCTCAGCCCCTCTGCAGGGCTTCCTTTGCTTTCCCCCCAAGCCCAGCACTAAAGATCTTTGCTCCCTTACCAACATTTGGATCACTCCAAAGATGCTCCTAGGCTTCAGTGCTAAGAGCTTTATGAAACACTGCCCTGGCAAGAGCATGGTGGAGTCTTCCCTCTTGCAGGCTCTGGTGTTCATCCTGGGAAAAGCCTCCTGAAGAGGAGATGCTCAAGGCTACCAAACAGGCAAAGCTTCTGGTCATGTGGGATGCCCCATGCCCTCCTCTGCAGCCCCACAAAGTACAGTGGTTACTGCAAAGGCTTATGTGGCACTTACTGGGTCACTGAGGATAATCTAATACCCTTACACTGGGGTATTATTAAATCAAGTCATGTTTCTCTAGGGAGCTTGTACCTGCCCTGCCCTGCCTTTGCTGTTCCTCTGCTCCCTCTTTCAGCTCCAATCATCTCCCTCTCCAGCACCCCCTTCACTCTGGATGTCTCCTTCTCCCCTCTACAATCACTCACAGGGTAGTGGCCACCAGCTTCACACACTGGAGAAAGCCCTGCTCTGGGAATTTGATTGTGCCTCCAGCCCCCCTCTTCAAACCCTCTGCCCTGTCCATTTGCCCTGAAAACCTCCTTAACATGAAAACCTGCTTATTTTTCATAGTATTTGGGCAACACTTACAAGAGCATAAGCCCTGTTTTCAAATCAGCCCCTTTAAATGCTGCATTAGTAAGAAAAAGTTCCCTCTCTTCACTGATACATCTCCAGGCTCTTTACCAAGAAGAAGAAAGAGTCTTTGGGTCCCTTTAACAAGCATCAGCACTGAATTTACACAGGTGACTCAGCCAAGATCTTCCAGAGGAGAAGCAGCAGCACAGCTGAAAGATGTAAGTCCCATCCCAGTGAACCTTCCTAAGAACAGGAATAAACAAAAGTTACGTGCACGTTGCAAAAAGTGTACAAGATGGAGGAAAAGAGGAGCTTTAAATCCAGGATGGAAGGCAGTGTGATGTTCAGATCTCCCTCCTCTCCCACATGTCACTTCCAGTGTCTGCCAGCCCGTCCCAGCCTACATCCCACCACAGTGGAGTGTCCAGGATCTATTTGCCATGTTCTTGAAAAAGCAGAGCTCTAAAAAAGTGAGTTTCTAATTTTTCCAAAATATTTCCACTGGCAAAAGGGCATGTCAAGCTTGAAATCCACAAGGCCTCGTGTACCTGCACCCAGGAGCTAAAATCCACACAAGCCTCCTGCAATGATCAAATACTAAAAGAAAAAAAAAATCCAAAACTGTCCTAGCACTGCTCCTCAATGCTTGATGCCCATTTCCCATCACCTCCCATGGGACAGCATCACTTGTATCAGGAAGATGATGCAGAAAATCTACCTGCACTAAGGATCTAAAATCCATGGGAATCTCTGCAATGATCCACCCAGGCTGGAAGAGCACCTTTTAATGCTTACATGGTCCTTCTCACACCAAGCTCTTCATGCTGAGCCATCTCCTTCGGTTTTTCAGTCCAGATGTCTCTTGTGCCTTGATCACAATCCTGAAGTCCAAAGGGGTGACAATGCCTCCTCTCCTCTGCAAAACCACTCCGGCATTCCCAAGAAGGGAAATCCCTGGCCAGTGAAGCAGAGCTGTTGCTGGGCTGTTGCTGCCATCTTCTGCCCACCTGGAATTTTGCTGCTCACAACTTCCCCAGCCTTTGGCCCAGGTCAGGGGAAAGGAGGTAAGGAAAATGCAGGGCTACAAGAGTTTAGGAACTCATCGGTCATTGTGGGTGGAGATCCAGGTGTGTGCCATGGAGGGTGCCCCCTTCAAGCCTTGGCACCGTGGTTGTGGGTGAGGGATGCCGAGCTCTGCCGATGGAGAGGGCACAGCTCTGCCTGAGGAGTCTCATTCAGGAGATGAAGGGGGTAAATACACTCAGTTAATGCAATTGCTAAGTGGACTGTTACTAGACACAGCGTGAGCTGTTCACGGTTCTTCCTGAAAACACAGGGAAATGAAATGTTTAATTCAGAGAGAACAGCAGGACTATGTGATTTCTCTCCTGACACCCATCCAATAAGGGTTTTTTGGCAGGGGAAGCATCAGTGGTGTGACTGGCACTAAAGCTGTGGTGTGGTTGATCAGAAGGTGAGGATACAGAATCATTGTCTTCCACAACTGCAAAGACTTTTGTCTGTTTGTTCAGGGCTTTAGTTCTGCCTGAAGCACTGCCTTGCAACACTCAGATTATTTTTTTACCCTTACCCTGTCATTTTTGGCAGACTGTGATCTTGGGGGAAGTTTTTCCTAATGGTGGGCTTCTAAAAGATGTAAAAAACTGACTAAATACCAAATATTTTTACATCTTTTAACAGGGTTAAATACCAAGCCCCACCATGTGTTCAGCCCAACACATCTTTGGCCCCATAGCTCTTTGGGATTACTTGTGTCACAGGTCTTGGAGCAGGTGCTGTAGCAGATCCCTGGAGGTGTAGTATGAGGACATGGTGCAGTTGCCAACCACCTGTGGCACAATCTCACTGGTTCTTGGCCACTGGACAGGGACTTAACCAGTGTAAACAGCAGCAGCAGCTGCTCAGGGGCAGCACATGAAGCATAACCCTATACCTGGATATTTCAGCTGTCAAAAATCTGTCCAAAAAATTGGCATCTTGTCTCTTGTCTCTTTTGGCACCTATTTGTAAAAGTTGAAGTGATCAGTTCAGGTTTGCACCTTGATTTAACCTCCCTCTAAGCAGGGGAAAGCATGCAGGTCCCACAGAGGTGAGGATTGCACAGCATCCAGCTGGGATGCAGCCAGTGAGAGATTCAGTCAGCAGCCCTGACCTGTTGAATTTCAACAGTCTGAAGGTGTCAGGGGCTACAGGAAAGGCAACTCTTGCAAACTAAACCCACACAGGCACAGTGCAGACTTCAGAACTGTTCAACACAAGCTTTTTACACAGAATCTGACATTCCTGGTGAACCTGTTCAGTGCTGAAACACTACAGGCCACGTGCAGTGGTGAGTTAATTCCCCATTCCCCTCGGTGGGGAGCATCCAGAGCTGGCCCTGTCACAAAGCTGTCTCACCAAAGAGGAGCTCAGTGTCCCTTGATGGGCTCCAGGGCAGCAGCTCTGGTTGTGAGCAGCAGTGTCTGTGCCACTCTGCCTTCAGCAGGGAGCTGCAGTGGGGGGTGTCCAACTCCTGCAATTTGCAGCAGCAGCTGCCAGCTGAAATGCCAAGTTCTCCACTCCTCTGAAAGATGGGAACATCCCGAGACAAAGCCACTGGAATGAAGCAATGTCCTGAGGATCATGCAGAGAGACAGCAGCAGAGGAGGGGACAGGCTGCAGGAATCATTTCTATACCTTGATCCATGCCACCCTCCTCCTCCTGCTCCACACAGAGGCAATTACATGGGCTGTCTGAATGGGACAGGAGTGACATTTTCAATACAGCCTGGAGTTAATGTACTCCTGCTTGTAAAGTCTGCATCAAACACAGGTCCTTGCTTAGCAGAACGTTTCACTTCACTACATCAAAGCTTTGTGCTGGGGAGAGGGAAGGGGATGGGGCTCCTTTCTGTAGAGGTCTTCCTTGGATGGCAGCAGGGTTCCCATGGCCTGGAAACACTGCACCTGTCAGAAATGAACAATGTGTTTTTTTCCACTGTGCCATATACACATTTAAATATAGACAGAGAAAGAGTTGGTCACACCCCAGCTTCCCACTTGCTTGAAAAAACCTCACGTGTCCAGCCTGAGGTTCTCTGTGCTTCTCTGAGCAGAGCAGCTTTTGCACGGGGGGTGGGGGGTGGGTGTTCCTTCAGTCTCAGGTGACAGTGGCAGGGGGAACGACCCCAGATGTGAGCTGGCTCTGAAGGGCAGCACAAGCCACAGCATGAACTGCAGCAGGACAGGGAGGAGCTGAAAGGCTCACAAGCAGCAGAGCAGTTGACATGGCCATCGAGGCCATCAGTGGGGACAGAATCACAGAAAAGGTTGGGTTGGGAGGCACCTTAAAGCTCATCTCATTCCAACCCTCTGCCATGGGCAGGGACACCTTCCACTCTCTCAGGTTGCTCTAAGCCCTGTCCAGCCTGGCCTTGGACACTCCCAGAGATGGGGCATCTGCAGTTTCCCTTAGCAACCTGTTCCAGGGCCTCACCATTCTCACAGTAACAGATTTTTCCCCATTTTCCCATCCAGGCATCTCCTGGATGGAAGCTCTGGAAAGTTGCACTGAAGTAAAAACCCTCCTCAGCATGCAGGTTATGCCTCAAGACTACATGCAAGACCTCCAGTGGATCTTCTTTCCTCACTCTCCTTGCAGGTTCATGTGGGAGGGCAGGGTTATTAGAGTGGGTTTTGCAAGAAGAAAAATCCTCCCCTTCCCCCCTAATCTGCTGCTTCTGAAGAACCTTTTGTGTAATACCCATCCCCATGTTTGAGCACTCTCCAAACTAGAAGGGGTAAGCATGGGGAAGACTCCTCAGAATTATTCTAGCAAATATCCTTTTTTTTTTTTTTTTTTTAAGAAACAGAGTTTTGTGAGCAGTTAGGTCCCTGGCACAGGAACTCCAGAGTCCTGGTTCTCTAAGAAACAAAAATATTCAATCAAGAAATCCCATTTCCCCCCTCATCCTTTTAAATCTTCTTTCATTGGGTTGGAGCCAGGGAGTCATTAACTCCTGGTTGGGTACTGAAGGGCCAGAATTGTGATGTGCTTAGTGGCAATGTCATAAAAAGCCACTCATTCCTATACCAAAGGGCTTGTGTTCTTAAAGAATAATGTGTTGGGATAATGCCTTAGAAGTGGATTAGTGGATCCTGATGCTCCTTCATTTGCATTTCCCCCCTGGAGCACGTTTGAAGGTGTTCAGATCATTTTTTTAACTTATTCAATGGTATTTTAATCCTTAGGTAATGGCTGAGCTCCACGGAATTATTTACATAGCCACCACCCAGCACACTCAAGGATGCAGAGCAGAGGAATAGCCAGGAGCTGGTCTGGTCCTGCATTATTTCAACCCCAACAGTGGATCCCAGGAGTGGAAAGCCCAGAATCAGATGCAGACTCCTTCACAAACCCCATTCTGCCCCTTCCTTCCCTGCAAAGCCTCATGGCCATCACCATGAATACCTCTGACTGAATTTGCAGTTAAATGAAGCCTTCAACCACCTGCTCCAGCACAAGGCCACAGGAAAGGTCATCATCTCCAGGTGTAAGCTGGCTCCTCACACTGCTTATCCCACCCCATCAGAAGGCTGGGGGCCACTTTTCCCCTCTGACAGCAGCCTAATTCTATGTCTGGGCTGCAGTCAGTGGCTGTGGCAGCAGAGCATCATAGCTCACTTCCATCTGCTTCTTACAGTCTGAGGTGTACCCAGAGCATCTGAGGCTGTTCAGGGTCTCACTGGTGCCCATTTGGGAGCCACTGCCATGGGGGGGGGGGGGAGGCACAGGGGGCCCAGAGAAGCTGTGGCTGCCCCTGGATCCCTGGAAGTGTCCAAGGCCAGGCTGGACAGGACTTGGAGCAACCTGGGCTAGTGGAAGGTGTCCCTGCCCATGGTAGGGGTAGAACAAGATGAGCCTTAAGGTCCCTTCTGAGCCAAACCACGCTGTGATTGTGTATCACAGCAGTGCCCCTGTCAGCAGCTGCACAAAAAGGTCTGAGCTGAAATCAGGACCAAAGTCAGGAAGATGTCAGGGTACAGGTTTGTGTGCTTTGAGCAGGGAATGAAGTCCATGCAGCCGTCAGCAGTGACCAGCAAGGAAGGGACACTGCTCTCCTGCCCTCCCTCCACATGGCCTGCCACATTCCCAGGCATTTTTGCCTGGGGAGAACGTGCTGGTGACCCTGCATCAGCCCAGCTTGGTCCCAGGAGGGGCCATTACAGACACTGTTACCTTTATAAGAGCCACCGCAAACAAAGGGACCCTGAGACGCCACTAACGAGCTGGCTGTTACTCTTTGAAGCTTAACGAGAGAAACTTGAGCTGCAACGGGCTGTGGAGTCACAACAGTCAAACCATTTCATCTGTCAATGCTTCAATTTGTCTGTGCTGTGCCCTGCTGTTCCAGCATCACAGCAGCTCTGGCTTCGTGAGCCTCTTCAGCACTGCCTGTGCTGCAATACCCCTCCCGGCTTCCTTTTGCAACTCCAGTCCTGCTTGGCAGTGCCTTAGACCCTGGAGGAAGTTTTTAAACTCCCATCCATCCTTTAAAAGCTTTGCAAATTCATCCCATCGCGCACAGCTTCTCATTGTGGAAGAAAAGAAGTGGGTGTTTAGCTTATTTCACTGGTAACAGCAGAAAATGGTCTATTGCAGCAAAGAATTTGTCCAAATAAGCTGTGAGCCATAGCCTTCCTGCAGATAAAATCCAGCTCATTTTAGTGCCCTGGAAGCACTCTACAGGTATCCACTATTGAAGCATCATTGTACTTTAGATAAATGTGCTGCTTAAAGATAGCTGTCAGCACAGGCTGCTGAATAATGCCTTCATTTTATACACTCAAATTGTTCCCCAAGTTATTGGCAACGCCTAAGGTTGGTAGTCTGACAGCAGAAAAATAGTCAGCATGATGGTGGAAGAGCAGGACCCTGACCCTGTGGCACCCACTGAGCTTCCAGCAGTGTTAAAGGGCTTTAATAGGTTACACCCAAGTTACTGCATTTATTAGTTGTCAGTCATCACCCTTCCATCAATCTGCTCTGGTGGAGTCATGTCTTAGCTGTGCTCAGGTCGCACCACTGGAGGTTCCACACTTCAGTTACACACTGTACATACAGAAATCCTAAATAAGCAGATTTTAAGCCTCCCTAATACCATATATTCTTATGTAGTATTACAGTTACAGCAAGGGAATGCTGCTTCCCTCTGCCATTTTTTCCTTTTGCTCTTCCTTTACTCACCTAAAATAATCTTTGAGCCTTGAGAGACTACTACATGTCTCTTCAAGGACAGGGAAGCCTTTCTAAGGCTCCCATTCCTCCTTCACACATATTTATTTAAATTAAAGTTATAAGCACCTTTATTGGCTCATAGCTCTCGATTATTTTTTTCAGGTTTTAGCCCCTACTTCTTAATCTGATATGTAACTTCAATAATCATTTCAGTTCTGCTCTTTCTTCAAGAGCCAGCCCTACAGCACAGCAGCCTTTAGCTGCTCTACCTCTCCCTAAGTGCCTCTGGTGCATCCCCACCCTTGGGCTGGGGCTCTAAATAAGCTCAGCCTGGGGGCTTCTCTGCCTTCTAAGCCTTGAGTAGAAACACTAATCTCTAGCTCAGCTCAGCACAGTGAGCCTGGCCTTAGGCCCTGCTGCTCTGGGCCTGGCCAAGCATGTTTGTTCCCCTGGACCTGATTCCAGCCTGGGGACTGACTGACCACCTGGACTTAAGACCTGTTTCATCCCTACAGAATCTGTGCCTGGATTCTCAGGGGGTGCTCAGCACCCTCTCCTCCAGCTCCAACAGGAGGTAAAATCTTGCCTATTTATTTTATATTCTAATGTCAGCAATTTATCACAATTTGTTGTTCTTGCTGAATATTTTCCACTGTCCAGGTGGTTCCTGGGTGGCATCATTCCTGGAGCAGTGCTGTTTGTCCCACTGCTTTTTCCACTGTGGGCAGCAGGGGTCTCGGGATTCCCCTGCCTGGGATGTTCCCAGGAGTCCTTTTTCACAGCCAGATGGTCCAAGAAAGAGTCAGAGCTGCTTGGCTTTGGTTCTCAAGGTTGTTTATTTTCTCTTATCTATAACATGTTCTCCTGCCCAGCTGAGTTGTGTTCAGCAGGTCAGCTCAAGGCACACTGCCCACCCNCACTTCTTGACCCCCCTGTACACTTCTCATATTAATCTTAACATTCTATTTCTCTACTCAGTGATAAGCTACTCATTTTATTCTACTTTCCCTGGTTTGTAACTCCTCACATACAGTTGGTAACTGTTTCCATGGCTCAAGATCAAAGGCAAAAGGGTCTTGGGCTCCATTCCAAGCTCTCCGAGCCCCCTGCCCGGGTCTCAGCCCATCCAAAGCAGCGAGAGGGATTTACTGGTTTCCCACACAGGGGCTCAGGTAGAGCTGGGTGGCTCTTGGGGGGGCTCTGTGGGATCTGATGCTCTTCTTCCCCCACATCTGGATGGCCAGAGACACCCTTGAGATCTGCTTCCCATTGAGCTCCTGCAGCTGAGCCCTGGCGCTCCACGTGGAAGCTCCCGAGCGCTTTGGGAAGGCTGTGCCTCCTTCCCAGGGGTGCAGTGAGCTCTGGGGTGCAGTGCTGGGTGTCTGTTCCTGCCTGCTGAGCAGTTTGTCATTGCCTGCTCCTGCACAGCTGCTCCTCAGCCTCACGCTGGGGTCGCTGAGCAATTGGGGAAAGGAAGGGGCATTGTTGGCCCGGGTGTTTCACACCCCTGCTAGGTAGAGTTAACTGAGGGAGGGAAAATTGTGACTACCCACAGGGAGTTACCTTTTTCAGCAACTGTGAAGGATTTCTTTAGTTCCTCAAAATGTCTGGAGTTTTAGTACTTACAATCAGCAAAAATTGGAGTGGAATATCAACGGAGCACAGCTTTCAGAAACTCATTTTCTTTTTCCTTTCAAACTGACAATAGGTTTTTAAGAAAAACTTTGAATAATGGATATACTTTTGAATAATGGATGTTTCACAGTCAAAGTCCCTTGACTTTTCTTTCTGTGCCTGAATGAGAAGCCTTTTAATTGCACAACACGTGGCGAGGAGGTACAAAACGCTTTGTGTCTTGTGTTGCTGATTAACTGATGCATATACTCCCATTAAACATTCAGAGAGGGCTAAGTGTATCCCAGCCCGAAGCTGTGTGCTATGCATGTTGGGTTTTTATCAGCTAAGACTCTGGCATGAGCTGTTTTGTGATTTTCCTTCTCTCTGTCATGCCTGCTCATTATTTTCCTCTTTTTGTGTGTGTGTGTGTACTTTGGGTCTTTTTCTGGGGAGGCATTCTTCCACCTGGAGAGCTTGTAGCTTGTGCTCTGGGCTCATGCAATGGGTTGTGAGGTCACCTTGTGAAGTGAAGAAGACTCCTGAGCTGAGACTGTGGAATAAACTCTGTTTTCCAAAATAGCAGTGGGGTTTTTTTTGGTTGGTTTGGGGTTTGGGGTTTTTTTTGCATGTCCTTTCCTGAGAAATGGTGAAAGAGGTGCCTGGTGCCTTTGCAAGGCTGGATGTTCTGGCATGGTGAGATGAAGAAGCTGCAGTGCATGGAGCAATTTGAGCCCCCTGGAAATCACTAGTGTGGGATACAGGCAGAGGAATTAGCAGGAACAGCAGTGGTCTGGGTCTTGGTTGCTCTCATTCCATCATGTTGCTGTCTGTCCCTGGACCTGGCTCTTCTCCAAGTTAATTCAGCTTTCATGAAAGTTTAACTCTGCTGCAGAAGGGAAAAGACAAGTCACTGTGCCCCTGAAAAATGTAAAGGGTGGTTTGGGGTCAAGTTTTTTTTTTTGTCCTCAGTTTCCCCAGGTCTTGGTGCAGTGCCCAGCACTTTGAGTGAGCCCAGATGGGCTCAGCAGAGTGAAACCCTGCTGTGTTAGTACTCCTCTAACTTCTGTTTGCACAAAAAAACCACCCCAGCAAACCCCAAAACTTTAAATAATGACCCCATCAGCTCCCCAGTTTTCTTTCCAAGCCCAAATTCAGGCTGAGGACCAGGCTTCAATGAATAAATGCTGCTGAAGCCTGGCACTGCAGCTCAGTATATAGAGTGAAATCCTCTGAGTTTGGACTATTTAAACTCTTGGGATTACTCCCTCAGAAGACCTACAGAGGCAGCCTGGGGTGGCACAGAGGGTCCTGTGGGCTCCCTGCTATCAGGATTTTCTCTTTCACTGAGGGGTTTTTGTGATCCTTGCCTCTTCAAGCCATGGGAGGCTGCCAGCAGGGTTTCTGGCTTTAAACAGAGCTTGTTCTCTCTCAATTTTGCAGCTTCTTGCCTTAGAGTACAACTGCAATTTAGCTTTATTTCACAAAATTTGACATGACTTGAGACTGTGATTTACTGGCCTTGGAGGATATGGTGTATGTAACTGAGCAGGGTGTAAGTGGCTTTTCATGGCAGAGGAGTCATAAATTGAGATGAAAAAAAAGGAAGGAAATGGGTTACTGTCCAACTTTACAAGGCAGCAGTAGGAACAGGACACAGCCAGGTGATCTGTAACTGTCATGGGTCTTTATTGCCCCTGATTGCCTGTAATAAAGCTCCTCGAGCAGTGTTCAGGTGTCTGAAGAGACACAAGATGGCAATGTTTTCAAAAGGACACCCTGCAACTTCCTGGGGCTGAAGATGCCCAGCTGATCAGCTTTCCCTGCTCTGGCACTTGATGGAGACCTCGGGGAAGGGTCTGTGTCTGGTCACTCCCTGCATGGCCACCAGGAAAGGAGCCTGGAGGTGAGGGGGGTGATGTGGAAGTCTTTGGGGGCACCAGCTCGAGGAGGGCTGGTGCTGCCCTGACCTGGTGCTCCAATCCAGAGCTTGGCATCCCTGCCCTGTTCTCCATGGCACACACACTGGGAGGTGTTGTGGCAGCAGTTGTGTTGTGCCCACTGGGGTTTCTTCTTTTGACATCTGCATCCCCTTCTTTGCCTTCTGTGCCCTCCACACCTTCCTAGAGACCCAGATCCAGAAGGACATTTTAGAGCAAGGAGATTTTAGACATGGATAACAACCTTCTCTTGGCTCTTTTTTTTCTTTCTTTTTTTTTTTTTTTATTTTTTTATTATTCTTTTACAAGAATAGCTGCAGGATTTGTCCCACTTAAAAATTAATTTTCCATGGTTGAGCACGGGGTGGTGTGGGGCAGGTGGACGAATTGCCTCTGCTTTGTTTTTTTTTTTGCATCTGCCTGACAAATATTTCTGGGTCCCTTGGTATTCTATGTTAATTTTCAGCTTAAAGGTTGTAAGGCATTGCAATGTGGCAGGGGAAGGGGTGGTGTGACAGTCTCCAGGCTGCCTGTGCTCGTTTTAGCCGCAAATGGCTGCATTTGCAATGTGTAATGATCTCTGTAAGGCAGTTAGAAGTGAGATAAACATCAATTTTATGGCTGGGAAAACATAAGGGGTGTTGCACAGGAAAACGAGAGGACCTGAATACTGAAAACTCTCCGGCCTCCTCACTGCTGTTGGGTTTAGCTCTTGTCTCTCCATGGGTCCCTATGCATCCCAATCCCTCCCTGTGGTGGGTCCATGCAGGTGAGATGCTGCAAGCCAGCCTTGAAGGGATGCAGGAGCTGCACAGCCTCTCCTTTAAGTGGGGGGGATGCAGGTAACCAGGACTTAGGATTCACAGCCAAGGGTTAAGGAGGGTTGGCTCAAGTGGGAATGAAATAAGACCAAGATTAGGAAGTTTTTTGGGATTTTTTTGTTACAGGAACTCATGCAGAAGGCTGAGGTCACAGTTCTGGTGCATCCAGACTTGGGGATGTGTTTTGAGTTCCACAAATAACAGCTTTTTGCAGCTCTGTTTCTTCACCAGATACAATGCAGGGTATAAAATGCTTTTTCTAATATGCTGAATGCCTCTGGAATGCAATTAATATTCTTGTCTAAGTCTCCAAAAATTAATAGGCGTGTCTGGAAGCTGCTGAACGTGGCTGTGTGTGTGCAGGGGGCTGGTGGGGAGGGACAGCTTAGTCCATCCAAGCTGGAAACAACCTCACGTGGGGAAGGAAGGTGCAAAAGCTTGGGTGGGAGCTGGAGCTCCCAGAGTGGCTGGAGGAGTGAGGCCATGATCACACCCACGGGATGGTGCCATGGCTTGGAGGTGGGAGCAGACCCCATCTCAGCTGCTTTAGGAGACACCACCTTCCTCCCACCAGCATGCCCATGGTCTGGGAAATGCCACCCCCTAGCTGGAGCAAGGGCTCTCACAGCTCCTTCCCTCTGAGCCTGAGAGGGGTGATCAAGCTAATGATTAATTAGCTGCCATTGAGACTGATTGGGGATGAGGGCTCTCCCCATGTGGTGCAGGTGCTCAGCCTGTCTGGGAGCCCGAGGCCTTGGTGATTTTTGTTTTCTGGCTTTCTGGCTCTGTGTGATGTGACATAGGCTGTCAAATGTCTCAAAAGCTGCCAGCACGTTCAGGGCTGGTGTTTTCTGCTGTGTAGAATATTTAAGATGAGTTTTCACATTTTATGTAGCTCATCTGCTACTTGCATTTCTGCCCTGCATGATGCTCAAGACATCTCCACAAAGAAAAAAAAAAAAAAGGATTTGTTTACATATGTATTTTTCACATTTATAGGGGACTGAAGCCCAGAGATTAACAAAGCTTCCTATCAATTCTGCTTAAAAAAGAAATAAACCTCATCTCAGAACCAAGTAGAAACAACATAAATCACCTCCAAATAGCTTCAGGTACTGAAGCCACCTGAATTTCTTCTCTTAGGTTACAAAGGTTTCAGATGAGGTTGGGTTTGCTGTGGGGAGCTGACCCGAGAGCCTGGGGCTGCCTGTGATCAGTTCCCCAAGGAGCTGCACAAACACACTGAGGGCATGAAGAAAAATGTTTTCCACCTAATCTTGTTACTCTAACAACACCAGTGAAATCTCTTAAAGCGGAAAAATGTGATGTTTTAACGTGATAGCAGTGTCCTTTCAGCTCTGTGACAAATGCTATCTGTAGCATGTGCTGCCTGCATTGCAATAGTCCTGTAAGCTTGATGGCAGTCCTAGGGCACAGGGCTTCCATTTCCAAGAAAGCTGTGACTCTTTCAAATAATAATTTCTTGGCTAGATGTGATGACGTTGAAAGGTTATCCTTTTCTTCCCCTCTTTCTAGCCCATCTGAGCCTTTTTCCTCTGTTTTTTCTTCCGTCACTTTTCATTCCTCAGCTCCTTTCCTCGGCTCTTTCTTTTTCCAACACACTTTCCTGCTTTTGCCTTAAAGTTGGTGTTCCCCATCCATTTTAAACCACTCCTGCTCAAAGCTTTGTGTTGGTGGTGGTAGAGTTTCCCACCTCTTCTTCCCTGCCAAGAACAGGAACAGAGTTTCCACACATCTCAAACACAAGCATCACTAGATGCAGATGCTTTTATGCAAGACAAGCTCCCAAATCTTCCTTGTAATCCAAACCTCCCAGGTTAGGCTGGCAACAGCAGCCTGAGGATCACAGAGTTGGAGTAGTTTGGATTGGAAAGGACTTTTAAAGGTCATTCAGTCCAACTCCCCTTGCAGTGAGCAGGGACATTTTTAACCAGAGCAGATTGCTCAGAGCCCCATCCAACCTGACATTCAGCACTTCCAGGGATGGGGCAGCCACAGCTTCTGTGGGCAGCCTGTGCCAGGGCCTCACCACCCTCACTATAAAAATCTCCTTCCTTATATATCATTTAAATTGACTCCCCTTTTCAGCATCTTTATGTGATGCTGATTGAGCCCTGCAGGCTCCCAGTATAGATTTGTGTTGCTGCTAGAAAACAGGTTGGAAACATCCAGCAGTCACCTCTTGGCTAAAAACCCCATAATTATTAGCCAGAAACCAAGTGGAATGATGTTATTTATATTTACAAAACATCCTATCAATTTGTGCATTTTTAAAGTATGACTCTCATAGTTTATAGGTATCCTTTCTTGCTTCCCCCAAACCTGTCCATAACAGACCTTTTACTTCAAAACCTCCTGAAGTTTTGAAGGGCAGCTGTGAAATGGAGATGCTTAATTTCATTCTACTGCAGCAGCTCAGCAGCACGAAGACAGCACTGCCCTGGTTTGTGTTTCTCCCAGTCGGATTTCTGTACGCCTGAGTGCTAAGGATATTTTTTTACTTGAAATCTTGAATTCTGCAGAGACCGAGTGCTTATTTCTCAGGATCACCAGGGAGAATTTCTTACTCTCCCAGCAGGGTGGAAATTTCAAGGTCTGAAGCTATAATATATGTAGTCTTTCAACATCATTAGAGGAGGGGGTTTCTGACAGCGCCACCATGATGCAAAGCAAACTCTCCTGCCTGTGAATCCCAAATCAGCCAGTGCTGTGATGTTACAGTGGAGGTAATTTGGAGGCTCTGGGAATGGGGGAGAAGATGAGACATCCCTACACTGCTGGATGGTGGATGATGGACCTTATATCTAGCTTTTAATGTGGTTTTTTATGACACCATTTGCCTTAATTTGCTAATTTTCTCAGTTTTTAAGGTGCCGTGGGGGGTTCAGGATAGGGTCTCTGTCGCCCTGATTTTCTCAAGTTTTACTGAGCCTTCTGATGTTTGCATTCTTTGCACAAACTTTCTCATGCACTTTAGGTAAATAACTTATTGTTTTGCATTCCTTTATAGAGGACAAGCAACCTGACAGACAGTTGGGTTGCCCAGTGGCATTGAGGAGGTGGCACTGTAGCCCTCCAATGACACTGGGATTTTAAAAAGATATAGTATATGGAGTCAGATGTTTTAATAAAGATTTTTTTTCAATTTACTACCACCAGAGCTGCTCCATATCATTCTTGTGTTGCCTCCCGAGATGGGGGTGACAGGTCTCCAGGCAGGAATCTCTGGTCACTTAGAGAACAAGGCCATTATAATGTTGTAATAACTGAGATGAGGCAGTGCTGGGGTGGAGCCCAGCTCCATCCTGCCCAAATTCTGCCCTGGGCAGTACATGGTGGGATGGATGCAATTTGCTTGACCTCTGGCTGAGTCTGAATTAAACCAATCAGGTTTTATTTGTTTATTTTTATTATTATTATTTAGGAGATGTGAGGATGTATAGAGGAAGACACTTCATAGAATCCTGGAATGGTTGGAGTTGGAAAGGACCTTATAGATTATCTCATTCCACCCCCTGCCATAGGTAGAGACAGCTTCCAGTATCCAATCTGTTCCAAGCCCTGTCCAACCTGGCCTTGGACACTTCCAGGGATCCAGAGGCAGCCACAGCTTCTCTGGGCACCCTGTGCCACAGCCTCCCCACCCTCACAGGGAAGAATTCCCTCCCAACAACTTATCTAAATCTCTGCTCTTACAGCTTAAAGCTGTTCACCTTTGTCCTATCACTATCAGTTCCTACTTACTTCACGGCATTAAAAAACTCCCCAGGAGAAATATCTGGCTTTTTTTGAGCTTGGAGGGCTGTGTGCTCCTTACCTTGGGTGGGAGGGGACCCAAGTGATGGGAAAGGTGACCCTCAGGATGCAAAGAGCAGCAGGAATCCCCCGGAGCCGAGCGAGCGGCGGGCGCGGGGCGGAGGAGCAGAGGCCGCCCTTTGCCCACTGGCCCACGTGGAATTGGACTTTGGAAGTGGCAACAGGGAGCAGAGGAAGGGCCCCGGCAGCCTCTGAGCAGGTGTGTGCAGCTGCTGAGGGGGGAGGATGGTGGTGGGAACCCCTGGCCAAAAATTGGGGTGGGCCCTTGGTGGGACTGCAATAATGGGTGCCTGGATGTTTGTGGCTGGGGGCTGTTTAGGGCAAGGGTTTACCTGGGTGTCACCTAAAAAGCAACAAAGTGAGCCACCTCTGTTCACACCTGTGTCTTCCAGTCCTGAAATTACCCCAAACTTTAAAGCAAACTTTTTGCCTTAAACTTTGAGGGGTAGGAGTGAGGAGGGGTTCAGACAGCATCTGGCCATCTCCCTTTGTTGGGGAGGCCTGTAGTGGTGGGGGCACTTTGGGTACTGATGCTGCAAGAGGAGACGTGGGGGGCTTGAGGGTGACATCCCCCTGGCAGCTGGGGCTTCACCCATTTGGAACCCTGGGCTCTCCTCAGGATTTCCTCTTCTGCATGGGACTGCTACAACCAAATCTGGTGCCCTCTTGGAATTCTTGCTGGAGCTGAAAGGCAGGAGGAAATCCCTGTTTCCACTCTGTATCGTAGCTCACAAGAACAAACCTCCATTTCTCCCTGCTTGCTCGTTTCTTTGAGCAAAACTCCTTGTCCTGCCCAAAGCTTTGGCAATGTCCCCTCCCTTACTGCATGTCAAATGGGGTTTCAGTGCCATGTCACAGAGGGGAGGGTGATTTCTCACCCACTCACAGCTTGAGGGGGCTGGGAGTGCTGGTGCTTTGCAGCTGGGAGTGCAGGAGGAGCCTACCTGGGTATAAGAGGACTTTTTAAGGCAAGGACAAATTTTATAGCAGGGCCTGTAGCAATAGGGCAAGGGGTGCTGGTTTTAAACTGAATGAAAGAGGAGAGATTTAGTTTAAGGATTGGGAAGAAATTCTTTTCTCTGAGGGTGGTGAGGCTCTGGCACAGGTTGCCCAGAGAAAGTCCTCATCTCTGGAAGTGTTCAGCATCAGGTTGAATGGGACTTTGGGCAACCTGGTCTAATGGAAGATGTCCCTACCCATGGCAGGGAGTTGGAACTAGTTGATTTTTAAGGTCGCTTTCAACCCAAACCATTCTGAAATTATTGTTCTGGGAAGAGATGGATGTCTGTTGCTTTCAAAGGCAGACTATTTCATCCTGGTGTTTTAAAGGGACCTTCAAGTTAAGGAAGATGTAGAGCTGACTTTTCCTCGCCTCTGGATATTTTGGAAAGGATCCTGGGTTTCCACCATGCTCCCAAAAAGCAGAGAGTAGCTGGCAACGGGCTTCAAAGGGGGCTTTGAGGGGGTTGAAAAGCCGCTGATCAAACACTCTGTGACTTATCATTTGCAGGCCACTAAAGCCATTTGGGGCTTAAGCTCCCCAAAACCAGAGAGGATTTTGCTGGCAAGCTTGTGATGGAGCCCTGGGCCCCTGCCCAGACGCCCCAGCCCCGGGAGAGGCCGGCAGCCCGGGGCTCATGGGCAGAGGGGCTCCAGGGCCCCCCGGCACCGCTGCGGCGCCACCTCCTGCAGTCAGGGCAGGCTCCTCGGCCCGGCTCCTGGCATGGGAGACACCTCCCTGGCCACCCCCGGGATGAGGGCCACCACCCCTGGAGTGACACCCGCCGGCCGGCTTCCCGCACCGACAGCAGCTACCCCGGCCAGCCCCGCTCCAGGTGAGATCCCTTGGATCCCTCTTCGTGGAAACCTCCTTAAAATAAAACCTGCCCGTTTCACTGCTCACAGGTCCTGCCCTTGTGACAGCACGGGGACACAGCGTGTCAGTAGGTGATGTCCTGCTATTCAAGCACCTCCATGACTTCTATATTTAAGGCTGTGTAGCATTTGCAGCTCTGATTTCTTCTTAAAACTGTGACTTCTGTGGTTGCTGTTTGATAAGCTCTGTCTCAGCCTGAGGTGCATTTTTCTTACAGGTTTGATTAAATGCAGTTCTTTTTGCCTAAGTGCAAGGTGAACAATAAAAATACAAGCGGTAATATAGGAGCAAGAGGCAGCCTGCAAGCTCAGCTGCTGAAACAGTGGAGAATAGACGGATAAAATGTGGGCTGCAGGATGCTCTCAGTGCTGAGAAAGAGCTTCCAGCAAATCTGGGTTGATTTGCCTGAGTTATTGCCCTCAGTGAATTATGGAGTCGGTACATGGGTTTTTGTGCTGAGGTCGTATGATGCAGATGGGATATTGGGAAGTAAATTTTCTCTGAGAGTGGTGAAGCTCTGGCTCAGGTTGCCCAGAGCAGCTGTGGCTGCCCCATCCCTGGAAGTGTTCAAGGCCAGGTTAGACAGGGCTTGGAACACCCTGGTCTAGTGGAAGGTGTCTCTACCTGTGGCAGGGGTTGAAATGAGATCACCATTAAAGGTCCCTTTGAACCCAAACCATTCTTGGATTCTATAAAACTGGGCATCACCTGAAACTGCAGTGCACAGCTTTCTCAGAGGTGGGGACAGCAGAGCATTCAACCCTCCTGCTGCTCCTTCCAGCTGTGATGCTGGACCAGTTCCTGGCCCTGCCACTGAGCAGGGGACCTGGCTTTATTTCCATCACCTTTGCTGCCTCCAAAGGTCCCAAGCAGGAGGGACCCTAGGTGTGACCCTGGAACCCTTTCTTCCCCAGATCAGTGTGTTGTGCTGTTTTCCAGGCAGGGCTATGAAGACTCCCACTGGCAGTATCCTGCAGCTGGCAGCAGGGATGGCTACCCCTACCAAAGCCACCAGTGGCAGCCAGTGGCACGGCAGGATGACAGAGGTATGGGCTCATCATCCTTTGGGTCTGGGGATGGAGGCAGCTTGCAGGAGAAGTGATGCTTTTTCCCAGGATGGGTTCTCTCAAGGCTTGCACACATCCAGGGCTCTCTCCTGCCACACTCCTGGGTGGTGGTGGGTGCTCTGTGCAGCACTGGCTCCCTGTTTGCATTTAGGAAATGTGAGCAGGAGCTAGGTGCACCTAAGGGATGTTTGATCTTCATTACCATGGCTAAAATCTTGTGTCATTCCTGGTTCCAGCCTGAGTTTGATGGTGCTGTGTGATCAGGTTGGCCAGGGCCTCTTTGCTGTTTCTGGACTGAACAGAAGAGGAGGGAAGAAAAAGAAAAGGACATCAGTGCTGTGTTGGCAAATGTGTACAAGGCATTATCATATCTTCAATGTGTTGGGATAATTTGGAAGCAAACTGAGTGGGCATGGCAAATTGCCTGATTTATGTTTTTTCTTTTGCAACTTCATTGTTGCTCTGGAGGGATAATGCTGAATCTTGATTCTCTCTAGACCTCAGACAGGGAGAGTCTTATGGCAAGAGTTACCGGGACCAGCACTACTACAGGGGCTACCACCCCAACCTGGCCACGGGCCCCCCAGGGCAGGACAGGTAAAGCTGGGCAGTCTGTGCAGCCTGGTGAAACCACCTGCTGCAAAATGAGTGGGTTTGTGAGTGGTTCAAAAATCTCAGACCTTCAGTGTGTCTCCCTCTGCTCCCACCTGCAGGACACAGACCTACAGCTCCTATGAGGAGAGCTACACCTCGGCTGCCAGGAGGGAAGGGACAGGGGAAGGAACCCTTGGCAGTGATTCGGGGGAGGCTGGTGGCCAGCCCAAAGAGGTAACCTCAAGATGGGCAGGGGTGGAGGACCAGAATCTCTCAGAGATTTGGGAACAATCCACGTGTCCCCCTCCAGCTGAGAAAAGGGCCCCTCTGTTACATTGCACTCGGTGCCTGATAGTCCCTAGGGATTACTGCAGTGGGTTTTTAGTGTTTGTGTTCTCTCCATCTGCTGGGCTGTCACTCCCCCAGGTGCAGGGCTGGTCAGCCCAGGAGCAGCACAGAAATCCAGGCTTAGTGGGGTGTTCTGCAGCAGAGCTGGGGAAGGGTCTGGAGCACAAGCCTGATGAGGAGAGGCAGAGAGGACTGTGGGGGCTCAGCCTGGAGGAAAGGAGGCTCAGGGGTGACCTTGTCACTCTCTACAACTCCCTGAAAGGAGGCTGTAGCCAGGTGGGGATCAGGCCCCTCTCCCACTGAACAAGTGACAGAACATGAGGAAACAGCTTTAAGTTGTGCCAGGGAAGGTTTAGGTTGGATACTAGGAAAAATTTCTTCAACAAAAGGGTTGTTGAACCCTGGGATAGACTGCCCAGGGAGGTAGTAGAGGCACCATCCCTGGGGGAATTTTAAAGACATTTAGATGTGGCAGTTGGGGACATGGTTTAGTGGTGAACATGGCAGTGATGGATTAATGATAGGACTCAGTCTTAGAGGGCTTTTCCAACCTTAATGATTCCATGATTCCATGATTCTATCCTTCCTAGGTAGCTGACAGCTGTGTGCCATTGTCAGCTCTGTCCACCGAGTCATGCTCCATCACACTTGTGTCATGACTGCTGGGTTTTGCCAAGAGAAAATTAAAAGATCAAATCAAAATTGCTCTGGTGATTTTGCTCCTGGGTGATGCTTTTTTGGTTTCCAGGCCCCATCTCCTTGTCTGTGGTGAGGAGCTCAGGTTAGGGCTAGGAAAGCTGTCGGACTACAGCTGTGGCTGATGTAAATTCTTTTCCTAAGCTGTTGGGTGCACCCAAGCTGATGGAGGGTGTGAGCTGCTCGGATGGGAATTGGCTGTGCTGTTCCTGCTGGTCACTTCCCTGGAGCAGCAGAGCCTGCCCCACTGCCTGGGGGCAGGAAATCAGCAATGTCCCTAGTTTTTGAGCCAGGTGTGTGTGTTCTCCCTCCCTCACAGCCCTTGGGCCAGCCCAGCCTGCTCCTGCAGTATCAAGAGTCAGGACTAAGCTCCAGCAGCCATGAGCTCAGCCAGTACATCCGTGACGGTGCCGACATCGACGACCCTGTGCTTCCAGGGTCCTGGAACGTGGGACAAACAGGTGAGGTGTAGTGGGGGGCTCTGACAAGGGGTAAGCAAGGGAATAAATGGTAGGGTATTGGCTGTGTCTCAGCTGGGTCCTCTCCTGGAGGAGGTTGTGCAGGCACAAGGCACGACTGGGGGACTGTGGGGTGGGTGAATGGTCTGGGGGCTCTGCCTGGGTAGGTGTAGGAACTGCTGTGCACATCTGCTGCTTTGGGGGACAACTCTTGCATAGAGAGGTCAGTGGAGGGCCACTTAAGTTGGGGGACAAGTTTGGGACCTGCTCAATCCCTCCAAAGTGGATGTGGTGTGTGATCAGTGTGAGTGGCTCTCAGTGGCCTCTGTGTCGTTGCAGGGGGGCCCTCGGTGTCCACCCCGACCCCAGCAGTCCCCCTCAAGTTCCCACAGCTGCACACGGCGCTGTGCTTTGGAGCTGGGGGCCACCTGGTGCTGGCGTGTCCCCACCGCCCTGCTGAGGGACAGCTACCCCGTGTCGAGCTGCACAGCCTGGAGGTAGGACACAGCTGGCCCTCCAGGCCCCCCACTCCCTCCCTGGAGTGACTCCTCTTGCCCTGAGGGATGCAAACATGGTTCATAACCCCAGCAGCCTCCTCAGCAGCCTTCCCATTCCTTGTTCCCATCTTCTGTCCATCCCATGTGCTTTTTTGAGTCTCCATCGTGCCAGCCTGTGCCTGGATGGTGCTTTCAGCCTTCAGCTCTGTAACCCTTGGTACCTGTGACCTGCTCTTAGTGATCCCTTCTCACGGGGACAGATGTGGTTTGTACCTCTCCAAAGGACAGCTCCACTCATCTTCCTGAGGTACTGCAATTCAGGGGCCTTGTCCATACCCCAAGTCTACCACAGGATTCCAGTCTCCTGTTTTACCTCCAGAAGGAGGCAGATTTTCAGACATTTCTTTACTGGACCTTAGCACTGGAGTCCATGTGATAGCTCAGGGTCTGTTGTTTCTTTGTACCTCAAGACAGCCAGGGTTCATTGGCACTGTTGAATCCTTGGCCAAGGCTTTCCAATAGCCCAGCTGGGGCTGGTCTGATTGCTGGAGGCCAGCTGCTGAATTTGCTTTTGTTTTTTAGGCAATCCTTCAAGGCACAGAAGAGCTAGAGGAGCTGCAAGCCTTCCCCGGGCCCCTGGCCAGGTATGGCAGCACTGGCAGGTCCAGGAGCTGTGTCCTCCTGGCTGTCTCCTTTATGAGGAGACATGAGCTCAAGGCAGACTCAAAGGGTCCCTGTGGTTTTGAGTTATCTACAAAGGCCATGTCTAAGTTCAAGATGGGAGCCCAGTCCCTTTGATGCAGTGTGGGTTGGTTTGGATTGTGGGATATGGTTTTTTTGAATATTCATAGGATGTGGGTTTAGTGTGGTTTGTACATCTGACCTTATTTTGTACTCATTTTGTCTCAGAATTTTTTTTTTTGATTGTTTCTTTGGATGTCCAAAGCCCTGGGTCAAGCTGTGGCTTAGCTTTCCTTGAAGTTTTTGTCCCCTGAGACAGCTGAGCCACAGCAGGGTCAGACCCAGTCACCTTCATCCAGTGTGAGCCTGGGGATGAATTAGGGGTGCTGCATCAGGTTGTCTCTATATCTGGCTACTCCCAACCAAAGCAGGGAGAGAAAAGGAAAAAGCATTTACCGAGCAAAAGAGCTGTGTATACACAGAAGCTAGGTGGAATATCTGGAATGTCTGGAGCTTCCCCTGAGAGCTCTCGTGAGACTCACCTGGAGTGCTGCAAACAGTTCTGATGCCACCAGCATAAGAAGGACATGGAACTGTTGGAGCAAGTCCAGAGGAGGATAAAGGGACTGGAGCAGCCTCCCTATGGAGACAGGCTGAGGAAGTTGGGGCTGGAGAAGAGAAGGTTGTGTGGAGACATCACAGCACCTTCCAGTATCTGAAATGGCTACAAGGAAGCCAGAGAGGGTCTCATTGTCAGGAACTGTGGAAACAGGACAAAGGGCAGTGAGGGCAAATTGAAAGAGGGAAACTTTAGGTTGGATATACGAAAGAAATTCTTCCCTGTGAGGATGGTAAGGCCTCAGGGTGCCCAGAGAAATGGTGGATGCTCTATCCTGGAAGTGTTCAAGGCCAAATTGGACAGGGCTTGGTCTAGTGGAAGGTGTCCCTGCCCATGGCAGGGAGGGTTGGACTAGATGAGCTTTAAGCTTTCTTTCAGCCCCCAGACCATTCTATGATTCTGGGTTACCACTTGTGCCAAAGGGTACATCGGGAATCTCCGTATAATATGTCGGAATGACTGAGTCAGGATCAACATCTCCACCTGCAGTTTCTCTCTCCTGTTTCATCCACTCTTTCTTTATAACTGTATGGTTATTTTATTGTATGGCTGCACTTCTGCCTGGCTTGCACGTAGCTTAAGGGCTTCCTTTTCAGTCCCAAAGGGTTTCTGTGGTCACACAAGTGACCCTCCACAACAGATTGTGCCTGCTTCTGCAGCCTTGGACATCCATGGATGTAATGGCAGCACAGCAAATCCAAACTGTTTCTTTGCAGATGGATGGAGGAAAATATTATCAGGAGGGCTAGGAGAGGGTTTGAAATGTACTTTGCATCCCTGAAATGCAGAGATCTGCTAGGAGTCAAAATAAATTTGAATGTGTTTGAACTTAAAAGTAGCCATTGGTACTGGGAATCTTCTTTCCTTCAGCTCTTGCTTGGAATCTTCAGCATCCCCATCAGTGAACCTGGGGACTGAATGATGCCCTAGGTTGCTTTGCCTTGGCTTTCTTTGATGCTTCTTTCTGGTGCTGTAGGGAAGATCTGCACAAGGTGGATGTGATGACGTTTTGCCAGCAGAAGATAACCACAGGCTGTGATCTCTCAACACAGAGGGGCAGAGATTCCTCTCTCCTCTGGAAACTCCTGGTCCTCCTCTGCCGGCAAAATGGGGTAGGTATCCCATGGAAGGGGATGACCCTTTTGATCTTGGAAATGAGACAAGTAATATATCCCTTAGGTGCCTCTTGATCCGGTTGCTATTTTTGGGGGGGAAGGGGTGTACCTTAAGAAGGTCTGATTTCCATACCACTATCCCTCAATTTGATGCTGCCTGGATATTTGGAGCAAATCCTTCTCCATGACTGACTGGTGCCACCTTCATGCAGGAGCCAGCACTTATGCTTAAAAGGGGGCCATTCCCTTAATCCACTGAAATCCACCCAATCCAGTCTGTAGCAGCTTGTTGGAAGCAGGTGGATAAGGTCATCAGAGGGAGTGTTCTTAGGAGGACTTTCTAATTGTGCTGAGTCTTTTCCCTTCCAAATCCATGTGCTGGTGGCCAAAGCTTGTCTTGTTGGGGGCATGTGCTGGGATGAGGATGCAGGTGTAAGAAGGGGGCAGACTGGAAGTGCCATCAGCCTTTGCTCGTGGGGCAGCCTCCAGGTGGCTCATTCCTTCCCTTTCCCAGTCCATGGTGGGCTCGGACACGGCCGAGCTGCTGATGCAGGACTGCAGGCGCCAGGACAAGTACAAGAGGCAGGAGCCCGCGGCCAACCTGACGGGCCTGGCGGATGACGAGTGGGCGTCGCGCCAGCCGGGCGCGCTGGACCTCATCACCGGGGAGGTCCCTCCCATTGTGGAGACACAGGCACAGACAGTGGAGAAGTTCACCAAGCTCCTCTACTATGGCAGGAAGAAAGTAAGTGGTGAGTGGGATCCAGGATGTGGGGCTGAAAGGTTTTTTTCTTCTTCTTGGACCTGTTGGCTTCTTCAGGCAGGTTTTAAAGGGAAGGGTGGTCAAGAAGTGGCTTGTGGTTGTGGGATCAACCCTCCAAGCTGTGTTTGTACAATGGGGTTTATGGCAGTGATTTCCCACTTCTGGGAACTGGGATGGGGGACCCAAGTGAAGATGAGATGCAGAGGCTTTTACCAGCACTTCTACCACATTTAGTTTCATAGAGTCCTAGAATGGTTTGCTTTGGAAGGGACCTTAAAGGTCATCTTGTTCCACACCCATTTGCAGCTGTGTGATCTTACAGGACACCTAAGGCACAAGAAGAAGAGAGAGGAGAGTTGCAGCTTGGGTGCCCAGACTGGGATCCCAAGGCATTGAGAGCTAACAGGCAGCACAGACCCGGAAATCTAGGGGACACAACACTGCTTTGAAAATCCAAGTTCTTATAAATTTTCAAGGTAGAAAGACAAAGGGACCTGGAAGAGATATTTGGAGGATGCTAATTAAAGCCAGAGAAGTTATTGGGACTCTTCTCTGAGCTGGGGGAGCAGAGGAGGGGGGAAGCAGAGTTGGGACAAACCCTCTTTCTTCTCCCCCTCAACTGCAGGACGCTCTGGTCTGGGCCATGAGAAACCAGCTGTGGGGCCATGCCCTGTTCCTCTCTAGCAAGATGGACCCTCGGACGTACAGCTGGGTCCTCTCTGGGTAAGCTGGACAAGCTAAAGCAAGGTTTGATGTTCCATGGCTGGCTTTCCAAGCCTGCTATCCCTTCAATGCCCCCCGAATTGGAAAAGAGCATTGATTCCAGCTGAAGCCTTTCTAGAGGGGACAAAGGGGACAGAGGGCATCCATCCAAACAGGCCTGAGTCCTTCAGGCTTCCCAACGGACAGGAGAAACCAAGTGGGGGGCTGGAAAGCAGGAGGAAAGCCATTCCCTGGAGATGGAGGGTTAATTTATTCTGAGTCTTTGGCTTTGCCCATGCTGCCCTAGCAAAGACAGCCATGGGGCAGGGGGAGCTGAGCCATGTGATCCAGTCTAGTCCCAGCTGTTCATCCCACTCGTATGAGCATTTTCTGGTGGAATTTAATGTACTTAGTCTGGATTGGGTTGATCCCTTCAGGGAGAGTTAAGCAGAAATTTTCTGTCTTGTGGAACCCAAATCCTTTTAAGGAGGTTTTATGCAGTGTTGTCCTGGAGACCTGCCTTCTCTGAAGGTAATACAGATCATCACCCCCAGAGGCTGGTGATCCTCTCTGCCTCCTATTTACAAGGGCATGGAGTGATAGGAGAGGGAGGAATGGCTTGAGCTGAAGCAGGGTAGATTTATATTAGATGTTAGAAAGAAATTCTTCCCTCTGAGGGTGGTGAGGCCTTAGCATAGGTTGTCCAAAGAACCTGTGGCTGTCCCATCTCTGGAAGTATCCAAGGCCAGGTTGGACTGGGCTTGGAGCACCCTGGTCTAGTGGAAGGTGTCCCTGCTTATAGAAGGAGGATTGGACTAGAAGATGCCCTCCAACTCAATCCATTCTTGGATTCTCTGGGAAACCCCTCAAGACATCAGTTTCCTGGGGTATTTGGGCTGTGCTCTGGGAGGTGAATGAAGGTTTGGGGTCCTGGGGTGCAGCCCTTCTCTGCTGTCTCCTCACAGGTTCACCAGCACACTGGCCACCAATGACCCTCTGCAGACCCTCTTCCAGCTGATGTCAGGAAGGATCCCTCAGGCAGCACTGGTCCGTGAGCAAGAGGCTGGCCCTGGCAGGTGTTCCCCTGTGCTGTCACCTGCCTGAGACACTCACCTTTTGGTGACCATCTCTGCTCACCTTTGCTCTCCTCCTCTCCCTCAAGTGCTGTGGGGATGCCACGTGGGGAGACTGGAGGCCCCACCTGGCTGTGATGCTGTCCAACAAGGTTGGAGACATGGAGCTGAACCACCGAGCCATTGTCACCATGGGAGACACTTTGGGTGAGCTGATATCAGTGGGAGCAGCCATAAGAGGGACTCCAGGTGTCTCTTGTGGAGACACCTGGAGCAGGTGGGCCCAGGGAAGATGTAGGTAACTGCAGAGACTGAGCCTTGCTCCTGGCAAAAGTTGGAGCTGGCCCTGCTCAGGCTCACCAAGTTCTACCATTGAACCAAAACCTCCTGAAACAAAAAGCAACAACTGGGGAAAACAAACAAACAGCAGGGGAAAGGGAGGGATCAGGGTCTGTGTGGACAGGAAAGTGAGGCAGTTGGGTTTGCGTTTCTGCGTGAGCTTGAGGGCCTCCAAAGCAAAGCTGACCACGTGGTGATGTCTCAGGACTAATTGTTTGTCTTTTTCCATCCAGCCAGCAAGGGAGCAGTCGAAGCAGCTCATTTTTGCTACCTGATGGTAGATATTCCCTTTGGTTACTTGGGAGCAAAGGCAGATCGCATGGCCCTGCTGGGCAGCAGCCATCGGTGAGGGAGGCTGGGGTTCTTGCCAGAGTCATCTGTCCCCACGTTTTCCCCATCCCTGGGATCTCACTTTTATGCAAAAGCAATCCCTGGTTGGGGTTTTCCCTGCTGCTAATGCGTGCCCTGTGTGGGGCTGTTTGGGGAGGAAGCTCTGCTCCTGCTGGCTGACCCTGCCCCTCTCCTCTGCAGCCAGGCCTTTTCCCAGTTTGCCAGGACAGAGGCCATCCAGAGGACGGAAATCCTCGAGTACTGCCAGCAACTACGACAGCCCGAATCCTTCCTGCTCCCCTTCCAGGTAGTGCATATGCTCAACTACATCTTGTGCAGAGCTCCAACTTGCCCCAAAACATGCATCTATCTCCCTGAAGCCTGGAATTCAAGCTGTTCCTGAGGCTCGTCCCCTTACTGGCCTTTGGGAAAGATGGGGAGATTGCCTTGGCCAAGGGACTCATGCAGGGCAGATTTTGGGGTGCACAGAGTGTTTGGTCAGTGCTTGCTCAGCTCTCATTGCCTTCCTGCTCTCTGGGTAACAGGTGAGCATTTTCTATTGCAAAGCAGCACCCAGCTGTTGCTGCCTTGGGCACTGTGGATTTGGATGGATACATCCCTGAAATGTTCAAGGTCAGGCTGGATGGGGCTTGGAGCAACCTGGTCTAGTGGGAGGAGTCCCTGGCCATGGCAGGGGGCTGCAACTAGATAAGCCCTTCCCACCCAAACCATAGTAGGATTCTATGAAGCTGCCTGGTTCAAGAAGAGGGGGCTGGATGCCTCCATGGGGATGGGTGGAAGTGGCCCCAAGTTGCAAGTGACCTCTGGGTGCACGATCCAGGGCGCTCTGAGTCACACTGGGGCGACGTGCCACGGCACAGGGCACCCCCAGACCTGTCCATTTCCCTGCTCCCTCCCTCCCACGGCTGCTCTGCTTCCCTCTCCCAAGGTGTACAAGCTGCTCTACGCCTCTCGCCTGGCTGACCACGGGCTGCCAGCCCAGGCCCTGCAGTACTGTGAGCTCATCGGCACCGCGCTCCTGCGCCGCCACCCAGACACGCACCCTGTCCTGGCCCAGCAAGTGGTGAGGGTGAGTCTGGACCTCCTGCCTCCCAACCAGGGCGTGATACCTGCTCAGGAGCTGCTGGGGAGGGAGTGTTTGGCAGCTCTGAGCGGTCCCCCAGGGTTTGCTGCCAAGTACAGCAAAGCCAATGCTTCCACAGGGTTTCTAATCCCTGTGGATTTGGGGTAGAAAATAAAGGTATTATGCTGACTGCCAAGGAGGAGCAGAGTTATTTGGAAACAAAGGATGTTTTTAAGTCTGGTGGGGTTTTCTGAACTTCTAAATGTCACAGACTTAAGAAGTGAAGTCTAAGTGCACATTTCCCCTCCAGCACATCTTCTACAATTCTCTTTACCTCCTGAGGGGTGTGTTCTGGGGTGACACTGAGAGGGAGGGAGCATAGCCCAATTTGTAGCACCAAGTGCAGCCCCTTTACAGGGGGCTAGGGCAGAGAGGGGCAGGGCCAAATGTCCCAGATCCCCCAGGAAGGTGGGGCTTTCACAAGACCAGGGCAGTGCTGAGGCTGCTTGTCACCTTCCTCCAGCCTTTAGGACCAGGTTGGATGGGGCTTTGAGCAACCTGGTCTAGTGGAAGGTGTCCCTGCAAATGGCAGGGGGGTTGGAACAAGATGAGCTTTAAGGTCCCTTCCAACCCCAAACCATTCTGGGATTCTATGAAAGGCACTAAGGCCATGGTGCCGTGAGGTGAGGGGCAGCAAGAAGCCTGTCTGAAGTGGGTGCTGCTGAGTTCACCCAAAATTTGGCTGGTACTGCTTCCTCACCCCATCACAGAAGCCTATTTACTGCCTAACAGCCTTTTAGATCTGCCATTCTGCTGGGGATAATGTTTCTCCTGGGAGAAAACACTTTCATCTGAAAAACTAGTGCATTCGTAGATGCTCTTGTCTTTGATGTTCTAGACTGTGTTACAAATTATGATACACATTAGTGTTTGATTAAGACTTCCCCTCTTTTGAAGCTGGGGACGATATGCAACCAGGTGCTGGTTCATTAATACTGGATCAAAGTGCACATAAGCTTTTGGATTAAACATTCCCCCCGTTTAGGAGTAATCATGCTTATAATTTCCTTTTTCCTGTGATTGATTTAGGATGAGCATAGGTGTGTTTGTAAAGAGATGGGACAGTAGGTAGTGCAGGCTCCTGGTTGGCTGCAGGGTTACTTTGCTCTCATTCCCAATCCCAAGCTGGGGTCCAGTTGTGCAGGTCCTGTCTTGCTGTAAACTCACAGACCTGGGAAGTGTGCTTTGTGCTGGTTTAGAGTTTGTTTTCTAAAAGTTCAGGAATAGAAAAGAATGGCTGCTTGGGACAGGTGCGGGAAGGAACAGCTGAGTCTTGTGTGGCTGTGGAGGGTGGCTGAGCTGCAAAGTCACCTCTGGGTGGCTTTTGGTGGCCCTCAAGGTGGCAGCCTTGTAGCAAGGCATTGAAGATAAGGGAGCATGAAGTAGCCAGAGGAAACTTGAGAAATCCCCAAGAATCCTAGAATGGTTTGGGTTGGAAGAGACCTTAGGTATCATCTAGTTCCAACTCCCCTGCCACGGGGAACACCTTCCACTAGATCAGGGTGTTCGCGGGTTGATATCAGCGAGAGAAAATTCAGTAAAGGTGTGGATGAACACCAGTGTTTAGAGTGCCATCTCCCCTCACCCAGCTGTCTTAAAACTGGATCCTTATCTAAACAACTCCTTCAGACAGGGAATTAGCTCTGCAGGGAGCCCTGCATCTCACCTTGGACTCCTGGGTCACCCCAGAAGAGCCTCTTGCTCCGCTGATGGGAGCTGGAGCCCCAAGTCACCGAGATGGCTGCAGCCAGGGCAGCACAGACCCCTCTTCTGCAGGAGAAATTAAACACACAGCAGCAATACTGCAGAGAGGGACCTGGGGGAGATAGTGGAGCATGGAAAAAATACTGAACAGCAGCATAACAGGATGCTGTTACAAAAGAAAAAAAAAAAAGAAACACCAATGTTATAGTGTTATTCTGGGTTGTGAGAGTACAACTGGCATATCTGAGAAAAGGAGGTGATAATCCCCCCGTGCTGGGGTCTCAGGGGTCTTGGCTGGGGCCTGTTTGGGCTGCTGCATGTGGAGACAGGGCTAAATTGGAGTGAGTGTGGGAGTGGAGAGCTGGGGTGATAAGAGATTGAGGGGAAAATGACCTCTGAAGAAGGCCTGAGGGTTATTTCTTCTAGGCAAGATATGGTGGGGGAGAAAGGGGTATGAGGGATGTGATAACAGCCCTCCAGCACACAGGAGGCTGCTCCTGGGGGATGCTGCCTGGCTCCTCTCACAGCTTCCATGGGAGCAGGGATAGAGAGGCTTAATTTGCAGTAGGGAAGATTTCACTTAGATATTAAGAAAATACTCTTTAGCTCTAAGGACGTGAAGCATCAGGACAAGCCTGGGAGGTTATGAAATCTTCTCAGAGATTTGTAAATGCAGATCAGAAAAACACCAGCTCCCATCCATCCTCATGGGGTAGGTGAGAAGCTTATGAACTGCCCTGGGAGCTGGGCTCTTTCCAGGGCTTCTGATGGGGTGTCCTGCACTGTCCTGGCCAGTGCCCCAGGATGGCTGTTAGGAGGGATTAAAGCCACTCATTTTCCTCAGGGGGAAAAGGGATGGTGATAGTTACCTGTCTCTTTGACATGAGGAGCATCTTTGACAGAGAATTTTGGCATCTCTGTGGAGGTGCTGAGCCAGCCCTGCTGAGACTGTGGGGTATGGGATGGGCTGGCACCTCCATGGTGGTGTGGGAGAGGGAATAAATCCTGCACAAGAGGCTGGTGTTATTTAACCCCCATATAACAAAACGATGCTGTTTTCCCAAGCCCGTGTGCCTGATCCCTGTGGATCTGACACGTGTGCTAACCCCTGCTCTCCCCCTGGCCCTGCAGCTGGCTGAGAGGCTGAAGCTCTGTGACCCTCTGCTCCTGGAGATGCCAGAGCAGGAGCAGGCCCTGGAGCCCGACTGGCTGGAGCAGCTCCGAGCCTGCTGCCGGGAGTGGGAGGTAAGGAGGATGCAGGGGGCAGCTGGTCTGTGTTGTGGTTTGTCTGCAGGAGCATCCTCCTCCTCTTCCCTGAATCTGAGGGGATGGAGGTTCAAAAGCTGATGTTCTTCTTTGGCTTGTGAGCTCTGAGATGTGGTCTCTGCAGATTCAGTGGGAGCAAGGGGCTTGCAGTGCCTGAGGGCTGTAGAGCTTCACATAGGGCAAAGCTCCCCTTGTTTTGGTTCAAGGAGGGCAGGCAGGGGCTGATGGGTGAGTGATGGTCTCCCTTTGCAGGGAGGACATTGCAGAGGTCACTGGTGGATTGTCACCTTGTGGGTGTACTCTTGGGTCTTTTAACTATGGTCTGGTGCTTGGATTAATCTTCTTCATTCAGATTTCACATCTGCTTTTGGTTTTGTGGCCTTTTCCATCTCGTTTCCCCTCCTGCTCAGGGGTGCTCAGGGGTGCTGCAGCCCCTCTCACTTACTGGGAAAGAGCTGGGTCCATGCTGGTGTGGGTCTCTCCTGCAGGCTGGGGTGGGCTATGAGCCCCAGATCCATGAGCACTCTGCTTTCCTTTGCATTGGCTTCATGCTTTCCTTAGTCTTTGTCCTGTGCCATCCTTTTCCCTATCCATTTTACTGTGTTTTCTCTCTGCAGGTGGAAGAGGATCTTCCTCCAGAGGTGGCACCTGCTCAGCTGGAGCTGCCCTGTGCTGTTCTACCAACAGCAGGTAAATGAAGCAAAGCAGCAGGTTGTGGTCTCCTCAGTGGGCTCTCCCTGTGTGGAATTGTTCTGCCATGGGCTGGGAAGCAGCTTCCCAATCCCTGGAGTTTTTACCAGCAGCAGCTCCTTGCTTCTTGCATCCCCCCAGAGCTCAAAGGCTGCTCCTGCCTGGATGCATCCCTCAGGCATGGGCTGCAAAGCAAGGGCTCAATGCTCGTGTCCTCACACAGAGTCTGAGTAATTGGGCCTAATTACCACAGCTCCAGGGTCCCTCTGGGTGCCGTGGGAGGAGAAGAGGAGCTGGGGGTGGGTGCTGGATGAGCCTCCCAGCTGAGCCTCAGGGGAGACAGCCCCATTCCCTGGCAGTCTTCTGAGGGTGCAAACTGGAGCTGAACTAAAGGGATTTCACACTTAGAGAGCAAAGGATTCAGGAAGGAGCTCATCCTCCTCTGTGCCAGGCTGGAGGATGCCTGTTGCTGAAGACTCAGCATTTCTCTTTCCCTGCTGCCTCTTTGATCCCTTTGCTTCACCCTTTGGTGACCTCAAGAGTCCCCTCCTGTGCCAGCCCACCCAGAGGGCCTAGAGACATCAAGATGAGGGACACAACCATCCCCTGGTGTTAAGGGAAGAGCAGGGGGGCTTTTCTTTCCCAGCTGGGCAGGCATCCATTGGGATGTCCCATTGAGGAGAAGTCAGGGGCAGGTGTTTCTTCACATCCACCTCCATCAGCAGGATGCTCCTACACAGTCCCCTGCTCCTTGGACCTGCCTTTGACTGGGAATGCTGGCACTGAAGTGTGGAGAGCAGAGGCTGGTGCAGACAGGATGAAACACAGCTAATTCCTTCAAGCCGTTTCTTCCTATCAGCTTTCCCTGCTGCTGCCAAATTCCTTTTCAAAGAGCTCTCCCAGGCAGTAAAAAGGATCATCAATCCTGATTGCCTTCTGCTGCTATCAGAGCTGAGACTATGATCTTCCTTCCCTGGAAGGAAGTTGCAGGTGTGATGATCCCATTGGCTTGGCTTCTCCGAGCAGCCAGGTCTGCCCCATGTGCTCTCCACAGCTCCCCTTCCCTGTGCTTGGCCCTGTCCTCCATTGTGAAGGCCATCCAGAGCCACCACCTGAGGGACCTGCATGCAGAGAAAGCTGGCTTGGTGCTGAATCTATCCATCTTGGAAAGACAAAGCCCAAATCAGGTGCCAAGCTGGGATGCACATGGTCCTCCCTGACTTGCTCCAGCTGACCTTGCCAGGCAGCATGAGTCTGAGCATCCATCCTCCTCCTTGTGGATCTCGAGCATCTCCAGGCCATGTGGGAGCAGCTCATGGGTGTGAAGCCAGTCCTGAGTGGGCTGGAGGTGATGCTGGCAGCAAAGCAAAGGGTTTGATAGCATCAAGAGGTGCCTTAATCCTTCCCTATGGGATCTGGGTCCTGCCTGCCATGTCTCACAGCAATGGGAGAGGAATTTCCCAGTGCCCAGTGTTTCTGGCAGGAGGCTGCTGAGCTGGAATGAGCAGGACACACACCTGGGATCAATGTGTGTGTGTTAAATAAAACAAATCCCACTTGCTCAACTTGCCTTTCAAACAAAAATTCCCAACCCTGAATAAATCTGCCTAAAACAAGGAACTCATCCGTGGGTGCAGCTGTGGAACAGGAATGAAGACTGGTGAATCTTTCCTGCTCAGGGTGTGCAGCAAGAGTGGGGGAAAAGGCTGGAGACCTCAGACTCCTTTGAGCTGCTGGTGCATGCTGCTTGTGAGCTCTTTGCTTCCATAGCATTCCCCTTCTGAGTTCATTTATAACCTCAGGTACATTCCCAGGATTAAAAAAAAAAATAAATTCCCCCAGTCTTTCCCAGCCCTCCTTCCTTGAAACCTCTAGAAGGTTCCTGTTGCTGTGCTGTGTCCTACCTCCTCCCTTGTCTGGTCCCTGGAGCTCTTCCTCACTCCCCTAGCTCCTGCTGATGTTTAATGGAAAAGGGGAGAAATCTGTGCAACAGCCCAATAGAATTATAAACATTACAAAAATTGTAAACTCCTGAGGTGTGGGGTTTTTTTGGCAGATGAAGAGCCTGGCAATGAGATTCCCCAGAGTGAAGGCTACCAGTATGACCAGTGGTTCGAGCCTGTGCCATCCCAGGGACCGAGCTCCCAGAAGGATGTGTCCCTCAGGTCCCCAGCACCTGCTCAGGCGGTGGCATCGCCGCTGCCCAGCGCTGGGAGAGACCTGCAGCCCCCTGTGCTTGGCCAAGAGACACGTGCCCCTCTGGGAGGGGGTCTTGCTGAGCCCCCTCCACAGCCAGTGCTGCCAACAGGTAAGTGCTGCAGCCTTGTTTCCCTGCAGAAATCACAGAATCCTAGAATGGTTTGTGTTGGGGAAGGATGTTAAAGATCATCTAGTTCCAACCCCCTGCTAGGGGCAGGGACACCTTCCACTAGACCAGGCCCCGTCCAACCTGGCCTTGGACACTTCCAGAGATGGGGCAGCCACAGCTTCTCTGGGCAACCTGTGCCAGGGCTTTACCATCCTCACAGCAAGGAATTTCTTCCTTAGAAGTTGCCTTTGAGATGCACCAGTTCAGCCTCACCACTTACCCCCTGGTGCTGGCAGGGACAGGGACCAGAATGGCCTTTTGCATCTCTTGGGGGACATCTTGGCCACCACATGGATGGCTGTCCTCTAGAGAGGGGCATGGCAGAAACTCTGGAAATACTTCTGCTGATGGATTAAATCCATAGCTCCACAGATCAAACCTTGACTCTGTCCTTCCCTCTGCTCCACAGGAGAAGCTGGGGAGCCCGGGGGTGCCAGGCTGTCCCCTGGAGGGGTGCAGCCAGCCCTCCCCACAGAGCAGGTGAGTCAGAGGGGCCAGGGAGACCATCCCATTGAAGGCCCTGGCTGGATCTGGGATATGTTGACCCATCCTTCCATGCACTGATCTCACATGGAATCCCCCCATGGTGGGGGGGGTGGGGGGATGTTCCCTTGGGTGAAAGCTGTGCCCTGCTGTGGGTGCTCTTGCTGTGTAAGGCATGTGGGGATCCCGAGGGATGCTTTCCCCTAATCTGGGTGTGGAGCAGTCCCAGGGGGGCTCTGACCGTGCTCGGTGCAGCTCCTGTGGGAACAGCACATGGCAGCTTCCACGTCTGATGGCAGGAGGAGCTGCCGGGCAGGATTCGGACTCTGTCGGAGACCTCCACTGTCTCCCTGGGGGACAGCCGGCCCTCCTTGGACAGCGCAGATGAGGACACTGCTGAGGAGCAGGCAGAGGCCATGAAGCCAGAGGAGGACAAGGTGAGCATGCCAGAGCCATCATGAGCCTCGTGCACTGAGCTTGCCTGTCCCCGATGCCAGCCCTGCCCCTTGAAAAATGGTGCCCACTCCCAGCAGGCACCTGGAGGACCCTGGCATCCACCCCTTCTTATCCCTTTCCACTCTTTTCCTCCATTTTCCAGAGCTCTGGATTCAGGTGGTTTGGCTGGTTTCGATCAAAACCCACCAAGGAAACTTCTCCCAAAGCTGAGTCTGAGGCAGGCTCAGACTCTCCCACATCAGGACTACAGGTAGGGGACGAAATGCCATCCTGTCCCTGGTGACACGCAGGGTGCAGCTGTGAGAATGGGTGACACATCTCCCCATCACCCACTGTTTCTCCCTCTGTCCTTGTGCAGGGGCCATGGCCATTCTGTGTGGGGGCAGATCTGGACTGGGAGCCCTTTAAGCCTGGAAGTGAATCCTTGATTAATAATAACTGTAAATTCATATAGCCTCTTCCATCTCTGAGGTCATCCAAGCCCTTGGCAAACTCTGCAGGGATCCCTTGCCCTCCGCTGGAGCGGAACACAGCAGCTGTGAGCAGCACTGCTCTGGCAGGTTTTAGGAGATGCAGGGAAGGGAAAAACCTCTTTAATTGGAAGTGCAGCAGCAAGGGGGAAGCAGCCATGCGTGGTTATCCCAGACCTAGCAAGCTCCTCAGGGCGTCACATCCCTGATGGTGGGGCTTGGAGTGAAAACCTCCCCTGGAAATTTCTTCCTGGTAAAGAATGATCTACAGTCCCAGAGCAACAAATGTTGGGATATTCTTCTAAAACTAGCAGGAGATGAAGAACAGAAGAGGAGCCATGGATCTTGGCCCCTCACACTGTACCCAGCCTCCTGCCTGATTTTGAGCCCTCAGGCTGGTTTAGCTTTGTGCCCGAGTTGCTTGCCCTGACCCTGTAGCCCCTCCTTAGCCGTGTTTCCTGCAGCTCCCGGGATACCTCTGCAGCAGGAGGGGTACAGAATGAGTACCCCAAAAGCCTGGTGTGATATCTGGTGCAGAGGTCTTCTCCCAACTCAAGGAGCTTCTGCTCTAAACGGGTGGATGTGATTTCAGGAGTGGATGTCACCATCCCCACCCATTGCCCCTCTGGCAGCTGGGACAAACCCTTTGGCTCAGCCTCTCTCCAGAAATCCTGGTAAATACCGCACAGTTCCCCTCACCTCTCTCCTCCATCAGCCTTTTACAAGTTTCTCCTCTTAATTTTAAGTTGGCTTTTGTTTTTGGTTGCTGGCCCTAGGAGGAATGCAGGGTGAAAGTACCTTTGCTGTTAGTCCAGTGTCTGCAGAGGTGAAAGGCTCATGGGAGAAGGATGGAAGGCAGTCAGCAGGACAGCAGGTGAGGAGAGGAGGGAAGTGTATCTGTGTGTGATGGGGGTGTCCAGGCACCTCTCTCAGGGTGTTTGTTAAGTTTCTCTCTCTTTTGTCCTTCCAGACCGGCTACCCCGGACCTCTCCCACCATTGGCTTCAATTCCTCTCTTCAACCCTGCCCAGGTCGCTCAGGTGAGAGCATTTTCCTGAGGGGGTAGTTCTACAGGGGAGCCAAGGTGGCTCTGATTTTGGGGAGGAGGTGTCTCCTGGATTTTGGAGTGGTGCCAGATTTCAGATGATCTGCTATGGGGAGGGGGGTTTAGGTGATACCAGTCCTGGGAATAAGGGTTTTTATAATAAATCTATGGTGGGAGGACAGCGATGGGAGGGGGTGATGAATGAACGAAATGTAAGGAGGATGCTTGTGGCTGCATCCTGATGGTGGCAAGTCAACATTTTGGGGTACAGCCCATTGCTCACACCACCTCTCTCTCTGTATTTCCCAGCTTCCTGCCCGACCCACCCAACCCAGGCTGCTTTCCCGGCATCGCTACCCCAACCCACTGTGAGGTGCGGGGTGCGGATGGCAGAGAACAATTCCAAAAAGTTTTTTTTTAACCAAAATTGTGTTTGTAGTTATTTTGGATGGGGTAGTAGTGGTTGGGCCTGCTTGGTATAGGGATGTTGTAAAATAAGGGGGAGGTTTCTGGGTTTAAAAGTCAATAAATGGGGGGGTGTGAGGCTGTGAGGGGGGTGAACAGTTTGGGCACCGAGGTGGGAACACAGGCCTCTACCTTCCTCTTTCATAAAATTTAGGTCTGATTTCCACAACTCATTGTTGTCATCCCTTACGTGTGGTTTCTGAAGTCCAGTCCAGTATGTCTTTTTAGCTTTCTTTGCCAAAATTTAGGTATTTATACATAGATATTTAAATTAAGTCCCCTCTCTTCACTCACTCACCCTTTCCTCATAAGCGAGATCTTTGTTGATCCTTAATGATCTCTGTTGCCCTCTGCTGGGCTCCAGGTTTGGGGTGTTGAAGTCAGCGATAAAGTGGGGGGAGGAGTGGAACATAGAGGTGTCTGGGGAAGGAAAGGAGGGGGGAAGAAGGGGAAGTGTAAGGAGGGTGGAAGGATGGCGAAAAAGCGAAAGTAAAAAGGTGTCCGGGGGAGAGTAGTCTGAATTGGGTTATGGGGCGCTGCCCCACCTCACCCATTGGACTCAGCGCGCCGGCCGTGAGTCTGTCTCAAAGCACCGCGGGGCCATGAGCATCCGCCGGGGTCCGCTGAGGAACCGCCGCGGCTTCTCCTGCCCGGGCCGGCCCGCGCGGCGCCCCCCCTTGCTGGTGGCTCACCCACCCATCGCGGGCGGGGCCCTGCTAGGGCCGCGGGCGGCCCTTCCCTCAGACCTTCCCCGAGGCGGGGCGCGGGTGACGCGCACCCCGTGGGTGGCCTCGGCAGTGAGCTTCCCCCGGACGCCTCTGACGGCACTCCAGCCTCTATATAAAGGCTCGCTTACTTGGCTTCTTTAGCTTAGGGTGAGGTGCTGGTTCTACCCAGCTTGCACTGCGACATATATGCTGATTTAGAGTCGCCTATTGGTCAGAAGGGGGCTGGGGGCGTGTTGCAGTGTGAGGGTTAAAGCGCAGGCTCATGGCGGGCGCGGAACTACTGCGTGAGGGGCTGTGTTCGGAGCTGTGGCCACGAACCTTTGTGGTGGGGCTGAAACCTGTCCGTGACGGGCTGTGGGGTCTCGATCTCTGAGGCTAAAGCTCGCCTGTGATGGGCTGTGGGGTGGGGAGCCTCTCGTGAAGGTGTGTGGGGTTGTGGCCACTCGTGGCAGACTGTGGGGTTCGTGCCCCATTGATCCGAGCCCTGTAGGTCGCAGGTTGCGGGGCTGGAGCCCGCTGGGGACGGGTTGTGTGGCGGAGTCCAGGCCCCCCTCCAGAGAGGTGTTGTGAGGGCTGGCAGCGGTGAGTGAGTGTGTGGATGGCTTTAATCACCCCC
>WBNO01020630.1:290193-408906 GCA_013400575.1 Peucedramus taeniatus
CAAGGATTGCTGGCTTTTGATAATACCAGGGTATCAAGGCCGATGTAAACTTGGGGCACCTGCATAGGCCCCCCCTGATGCCGTCACCTGGCTGTCCCTTCTTCCAGGACTGCTTGGCTCCCAGGACCTGTCAGTGACTAGCTGAGCCCAGGATGCTGCCCTGGGGTGAGTCTAGCTGACTGCAGCACACAATTCCTGTGGGTTTTTGAGGCTGGGAACCTAAATCTGGGATGTTTCTGCCTCTGTGGGTACAGGGGGAGGAACCCCCATGTTGCTGGGTGTCCTCAAAGCTCTGTGTGTCACAGCTGTGCACCCACACACCTTTATGTCCCTGAGTGTCAGCTGGAGGACACTTTGGGCACCTTTTTGGGCAGTCAGCATGTATCTTTTTGGCCTGGCAGAGGCTTATTGCTGCCCTATGGTCTTTTGAGTTGGTTTAAAGGGGAGTGTGCAAATTTCTCACCTCAGGCCTTAGACATCCTGCTCTTCCAAGACTGAACATGGTCTATCCTGTTGCTCAGGCAATCTCTTCTTCAGAGGAAAATTATAAACATGGGGGACTGCTTGCTTTTGGAAGTTGCAGATCTGGCATATAGTTTTAGAAATAAATCCTGTGATTTTTGATTTGCTTCTCAGATTTTTGGTTTCTGACTCTGCACTTCATCCCCCTGAGGTTGTAAGGAGTCAAATAGCAAAACTTCTGAAGTAGAGTGCACAGTAAATTCCCATAGACTCAATGTGCAGCCATGCACGTGGGGTACAGGAGGTTCTTTGCTTGCCTGTTGCACTCTGGATACCATGTTTGGAGATCAAGGCTCACAGAAGAGTTTAGAGGCTGAATCAGCCTTAACTAATGCACCTGAGTTGGGTATCAACATCAGTTAAAGAACTAAGAAGAAAGAATCTGGGGCATCTTTTGCCCCTGAGGTTGTCTCATTTTTGGTGAGGGGTGATTTTCCTTTAGCTACTTTCTCTGTGTGGGAACATGGAGGTTGGGCAGCTGTCTGCTTGGGTTAGGAGGGCTGAAGGAGCTGATTTTTTTTTTTTCCTGTGGGGCTTTGGTTTTTTCAGAGGTTAGGAATATCCTAAGGAACCTGGGTATGTTGGAAGGTTTGCCTGTGAGTTGCTTTCTTGTGGCCTCACAGTGAACTTGAGGTAAAGTGGGACTAAGACTCCCTTTTCCCTCTTCATCCTCTCCTGAGAGCAGTGGAAATGCATTAGCATGATGCTAATTGTTAACGTGACGGATGGCTGCAATTAAGGTCTGTAATCCAGTCTCTGCGTGTGGAGAGCTGTAGTGCAGCCTGGGGAAGCTCTCTGCTAAACACCCTGAGCTGGGATGCAGCATTCCAGGAAGCCCTGGGGTGCTGCTAAATGCTACTGCCCTTGGAGGGAGTTGTGTGTGTTCCCTGCACTGGGCTAACTGTGCCTGAAACAGCGATTTAATTCAGATTTACGGCCCTGTTTTGCTGGATGTTGCTTCCTCCAACAGCATCCCCCTGGTCAGGGTTGCTGAGAGGAGGCACTGCCGTGCCCGACACTGCAGTTTGGGCATTTTGTCCGTGGTGCCTTCCAGTCTCACGTGGGTCCCACTGGGCATGGCAAGGCCATGCTCATTTAGAGCTGTTATTTATTAAAAGAAGTGCTGGGTGATGACCCTGTCTCTGTCCCTTCAGCTCTTGGTGACATCAGTGACGCAGCTGGTCTTGCGAGGTCACTCTTTTCCCTTTGTTTAATGATCTGCTGGTGAAAACGAGCTTCCATTGCTCTCTGGAGTGTCACTGGGACATGAATATTGATGAAACCTCGGTGGTCCTGGTGCTGTCACAGCGTGGAGGGCTCATTTGGAGCTGGCAGGCAGTGTGGGGAACTCTGTGATGGAGCGATAATAAAGTGTTGCTGAACTCTGCTCCGAGGTGCTGCTCCGACTATTGGAACTTGCAGGCTCCTGGCACAGCATCAGGAGGCTGGGCTGGTGTTTTCCAAAGCAGGGACACAGCACTGTGAGCATTAACAGGGGAGGGCTTCATCCCTCAAACATCCATGAGGGTGCTGCAGACACGGGAGTTTGTTGGTTGCAGCTTCAGGTGGCAAATGGTCTGGTTAATGGAACCTAAATATTTTCCAAGGTGGAACTGGGGCGAGGGCAGATGCAATGCAACATCTCTTGAAATGGTCTTTTTGGGCTGTTGATATGAAAATCACTATAAGAAATGGGATGTGGCTGTTACAGATTTACAAAGGAAGAGCATGTTTTTAAATTGGCAGACTGCATTAATCCAGGGGAGTCCCTTCCAGCTTCTGCTACCCTGTGTAGAAAAGTCAAGGTGACAATGGAGTTCTTGTAAACAAAACACTTTTTCTTTGAAAAATGAGGTATTCTTCATGCTGATTTGGAATACATCATGCAGTATGCTGTACCTTTAAAAAAAGAATATTTAATATATGTGCTTGAATGGCAGAGAGAACCCCGGGTCTTGCTCTGAACCCTGATGTAGTTCCTGCAGTGAGAGTCCAGGGTCAAGGTGTATGGAGTAGATGGTTGGTGGCCTTTATTTTCCTAACTGTGGAGAAGGATCTGCTTCACTCTTGGTGTAATGCAGATCTGACCTGCTTTTGCTTAGAGCAGTATCTTCCCTTCCTGCCTCAGGTGTTCTCTGTCTAGAGAGGTTGCAGGAGAGCCCTTCTGCAGGGCTTTCTGCTGGATTGAGACCATAGGATGTTGCCAGCATCGACTGGTTTTACTAATGGACACTAAAATATACGCATTCTCCCTCAAAACCTTCATATGACGGTGCCAGTAGGAGCTGCCTCTTGCTGATCAGGTTTTTGCACACTCTTATGTTGCTATGCAGTCCCTTGCTACGCTGAGGTACTGTTCCAAACTCCTCTGATCAAACTGAGCATTGCCTTTCTTGCAGGTCCTGCCAGATGTGGCACAACTGAGCTCACTTAGGTGTTTTTTTGTTTTGTTTTGTTTTGTTTTTTTTTTTTTAAGTGGATATTGGCTTGTATGATCTCCAAGCCAATGGTCAGTGCCAGCTGTTGTGTCTTAGCAGTGTGGAAAACCTGCTGTGGTAGAAAGACTACTGAGCTGCCTTTGGAAAAGGTGCACATGGAAACAGATACAGTTGGACTCGATACTCTTAGAGGTCTTTTCCAACCATAATGGTTCTATGATTCATACTTCCTCATCTTTGCTAGGGCACACTGGAGATCCTCAGGCCCCTAAGGATTTTAGGAAAGACTGACCCTTTAAATCCTTTCAGAGCTTGTGCCCATGCACTGGTGTTTCTGGAGCATAATCCGTATGAGTAAGTAGGAGGGGTTGTGAACCCTGAGGGATCTGTGCCACTGCTCTTGGAGATTTAAGGGTCTGAATTGTACCTTGAGGATGTGGATTATATTCATGCTGGGGGAAAGGAAGCAAAAAAAAAAATTATGCTTTTGGCAGCGTAGGGTAGAAGCATCACCTTTCCTGACATGTTTGTCTTGAGCGGAGATGGTATCCAGTGGTAGGATGAAGAGAAGTTGCATGCTGTCTGGTGTTAATTACAAAGGGAAAACCACAGGGAAATCAAATGAAATTGAATCCCACTGCATTTGATATTCCCAGAGTTGAAGGCCTCAGTACGTCTCATTAGTTTAAAACCCCTGATGGAGAGAGCTCAGCTTCGAACGGGAAAATTGATATGACATTGAGACCTGGGAGAGGATTAGCTGCCTGCCTCAGAACTTGTCCAGAGGAGTCGAACATGCAAATGTTCCCACAGAGCAGCTCCCTGCAAGAAGGATCCTGGATAATTAAGGCCCCTGGGACCACACAGTTGCAGCAAGGGAGGGATGAGGTCTGTATGTCTGAAAAGTCCTTCCACTGCATTCTCTCTGTGGGGGAAATAGTGCCTGGGCAGTACAGACAAGCCCACAGCTTTGTGTGTGATTGACTGCTGGTGACAGAGATGCTCTGTTTCACCTCTCAGTGGGATTTGCAGGTAGGTGCTGGATTAGGATTGAACTATGCAGGGTATGTCATTCTTGGACTGATGAATTGGCTTATCTGGCAAAGATGTGTGTGGCTGAGACATAAGCCTGGGTTTTGCCCACTATGTGACTTGAGCTTTTGTGGCAGAGTTTGGTTCCATTTTGCCACCCTGCAACAGTGCTGAAGGCCCAAATGCACCTGCTTGCTACAACCCACTGTCTTTAGTGGTATGAAAATCACAACACCCAGGCAATGTGTATAGAAAGGTGTAGCTGCTTTTCTAGGCCTTGAGCTGGTAGGAGGTGTTTGCTGGGGAATGCAGGCCATGGGATGTACTGTGCCCATCAGTTTGTACCTGTGAGTCTCTGCTTTGGGCCCTGCTGGGTTTCCTGTTGTGATCAAGTGTTCTCTAACAGCCGTATGTGGAGAGAGGATATTTCCCATTTTCTCCTGCAAACCCCAGCTGTGCTATGTGCACTCTTAGGCAAGGTGCTAATGATGAAGAATCCGTGACTTGGCAGCACACCAGGGTTTTCAGCTTCTGAAATCAAAATGTGTTGGTGGACTGGCTGTGATCTCTGTGGCAGGTGGAGCTTGCAGACCATACCAGCATCACTGTGCTTCTTGTGTACTCAGAGGGTTTTTTCTAGCTGGGGCATTGCAGTCCTCAGGCAGGATTACTGGAGAAGGGCTGGTGGGACCTCCTTCTTTCAGCAGGCTGATGGAGGTTGTGGAAGCCTGCAGGAATCTGGCTAGCAGCATGATGCCTCTTCTCTGGACAGAAACTCCAGCCCATAGCCAGGAGGTGACAATCTGTGCATCCCTCTGGCACAGGCTTTCTCAGAGGGAAATCTTGTCTCTTGTTGAAGCAGTGACCTGAGGCAGGGATCCTCCTCACCCATCTTCTGCTTGTGCCTCTCTCTAGCCTGCCTGAAATAAACAGACCTTCAGATTCTCCACTGGAAGAGCAGCTCCAGGGAGGAGCCCCAGAGGAAAACACTTCTCCCAGCACAGGGCATCGCTCACGCTTGATGTTGCTGCTGGAAGATGTTGGCAAAAGCAAGGAGCTGTGCTTTATATAACTTGGTGTCACAGCTTCCATCTGAGGGTAGCCTAGGTCAGGACTCACTGGCTTGGGAAAAGCATCAACAAGGAGGACTTGAGATATGGTTAAAATCACCCAAGATGATGATTTGAAGATAATTGTTGTTTCCTGCTGGGTAAGGAAATAATGGACTTCAGGTTTAAATCAAACAGCTTTACATGCTGTGTGTGTGGGGGGAACTAATTCAGCCTTGGAAATGTGTTGTCCTGGGATGTTGTGGCGGCCAAAAATATCATGAACCTTTAAAAAGGAACTTGGCAATTTCATGGCAGATAACTCTTGATGATGGGCCTAAACACAGCCCTGAAGCAATTTACAGCTTGGGAGTTTGTAAGTGCTGGGCTGCTAGGAGCTGGAGAATCATCCTGGGAAAACACCTCCACCTTCCACCTTTTCTTCAGTTCTTGCCATTAGCATCAAGCCCAGTTCCTGTGGGAGACAGGAGGCTGAGTTAAAGGGACCTACAATCTCTTGGTTGATGGCTTTCATGAGTGGGCAGAGGTGAGTGAGTGACCCTATCACACATCTGCAGTGAGAGCCTCCTTTTTTGAGAGACTGGGATCAAAAGAGCCGTTTTGGGTCTAACACTGGCACCATGTGTTCCTTGGTACAGGCAGATGCTTGAGTGACTCCTGCAGTGCCCACGCCTGCCTGTGCAGAAGTGGAAGTTGTGGAGTTGCTTGGTGACGGTCCTTCTGGGAAGGTTTAGAGAACCAAACAGTTAAGTAGGATTAATAAAAATGTATCAAAATTTGTAAACATATGTATCACATCTCTCTGATAATGAAGGAGCAGTTAATAAGTATTTGCAATCAATGTTCCTGCCTGGAAGCTTTCTCTGAAAGTGTTTCTGAGGCTGCTCAAACAACCCATTTATTTCTATCATTTTAACAACCTGTTTTCTCAAGGCAATTGAAATTACTTGCTCAAAGAGCTGTCTCCCCTCCTCTCCACCTACGACACGCTCTATTTTACAAAGCCTTGGCTCAGTCTCTGCCTTCTGGCTCTTTCCTGAACGGCTGGAACTGGTGCTGGCTGGGATCCTGCTCTGCTGGAGGTGTTGGCAGGGCAGGTGGGCAGCTTTGGGTGACAGTGATAAGCTGGGCTATGATCACTCACGTGGAGATCCCTACCTAAAAAACCTGCTTATGTGGGAAGTCAGGAGCTGCCTTGATGCATGACTTGGGTGTATGTATGCACTAGAAATACTTGCACTGGCTGGAGGAGCATTGGTTTGACAATGTGGGGAGCAGGGCACTTCTTTAGCTGTTCTTCTGTGGAATAAAATGATGTGACATCCCACTGATGTGTTCTGAGGACTTGTAGTACAATTCTTAGTCATCTGACCTCTGTGCCTGGTGCTTTCAGCGTCTTGGTGAGCTGTTGTTGTGATATATGAAAACCATATATCCTGGTTTTCCTCCAGCACAGAGGTCCGGGTCCCTGCCTGCTGCTTCCAGGATGTGTGGGCATCACGGACGTTTGGATGACTTCTTTGAGCTGTTGGATCAATGTTTCTTCCTCTTGACAGCAGTGTGAGTGGGTGGCTGATTCCCAGAGCAAAGATGTGCCTTCTTGAAGACTGCAGGATTAGCTGGGGTTGGTGCAGGAGTAGTTTAGGTCTCCCAGCTTGGGCACATCCCAGGGCAAGGCTTAAAAGGTCAGTGTTGAAAGTGGGGATGACCCCTGCGTGTTACAGAAGCAAATTACTTTTGGCTAAGGAAAGATGATAGGTGATGAGTGAAAGCTTCAGCTTCCAGAGTTCTTCCTCACGTACTTCTTGCAAAGATTTCATTTCTCGAGCTGTTGTGATGCTTTGCCTTTCCCTGGGAAACTGGAAACCATGTGGTTTTGACGTTCTCTTATTCCCTGGGGTTGTTCCCTGCCCTCCTCTCTGGGGCTGTGTTAGGGCTCTGCTTTGTGAGATAACTAATAGGGCTGTCAGCCCCCTTGTCCCAAGAACCTGAGAAGACAAATAGTCCAACATGTGTAGCCACCTTTGCAGGTCCTGAGGCCCTGGCAGGAGCCAGCAGGGTGACGGATGGGCTGACGAGCGGGGCTGACACAACTGGGTCAGTGTGAATGTCAAAGGGGTGGAAGCCATGCCTCCTTCTCCCCTCTGCTTGGCACCCCAGCGCCTCTGGGCCAGACGGTGGCCACTTATCACCCCTTCCTTCAGTGCCTGCTGTAAGCTGGCAGCACCAGAGCCTTGTCTAGAAGAAAGACACAAGTCATGGTCCTAATGCTCTGCTGTGGAGCAGCCATCTGTCCTCTCCTTGGATGTCACTGCCAGGGCAGCCTGGGAACATAACCCAGTGCTGAGGCTCTGTCAGACAAACATCTGGTTAGACTGTGCTCTATGCCTCTGCCTTCCCAGCACGCTGTGGTGCTGCGTTTCCTCAAAATGATGAGCTTCATGTACCTGCACATACAGATGTGTATATAGATTTTTTTTTTTTTTTTTTTTTTTAGAATTCCAACTCTGTGCTTTGCATCTTAATGCTGCTTTCCTTGCTCAGCCTCCTACAGCCTCTCCCCTCTCATCTGGAGCCAGCTTCTGTGCTGCAGGCAGGGTTGCTTGTTTGGAGGGGACCGTGCAAATAATCTAATGAGTTTCTCCCTTTATGGACGGGTGAGGAAAATTTGGCAAAGTGGCTGCAAGTGAATCTTGTGAGCGTTCTGGAAGGATGAGCTGAGAGCCCTGAGCCAGTCTCACTGTGCAAAATCCATTAGCCATGAGCAGAGCTGCTTCTGGACTCGGCATTCAGTACCTGTTACGGCCTGAATTAGTCCCTAATTTCTGTCCCTTACAGTTAAAATTACTGAGACATTTCTTTTTGAGACTGGATATTGCTTCTGACTAAATACCCTAAAGCCATGGCTCTACTGACTATTAAATTGTTCTCAGGAAGGCACTGATCCTCTCGTCTCCGGGTCAGTGTAGGCTGGTGCTGTCATCTGCATGCTGCTGTGGGGCTGGAAGAGGTACTTCGCTTTGCTGTAGGCAAGCAAATGCTGAGGCACATTTGAGGACTCGATGGCTGCAGGTTTAATAAGATCAATACTACCTCTGCAAAAGATTATATGGTATACTAGGCAGCAAATAGAGCACTTCTGCTGGATTTGGAAACCGTTTATTGGGTCTATTAGGGATGGTGAGGTAGAAGGGATGTAACTGGAGTGAATTGCACAGCCGCAGTAGTTGAGACTCCCACATTAAGGGTTTTGCAGTCTATTAAGTAATGAAATTAAAATCAAAATAAATGAGGAAGTTTTGTCCAGGAAGTCCTACCTGCAAGCCACATCATCAGCCAAAGAACAGAGGAGAAACATGCTGCCCAGAAGATGAGTGCTTGCTCCTGTATCCATTGGCCTGCACCGCCTCCCTATAGCCTTGAAAGATGTCAGGAAGAGGGGAGGGTTGTCTGTCAAGCTTCTGTCGGGACAAAGAGCCAGTCAAGGTGGAAACTTGGAGATCCTCCTCTTCCCACCCAGCAGGCTGTTGAGTCTTCCACCCACAGCTGGCAGGTCAAAAGTTGTTTTGTGCTATGGAACATCCCTTGTGCCACACTATGTTCTCTACAGCCAGGGTTAATGCTCCTGCCTAATGTAGCCCACAGTGGGCTGGCTTGAGTTAAGGAGCAGCTTTTGGGAACTCCGTTGGCCTTGTTTGAGCTGCCCTTGTGCTGCCATCACCTCCTGTGGTGTGCCCTGGAATAATTAGCTCTAATCACACATGAGCAATAGCCTGCCTGGTCACCCTCTCTGCTCCTGGGGAGCACGGCAGGGCACCTGACTCCTGTCATTTCTCTGGTGCTCTGTCCGGTCTCATTTGAAATGCCTTGCAGGATGAATTATGGTGCTCTAAGGGAATCTGCAAAATAGGATCACAGGCCAATTGAATCCATCTGCAAAATGCGGGAGGATGATGTATCGCACTACGGATGGATTCTGCTCACCCCTTAACTTTTTTATTTCTTTTTTTTTTTTTTTAAAGTTTTATTTTAAAACTCTTGGTGAGAGGAAGAACAACAAATGCTTGAGGAACAAGGAGCTGGATCAGGCTATGCTGACTCAAGGTGGGTGATGCAGAAGGGAAGTAGGGAAGCAAGGAGAGATTCACACTGTCTGCTGGCCAGTCTGGTCCCTCTGAAAGCAGTCTAATGTATGGGAGTGTTTCATGGCATAAAATGTGCTGGGACAGGCTGGAATTACCACCTGTGGGGAGGCTCTAGGGACAAATAGCAACATGCCCAAGTCAATCAAAGCACCTTCAAGTAGGAGCCGTGCAGGTGCTATGACCCACGTGGATGTTGCAGGTACCTCAGAGCATCTCGGGGCACAAGGGCAGCTGAATGCAGCCCTCAGCATCTGATTTAGCAATTCCTGGCTGGCTGGCCTGGCCATGCTCCCCTGGGAATGTGGCCAAGGTCACCCATCTTGGCCCTGATGTGGTTGGACTGCCAAGGAAGAAGTTAACCCGCTTGTACTTTGGGTGGATTGAGGTTGGGCTGGTGTTACCGAGCTTCCTCCTCCTCTGGCTGGGATGCTCCAGCCATGGCCTGAGGGGGAAGGGAAATGAATTAAACCCATCTTCAGACACGTTTGTATTGATTCTGTCACTTTCTTGCTGCTTGCTGACAGGTGATGGATGGCTCATAATGCGACCGGCACAGTACATTACGTTTCCCATCCAGGGACTCCTAAATCATTTCAAATTTTCAAATTCCCTAATCAATATTTTATCAGTAGCAGAAGAAAGCGGAACAGACCCATTTCTCAAGAGGTAGAAGAATGAGCATGTGTGGATGCGTGCCTGCACATACATAGGCATGGGAGTTGGGTATTTATAATCACAACTAAGGCACCGTTAGTATAACAATTATATCTGCAACCAGAAAAATAAATACAGAAGTAGGACCAGGAGTGATGCTTACATTTAAGTGACTTTAGGATGAAGTAAATTAGAGATTTGGATTTCTGATATGAACATGGAGGATTAATGCCATGTGGGCTTTGTGCTCATTGCTCAGCCAGTTGCTCCATCCTTATGCAGGGTGCAGGGAGTTGAGACAGGTGCAAACATGCCTTGTTTTTTGGGGAAGGAAATTGGATTTTCAACCACCTGTAATGCAATGGGACTCAGCTCTCTCACATGGCACTGAAGCAGTAATGGGGAAATATTTCTAGCAAGCCTTTCTGGAGCTGGATTATGTGGCCTGAATGGTTGTTTGTCTGGCATTTTAACCAAACATGGTGCTGCTTTCTTGGGACTGGGTTGGGCAGAGCAGCATCCTCTTGCTGCCATGGTGTGTTGGCTCCTGGGGCACTGGAAGACTAGATGGGAATGTGCCTGCAATGATGTGTTCTTGAACTGGCCCTGAGGAAACAGCATCTGCCTTTCTCCTCCTATGCTGGTGCTTGCTGCCACAGTAGGATGTGGTTCAGGTGGGGCTGAGTGAGGATAGAAAAGGAAGGACTGGGGCGTTTCAGAGGAGGTGCAGGTGGACTCTGTGATGTTAGGATACTGTGTGGAGTTGCTGGCTCCAAACTGAGACCCAGATTCAGTGACTTTCCATGTCTTCCACACTGGGCTTCCTTTACCCGTAGCTCCCAGTTCCTGCCTGGCATCTGGCTTTCTGCTGAGCTTTGGGATGGAAGAGCCCAGGGAAGAATGGAGTTGGTTGCCCCTGTCTGTGCAAAGTGGAAGCAGCACAGGACTTTGTTCTTTCCCCTCCAAAAGATGATCCTGGTGAGACAGCTGGAGCGTGCCTGTCTGCCCCAAAGATGGCTGCTTTCCCCAAATCCTTCCTGTGCTGGCGGTTCTTCCTTTGTGCTCTTTGCATGCCCTGACCTCACCTGCTCAACAATCTTTCTCCATCCAATTACTTGTTCTCTTAGACTCTTGTTTTTTATTCCCAGATTGGATGTTTTCCAAGTAAAAGATTTATTCTGAAGCTATTTTTTTCTTCCCTGTGAAGAGAGTTTCCAAACAGCACAGATGTGAGGCTAAACATAACCTTCCTTGTTACTGTCACCTCTCCTCAGCGTTTGCCTGGCTGATCTGGTGTTGCTTTTGCTTCCAAGTGTTGTTTCACAGCTCAGTTGTAGCTTCCTGCTAGAAAATACAAGGTAGGCTTGCAGGAGAGAGCAGGGCCACTGTTCTTGGGAGCACAAGGTGGAGCTCAAGGGTGACACTTAAACCCATGCTGACCTCCTGGCCCCTTCCCAGGCTGTGTGGGGACCCTTAGCCCTTTGGGCTGGTGCGATGGCATGGGCTGAATAACACGAAAGTCAGACTCTCTTTCTAAAGGTAGTTTAAAAACCAGCTTTTTACTCATAGAAGAAACTTCTGTGCCTTTCCATCCTGACCTCTCTGCAGTTTAGGGGAGACACACAATGCTCTTTCCCAAGGGCAAGAGTGGCCTCACCACCAGCAGTGAGGTCTTATGCTGCAACACCTCTATGCCAACATTTTTTTCTCCATGTTCAAAGTTTTCTGTGGGCTTGGTTTCAGAGACTTGATCCCTGCTGTGCCCCTGTGGAGGTGAAGTTTGCAGCTATACCCTTTTCTCTCTATTTTCACATGCTCAGGGTTTGTCAGGGATAGGGGAGGCCTCTGGTTTGTGCTGTCCACACTGCTTCCTTCCCCGGAGGCACTATGTGTAACAGGAACCTGGCTGAACATTGCAAAAAAGATGTGTGGAAATAACTGATTTTCTTATTCTGAAAGCCTGTGCCTGATCTGCAGGAACAGAAATCCTTTTGAAGAGCTCCTGCATACTTCATGTGTACCTGAGGCAGGTTGCAAGGCTGTTTTCCTTTTTCCTTGGTTAAAGATAAGATTTAATTGAACCAGGGAGAAGTCAGTGTTTGCTGTGTCATTTACTGATCCAATGGCTGTTTGTAGTTGGGTCTGAAAGTGTCTGGAAGCAGAGTTCCTTCAACCATGCTGCTCTGGGCAATGTGTCCACGATTCCTGGAGCACAGCAGGAGAGAGGAAAGAAGCCACTGAGGTGCCTCCCAGAGAGACAAGGTATTTGTCATGTAGCTGTCACCAACCACACTTCAAAGCAAACTTGGTCACCCAGACTGCCTGCTGCTTTCCCTCTTTTAAGTACAATAGCAGGATTTGCCTTTCCCCTCCTGCTTTGGTGTTAGCCTCCTCTTGTTCTGGTGCTTTTTGAGGACACATCCTGTGTTTCACTGTGAGCAGGACAAGAATCAGACCCAGACCTTGGTGCTTTGCAGCTGCCACCTTTGCAACATGTATGTGAGTCCCTGTCAATAGCTGACCTAGACAATGACTGCGTTTGGCTGATAAACTCAGTTCTGCACAAGAGGTGAAGCCCATTGTTTGGGCACAGATGGCCATAAGTAGTTTCCCTGGATGAGAAATGTTCTGAAATGCTCTGTACCTGAGAGAGAAATGGGCCCATACCACCTGAAAAAGTTTGCTGTGGGGTTGCGTGTTGCAGTTCTCATCTTTGTGGTTGCCATGCCTGGGAAAGAGCAGAGAAACTGGGAAACTCTCTGCAAGCAGTATGAGGATTAGCTCAAACAGGAGGGGATGGGGTGAACTGACTCCCCAAAGGCAGTGCTTAACCCCCATGTGTCCTTAGGACAAGGAATGTGTTCAACTCTAAAGCTCCAGCACGCAGCTCCACCCTACATCTTAAGAGGTCTTTTCCAACGTAAATAATTCTGTGATTCTGTATCTTACATGCTTTAAAATATACTTGGGTGTCCTGAAAGGATCTCAGGTTAGGAGCTGGGATTTATGTCCCTCAGAATAAAGCTCAGCTTGGCTTGTCACCTCTCTCAGCTGGCAGTGCCAGGGTTTCTGCTCCCTTTGTAATGGGACAGAGCTGGTTGTGGTGGCACAGCTGCTGTAAGGACAAGGAGTTGCTTGGGCAAGGAGGATGTGGGCTGAAGATACCTTGAGACTTCATCTCAGAGCTGTCACTTGTTAGCCTGACCAGAATGCCATGCAGGGAAGTGAAATTTGGGTAACTTAGCAAAACAACACAAAGGCTCTGCATGGTTTTCAAGTGAGCTGTGGCGCCATGAAGGGGAAATGCCCAGCTGGTTTTAATATCCAGCTTAAGGGAAGTCCTTTTGTTCATTTATTCTTGATTTAAAGTGGTCTGAGGAGGTGAAATCCTCTTGCCTCATCTGGGTCTAAGCTGGGTGCTGATGAGCAAAGAGCTGTTTTTCCCTGACAGCCGCTTCTGCCAAGCCAGAAATAGCCTGCCCAAGTAAGCTCACCATAGCAGCATTTCTCATTCAAAAGTTAATAAGCTTTGAAATTGGATTTTAATCAACTAATCTTTGATCCTAGGCACTAGAGCTCGATTAGTAGCATCCAGTAAACCAAGTTACATCTCTCTTCCTTGCTGTCTTTTTTTCCCCCACCCAATCTAGCAAAGAAAAGGTTGAGAAATGTTTCAGCATTTGAGGACCTCTGCATTTTAGGGTTTGTGTTGTCCCTGTTCTTTTGATCCATTCCATGGTTAAATGGAAAAACTGATCTCTGGTGGACATCTGCTCTTCCAAGGCTGTAAATGTCTTTTATCAGCTCCTTTAGAGAAAAGGGATGGATCTCTTTTTTAACAAAGGTTTGGATTCAATCAGATAAGGTGGGATGAGGGATAGAAGATCTGGTGGGGCCCCAACCATATCCCTTCTATTCCCAACATCAAAATAAGAGTACCATAAATTCTGCATCCCACAGAATCATGAAATAGCTGAGGTTGAAGGGACCTCTGACATTTTGCCAGGCTGCAGAGGAAATTATAGCTGGACTTCAGGGTTATGTAGTTACCCTTCCGCTCAAGGGATGGGTTCAGTTCAGACCTCTCCAACTCACTCCCCCTCCTCATAAATCTGAGCAAACACTCCTGTCTCAATTTACCCTCCAAACACTTTTCTCTTGATCAGATAGAGGCTGTTTTTATTTTTTAAAGCTATATTTAGATTTGGAGCAAGCTTCCATTTCCTACAGAAATACTGGCTTAGTGAGCTCCCCAAGGACCACACAGTTCATCCCTGTGCTTGTGGAATGGTCAAATCAAATAGGATAGGATTTGTTTGGGCAGCAGAGTGAGCACACAGAGGCACTGCACTGCTCACATGCTGTAGTCTTGTTATCTTGAGTCATCCCTGACACTGCTATGGTGTCCAGGGTCGGGGTGGGCTCTCTAAGGGCCACCTCTTTCCCTAAGACCTGCCACTCGGGATGCTGGGGGAGTGGCACAGAGGCCCTGGAGTGGGCTTGGCACGGGTGGTTTGGGTTTGATGGGACGTTGGGGAAGCCGGTCACGCTGGCTCCGAGCGGAGCCTCTGCGCGTCTCTGCTCGCTCTTCCAGAGGGTGTTGTATTTCCCTTGCCCTGGGCTGTGAACATCCCTCTGGACATTTATCTTCTTTTCTCTGAGGAAAGACAGCCCAGGGAGTGTAATGATCCTTCTGAACATACTTAAAATCTAGACTATCTGTTCCTTATAAAACTACCCTAATGGACAGCTTTTACCGTTTCCAGTACTTTACAGGGGATTTAAGCTCTGTGATGGTACTTGCCAGGAATATGAACTGTGGTGTGTCAGCTTTTGGGGGCTGTCCAGGTGCTGGGCTGACAGGTAGCTTGAAGGGAAGCTGGTCTAGTGGGCAGGATTGGCTGAAAACTGTTCAGAAAACAGTGCTTAGGGTGAGTCAGCTTCCTCTGGAGGTGATACTTCCAGCCAGCTACAGCCACATGATAAATGAAAAGTGACATTAATCCACTAACCCTCAGGACAATACAGTTAGCAGAGCTGATTGTACCAAGGGAGGGAGGAAGTTAGCCCAGTTAGGATCCTCTGAGGCCTCTGGATTTTAGGGATCTTGGGGGTTGCTGATCCCCAAACATCCCTGAGCTGTGAGTGGAATTCAGCAGCCCTCACTGGTCTGATCCTAAGGAGTCCAGAGCAGGTCTGATGCCCCACAGAACGACAGGTGGGGTCCCAGAAGCTTTTTCCAGGCCCCACTGAAAATAGAGGTGGTCTTGGCTTGTGTAGCCCCAGCTGTGAAGAGATGATGGCCTTGTCCAGGGAAATCTGCAGAGCCTTTCAAGTTTTTCCTCAAGTTTTCCATTCCTGTTTGGTATTTCTAGCTAGGGCTGGTTTTCTTCTTTCTAAGTTCAGACAAAGAGCTGCCCTCCCAACAAACCTCAGTCCTTTCTTGGGTAACCAAACATCAAACTGTTCTCACTCTGGTGGCATTTGGTGGTCAATTATTTTGTGAAGCTTTTTGGAGTAAAGTTGCCCAATCTCATAACAGGGCAGCAAGTCTGGTGCAGTGAAACAGCATTGCAGGCCTCAGCTTGTCCTCTGGGCTCCATGAAATGTGTGAATGAGCTGCCAGCAGCCATGGTGGGTGTGAAGACCAGATCCTGCCTGCTTTGGGATGTGTGAATGTTTTGACCTTCTTAGGGCTTCCCATTGCAGTATTTTAGGGCCTGATTTCTGACAGGGCTCTGCATCTCCCAGCTGTGTCCAGCTCTCTTGCCCAGTTGACCCCAAGTCTGAACATGAGACCAGGTTTGGACACTTCTCCATGTGCTGTGGTATGTTTGTGTGGCTGAAGAGAATAGGCATAGCTCCAAATATCTAGGAGAGAGTAGCTCATCCTGTTCCTTCTTCCTGATCATCTTTTAAGGTGAGTCCTCCTTGTTGCTTCCAGAAAGCCACTGGAAGGGCTAGAATGTCTGGAGATGTCCCTTCTGGAGAGCCACCCAAGTTAGAACCTGCTGGTGAGCTACAACTTTCAGATTTGAGATTTTTTTCCATGGTGTTGGAATGGAAAGGCTGTGTATCCAGTGAGTTGTGCTTATGTTTGGTTTTGGTTGGGGTTTTTTCTTGGGGAGAAAATGAAGGATAGATAAATTATGTTGTGCAGGTAGAGGTAAGCAGCTGATGGGCATGGGAGTTCAAGGTCTTGGGGACCTGCATGAATTGAGAATACAGGAGAACCAATTTTGAGTCTATGTTCAGCTTGATTCAGAGCAGTGTTGAGCTTTTTCCTTCTCTTAGGCTCATGACCTTAGGAACCTCTTTTTTAATCTGTGCTTAAACTCACCTAACATGGCTCCATCTTCTTGAAGAAGGTTGGCAATATTGAAATAACACTTTTAACTGTCTTTTTCATGGTTGTGTTGGGACAGGTTTGGTTATGACTGAGCAACCTAGTAGGAGGATGCTATGGAAATGCAAGCCTGGGCAAGGAGGAGGAAGAGGAATGGAAATTTATTGTAAAAAATTGCTCCAATGGGAGGGGGGAGGGTGTTTGCCTAGGAATGTTTTGAAGGACTGGTGCTCAGTGGGCTGACAGAAGCCAGTTTGTGACTAGCCACTTGGAAGATTTGATGGTGCTTAGAAGTTTAGACTGGAGACCCACCAGTGACATTATTCTTTCCTTTTAATGAGGGCAGAGTTTAAGGGGGAGGACCAGATCCTGGACTCATGTAGGGATGGTAGTGCCCAGCTCTCCCCTGGAAGGCTGAGGCTAGCCTGGATGAGCTACAAATTTTATTTGTTTGCCCTTGTACCTATTCCAGCACACAGTCACCTCCAGCTCAGCCCAGGATCTGTGACTTGTCCCTTATGAAGGACACAGTGAAATCTTGCCCAGGTGACAATCTCCAGGGGCTGCTTTGCAAAGCCTTGCCAGAGCTGTGGCAACCACAGACTCACTTAAATTCCAACAGTGAGCTAGTTGGTGCCAAATCCCATTTGTATCACTGAGAAAAATGTTAAAATCATTGTTAGGTGTTCACTAAAATACTCTAAATTTTAGAGAACACGAAGCATGAGTCAGGCATTGAAACCAGCATCCAAAGGAGGGAGGGAGTGGCGAGAGGCAGCAGGAGTGCTTATGAAATATTTTGTTTCACTGGCAAGAGGACAAGAAATAATTGGGCCTTAAATCAAGGAAATGGGAGAATAGGAACAGCAAATCAAGGGAAATGGTGGAAAATTAGGTCTTAGAGTAGAGAAATGTGTACACATGATCACCTGGTGGTTCTGGCAGAGATATATGCCCATAAATCTTCTCTTTTAACCTCTTCCCTGTTGCTTTATGGGGAATAGTGTCAGGCTTGCTGGCCCCATCCATCTTTTCTAGAGACTACTGGTTTTGGTTTCAACTTGCTTGGTGCTGAGTACCCACTGAGTGGCCTGAATCTGCTTTAGAACTGGAGAGGGAGCTCCCAGCCTGTCTGTACTCCTTGGGGCAGCCTGGAGGCTGTGACCCTCAAGAGAAGATTTATCCTGTATGTGGGATGGGGCTGGATGGATGGGGTGAGCCATGGAGGACTCTCTCCTAGAGCTGTAGTGTGTGGATACACACTCACAAATGTTAAAACCTAGAAGAGTAAGGTAACCTCTCTGGAGACCCAGGCACCCCCCTGCTATTTAGGCACAGGACATCTCAACAGGTTCATCCAGCTGCAAATTCTGCTATTAAAAAAAAAAACAAATTCAAAAATCCCCTTTACACCTCCCTTAAGGTCTCAGGCTTATTTTTCTTATAAAAATAATGAAATGTAAAAATAAAGCTTTCCCTGTTTGCTTTCTGCCAGCCATCCCTCCCTTTGCACAGTGCTCATTAACTCCCCTAACGCTCGAGTCAGACGTGGCCTCTGGTTAAAAACAGCAACCGCCCTCGTGCCGTGCCTGTTTCCCAGGAGCTGACAGCCAGACAATAACACCAATGGGATCATCTTCATCAGAAGATGTCAACCCCTCTGTAAAATTTACATAACTTGAATTTGGAGTCAGGAGGGGGGAGGGAAGGAGACTGAAAAATAAATAAAGAATGCTGGAAAAAGAAGTGGAAAGAGGGAAGCTGCTATTTGGGAGAGGCTGCCTCTCTGCATGTCCCTGCTGAAGGTTCTTTTGGGTAGGTGGGAATTTCTGCTCCAGGATCATAGGTGATGGGAGTTATGTTGCTGTATCAGTGCTTGGACTTGATCTTGGAGGTCTTTTCCAACCTTAATGATTCTGTAGTTTTCCCCAGCACAGCCTTTCTGATCCACTCTGATACCTGGGGTGAGAGTACTCAGCAAGAGTGGGGTGTTAAATTATTCTGTCAGAAACAAGAGTCTCTGCTGAATGTTGTTTTAAAATAGCCAGCCTGGGCCACATGGTTGGAGGAGCTCTATTAGATAAAAAACATTGTCTTCTGATATTTAGGCAGAACGGGGGTGTCCAGAAATGTCTTAACACAAAACCTGCTCCTGCAAAGCCTTTAATCTGATTTTGTTTGACTGTTGGAGCATCCTGGTGGGAATCTCGTGTTGGCCCACCTTTGGCTGCTCTAGGGCAGCTGCCCAAGGAAGGCAAGCCCAAGCCCAGGGTGTAAGGACTGTTAGGGTGACACTGCTGATCTCCAGTTCCTGCTTGAAGTGGCTGCATACGCAGGGGCAGGCTTCCCCAGAGGAAAGGGGAGAAATCCATCACTCACTGCTGTGGTGTGGGAGGAGTTGTATCCAATTTGGATATCTGGGATGAGGCTCCTGAGCTACCTGGAGGAAGCTCCTTCACCTGTGACTGTCAACATAGCCCAGTCTGGTGTTACATGGCTTTGGGGTTCAGTGCTTAATGTTATTGTGGAACCCCTTTCAAGGCCTGGACATTAGGTTCTGGTTATTTTTTTAGTTATCATCACTCCAAAGTGATGCAGAGGAGTGAATATTTGTGCCAGCAGCAGCTGAGGGTATCAGCAGCTGTCTGGGGTTATTATGCAGAAGTTCAAGTCCTGGCTAGCATGCTGAGTCCTAACAATCCTTGACTGAAGGCACATCCAAGACACGTCAGGCAAAAACTTATTCTTTATTATTTTATGCTTTTTTGAATGTGGGAGATGCTGTTTGGAATGAGTGTCTGGGCACAACAGCGTTGCTATTCCTGCCTGCTTTTCCATCACCTCTCTCTCTCTGCCTGCTTGTTTGCTATTGTGCTTGTATTATTTTTTTCTCTCCCCCTTGTTTCATCTCTAGCATAAGAAGTTATTCAGCCCCTGAGTGTGCAGGAGCCTATTGTGCACAGAGAGCTGCAGCACAAAGGATTCCAGAGACAATCTTGTTCCCTCTCGCCAGCACAAGCTGCCCAGCCAGATTCAGAAACACATCTGCAAGTCTTAAAAGGAGTTATGCTCTGTTTGACTGCAGCTTAAAGCACGGGGAATAGGGGAGGGAGAGGCCTTTCAGGAGCCTGGTGGGTTTTATCAGCCCACTCGTGCTCCTGTGGCAGAGCTGCAGCCCAGCCCATGCAGATGTTAGTGAATGCCCATGTTTGAGAAGGAGCTTTACTTTGCAGCTGGTCTGAAGATAAGCAACAGACAAACTCTCCCCTTGAGAACCTCTGGTTTTCAGGGTATGGAGATGCCCCCCCCCCCCTCCCCCAGGCAGGCTGCAATTTTAGCACCAGAATGGCTGCCTTGGTGGTGTAGAATGCTCATTAGTTCTGATGTTCAGCAGGGCTCAAATCTGTGTGCAGACCTCCTTAACTGCTTTCCTGCAGTGGCAGCTCTGAATGGCACCGTGCTGCAGGCATGGATCTACTTTCTCAGCAGTAGTGTAATGTTTTCCAGGGCTCCCATTGCCCAGAGAAGTGCCTGTGCAGGGACACCAGAGAGTTTGTTGCCAGCCCTGGCACATGGTGGCTGTCAAGGGCACTGAAGCACAAGAGATGAGTTCAGGAGACCTGGTTCCTACATCTCCCAGAGCTGTTCCAGGTAAGCCTGCTTGAATGCTGTTTTGACACTTGGCATAACCCCAGCTTCCATAGCAGGGGTGGGAGAAGCTCTAAGCTTGAGTTCTGCAGGTCAGTTTAGTCACTGGTCTGTTTGAATACAGCTCTGGTCCAGCTGGGGCAAAATGGGGTTTTCCTGACTACAGAATGACAGAATGGTTGGGATTGGAAGGGGCCTCACAGATCTTCCCATGCCAACCCTCTTGCCATAGGCAAGGACACCTCCCACTAGACCAAGTTGCTCTGAGTCCTATCAGAGCAACTATCAGTGCAACTATCAGTGTCCTGGCCTTGGACACTTCCAGGGATGGGGCAGCCACAGCTTTTCTGGGCAACCTGTGCCAGGGCCTCACCACCCTCAAAGGGAAGAATGTTTTGCAAATATCTAATCTAATCTCCTCTCTTTCAGTTTAGAGCCATTCCTTCTCCTCCTGTTGCTCCAGAACCTTGTCCAAAGTCCTTTTCCAGCTCTCTCGTAGCCTCTCTCAGCACAGGAAGGGGTTCTTCTGAGGTCTTCCTGGGGCCTTTTCTTCTTTAGGCTGGACAGAGCCAACTCTCCCACCCTGTCTCCATTGGAGAGATGTTCCATCCCTCTGAGCATCTTTGTGGCCTTCCTCTGGATTTGCCTCAAGAGGTTCACATAAACCTATGGAAAACAGGGAAATCCCTTGTCTCTAGGTCTGCACAGATGGGAGGGTTGGTTAAACCCATGCCACTAATCCTTCCTTGCTCCAGTCTTGTGAGACAAAGTATTCCCAAGCTTATGGATCAACCATCAAGCTGAGACGTGCTCTGTGAAATGTCAGGATTTGGGTGACCTCTTCCATTTCACCTTGGATACTGCTGGAGTTCAGTGCTGCACCGAAATAGGAGAAGAGGAGGTGTCCAAGCAAGTGGCAGGGACAAACAGCTTTAAAAAAGCTCTGTCTTTGCAGAGTGCTGTTTCTTTTAACCTTTAAAGACTCTGCCTTGCTTCTTTTCAAAGCCTCCTGCTTTGATTTCCCGCTCACAGTTGTCTTTCTGGCAGCCCATGGAAGAAAGGAGACATGGATGAGGGTTAAAGAACAGCTGCAGGAACATAATTAATGCTTTGCAACATTTCTGAAGGCCTTTAGCACCTTGCCGTGACCCAGCCTGTAACATCTGTGTGTTGGCAGCAGCCAAGCTGTAAAACTCCCCTCCTCCAAGTACTGCGCAGAGCAACTGTCGCCTGCCTGAGGCGTGCAATCAGGGCAAAAACGTAACAAATCAGTACAAAAGGCAGGCTGGAACACAGATGGCAGGTCCTTGGGTGCTGGGCTTGGCAGTGGTAAGGGGCCTCCAGCTGTTGATCCTTGTTAGGTGTCCAAGGGGGGAGGTGGAAGAATGCTACTCTGGCAGAGGTTTGATAGGAGAAATAGGACACAGCCAAGTCTGAGCATCCTTGCACTCTCCTGTGTTCCCCCCCACCAGAGAATGGGTGTGGGCCAAAGGCAGAGCCCCAGCACTGCCAGGATGATTGCCTGTGCAGCTGTCACCTACCCCAAGGGATGCCAACTGTGTCCCCATTTGGATCGTGTTTTATCAAGGTCTGTCTTTTGCAGCACTTTTCCCTTTATGTGGCTAAAGGGCACCTTCAGGACTTGCCACCCTCATTTTTATGTGAGCTGTAACTCAGTACAAAGGAGACACATAAGTGATTCCAATCCCCAGGGTTCCAGCTAGCATTCTCCTTTCAGTCCCAGACCCAAGGCACAGCTGGAGCTAACTTGGTGACCAAAGAGAAGATGAACAAAACCATTTTGTTTTTGAAGATTAACTTTTTTTCTTCTTCCATATCTCCCTTTTCCTCCCTGTTTCGCTGCAGCCAGCCCTGCTGAGTTTCCAACCTTCAAAGCCCGTCGTATCCAGCTGGACAGGAGCGAGCTTGCCAAGGGGAACTGTTCGTCCTTTGCTCTTTTTGGTTCTCTGAGAGGCCTGTGACTGTAGTGGATGCCAAGCAGCCCTGACCTTCACCTGACTGGAGTTCCCAGCTGCTACAGTGTTGTTACAGCATCTCTGTCTGATCAAAATTCAGCTTTGTTCCTTGTACCTGGAAACTTTATTTGACAAATGCGTCTAATTTCTAATTCTAGCCTCCTTTAGGTGGACCAGAATGTCTGCTGCCTGAGAGAGGTTTGTAGATCCGAAAGGCTGGAAGGAAGCACTACATTTCTTTCCTCTGCCTCCTGTTAGAAATGTGCCAGAGACACTAATCCAGCATTTGAATTTCAGCCAAGTAGCTGGAAGGGACTGCATCTCCTCAGCACCTTCCTCTGATGGACTACCCAGCTTTGCTTCTCGTCATGCTTCCCTGTGCTTCTCTTCCTTAGGGCAGAAGGGAGGTGTTGCTGGAGACACTGACTTTCTTTAAAGAAATCTCTTGCTTCACAAGTCAGATGAGGATGTTTTGCTGCATCTCTGATGAATTTTCTCCCCTTTGGAAGGAAAAGTGGCTGGGTTTGCAGTAGGCTCCCTCCTGGTAATAAAAATGATGGGATTACTTCAGGGACAGCAGCTAGGGAATTAGGCCTGAGTAACAGCATATTATAACATCTCAGACATCTTTGTTTATGCAGCTTAAACAATGCCTGAGCCATGACATCCTTGTGGGCTTGGTGAGCCCCATCAGGTCTGTGGGCACCTAGGGCACCTTGGAGGCAGATCTCTGGTTTTGCAGCAGCTGTGGGTTTAACTCTGTGTCTGTAGCTACATGCCTATGCACTACTTTCCTTGGTGGGGAGGAATACGAATTACTGCCTTGCTGAGATGGCTTGGCTATGTTTAGATTTCTGGTGCTGAATTATTTTTCCTTTGGCTGGCATTCATAAGGAGGTATTGTGGGGGTTTTTTCTGGTGTTAGTGCCCTAGGGTCCTAATTCTTGATCAGTTCCTTTTGCTGGATGTTTTGCAATCTCTTTCTCACCCTGCAATCAGGGTGTTTTTTTAAGGGAACTGGAAGAAGCCATAGAGTATTAATTTCATTTGGGAATTGCAGCTGAAATAGAAAGTGCCTTGCTCTGGTGGCCAGTCCAGTATCAGGTGTGTCCAGCTGTGCTGGTTGGAAAATGGTAAGCAAGTTGCTGCAGGCTACATGAAGGGTGAAAAGGAGAGAGAACAATTATGGGGGAGCGAAAGCTGAAATGCTCTGAAGATCTGGTATCAACAGTCAGGAGTATGGGGGGACACTTTGAGCTCTGCAGGCACATCAGAGGCAAAGAGGAAATAAATGGCATGCCAGAGAAGAAAGGGCAGTGGATTAATAAGTTGCACAAATAGGATTGCCATCATTCCTGCTCTTGGTTTTATACCTCTCCGCTCCCAGACAGTGATTTTAAAAAGAAAATTAATGCCAAGATTGTGTGTGGAATGTACATAAAATCCCAAGCATTTGGTTAGGAAGCTTCTTGTTTCTCTCAAGAATATTCTTTCTCTCTGGGAAAATCCCCTTAAAGGTACTCTGTGGTGAAGGCCCTTGAATACTGGTGGTTGAATGAGAACACATTTCACACTGGAATTTCTAATTGTATGGGGAAAAACCTCACGTTTTTACCCAATTCTCCTGAAGCAAGGAAGCGTTACATTCTTCTGCTTTTCCTCTTATTAACAGTTTCTAGAGGTGCTGAGCTCCTGTAGTTCCCAGTGACGTGAGCAGGGCAAAGCAACCTTGGAAACTAGATTTGTGAGCTTTCCTTGCAATCCCAGTGCATCCTGCAAGATCCCAGATGTGGGATGTGGTGTGTTTGCTGCATGTCATTTTGCCTTAGGATTCTCACCTGCTTTATAGCCCTTAGTGATGGGACACTCCAGCCAGGGAGTCACTGGTCAGGCCAGATGATGGGGGCCTGATCTGAGCTCTATTACTTTTGGGTGGTGGTTGTCTCCCTTTGATTGCTGGGCATAAATCTCCTGGGGGTTTATGATAAATATGTCAGTGAGACCCTGGCTGTGGAGTCAGAGTGAGTGTCTGAGGCACTGCCCGTGTGTTTGTCCCCAGTCCTGTTGATGTGGCAGAGTGCAAAGGGCTAGTTAATCAAACTGCAGAAATTAGGTGCCACCTGGCCATTTTTCAGTTGTCACCTGGTGATCAGATAGAGCAGCTGCTCCGACAGCCCCAAGCACCCAGCCTGTAGTGTTTGACAGTGAATTAAACAGCAGGACCATACTTTCTGCTCCTTTGCTCTTACAAATTGGGACTGAGTCCTCAAAGCATCCACTCACCTGTGGAGGGGAGGAGAAAGAACAGGGTTTGTAAAATAAAATGAAACAGACCAGTCAAGTAATTTAATTCTTAAATCTAGTCTCCCTTGGGCTAATCTCCTCCAAGCCATTCTTTGCTCAGGTCAACTGCTTTTAATTAGCAAGCTTCATTGATCAGGACAGGAGTGGGAGCTGGTGGGTTGCTGTCTAGGTCTTTTTAATTAGAGGCTTTTCTTCCTTGCTGGAGGAATGGTATTACCCAGAGAGGAACCTGGCAAGAAGGCCTGCAATTGTTTGAAGAAGGCTGACCTACGATTGCCTTCACGGCATCTCTCCTGGCAGTGTCAGGGGTTAGCAAATTTTCAAGTCAAGAAAGAGGGAGGAAAAAGAACCAAGCCTGAAAGAAAGTTGTGGTAGCACTGGGAATTACTGTAGAGATATAGTTGTAGGCAGTAGTGTGGGAGTGTGTTTTTTGTCCTTCCTAGGGAAAAGCAGAAAAAACCAAAGGTCATTGCAGACACCTCCAGTTTCCCCAGCATCTTCAGTCTGCTTTCTGAAATGTTGCTGCCCAGCAACAGGAGCAGTGGAGCACCTTTGTGGGAAGGACAGTGAAGAATACTTGCTCCCTGCCTTGGGGAGGAATGCCCTGCAGTCTAACAAGGTAGAGGTTGCTATCACAGTTTTTCCCTCTTACAGTCATTCTCTGGGGCACTAATAGTAGGGATGAAGCTCACTGTGTAACTGTAGCTTTGGGCAGGGGTGGTGGTGGTATTGCTGACTGGCTTCTCTAGCTGCACCCTTAGGGTACAAGGCTGAAAGTGAACCCCTAAAATCTTCCATCCTCCTGAAGGATGACATTTTACTTCTCTGTCCTGTAAATGGAAAACCACTGATATTACCTGGTTTTAATCCTTCTTTACTCCATTACCAGAAGTGGTAATTTCTATTAAGCGTAGATGCCCACACTTCAAGGATGTGGATGCACCTGCATCTCTGTTCCCTGCCAGGTCCCCTCGTGGTACAGTTGTCCTGAATTTTGGATGAATTCTGGCACAGGTAGTTTTCTGTGTGGTGACTGTAGGTGCAAGTCTATGGGCTCTCATGATGTGCTTCCTGGGTAATAATGCTCTGGGCCTCTGCAATTCATAGTTAAGGAAAATACATCTAATATTAATTAATTAGCACAAATTTGCTCTTTTATGTGTTTGATCAACTCATCCATGAAAATTCTGAAATGCAGTTTAAATCAAACAGAAAGGAAGTGGCTTTGTATCAAACTATTGAATTAATATAATTATCTTATTGATTAAATCATCAAATCAACCTACAGCTCCTTTATCTGCTTTACTTGGCCATTTGGGAAAGCATCAGCTCTCAATCCTTGAAGCACCATTCTCAGTGCCAATGCCTGCCTTTATATTCCAGTCAGACAGCTGATCTGCAGGTGATCTCCAGCTGAATCTCCCCTGGAGAGCAAGGCTCTGATGTCCATTACAGCTGTCAACCAAAATTATATATATTTGGGCAAGAGGTGATCTCCTGTATACCCACTCTGTTGTGAATCATAGAATGGTTTGCGTTTCAAGGGACCTTAAAGATTATCTAGTTTGTTGTTCCAGGGGTGGAAATGCTGGTGAGTTGTGACTTTTTAGGGTTCCATGTACCTTAGGAACACAGGTACCTGTCTTGCAGGCCAAGGGCTACTTCAGGGGCTGCTTTTGGAGCTGGGGAGGTGCCCTTGAAATGTCTTGTCTAAGACTATGTATGGCTCTTGCAGTGGATTTCCTGTTCTTGCATCTTGAGGGAAAAGTGCATGAGTGGAAAGATATTGGAATTATTATTAATAAATACCAACGTGGGCTAGCTTAGGGAGACCTCCCCACAGGACTGATGTTCTGCTGCAAGTAATTTCAGCCAGTGGGTTTAGTTGCTCAGCTATTTCACACTATCACACTGGTTTCCTGGTTGGAGGTTGCTGTCTTAGTCCTGTCAACTACAAGACCTTGCTAATGGCCCTGATTCTTGGTGCCTCACCAGAAGTGTGAGAGGAAGCAGCAATGTCATAAAGAAGGTATGTCAGGGAGAGCCTGGCAGCTGCAACTTGAAGCTGTAAAATGTGGGCTTAAGTTTAAATGAGGGTCAGCTTCCCATTGGAGTAATCCAAGTTTTAACCAGGCAGCCAGCCAAAAGCTGGCAGTGATTAGTCAGAGCCATTATGATCTGTGAGCCCATTTCTGTTGACCCTGCAGGACTCCAAACTTGAAAACATTAAAAACTTGACACAATTTGGTCCTAAAATTATCATTGAGCCCTCAAAGTTTTATCTTCCATAGGCATGTGCAAGAGCCAGTTGCTGTCTCTGCAAGCAGATAAGTTTAAGTTGGTTTTAGGCTTTGAAGCAATGCTGAGCTTTGTGTAGGAGTTGGACAAAAGGTTAGGTCTTTTGAGAAAGCCCCTGCTTTGGGCTCTGTTTCCTAGTTCCAATCTGCAACTGTCTCAGTGGTCCTGCAGCCACCTCATTGCTGATAAGCGATGCTATTTCATTCCTAATCATTCCAGCTGACAGCAGCAAGGATGACTCATGCACAGTGCTGTTGTTGGAGTGTGAGTTTAGCCTCCAATTGTGCTGTGAGGAGAGAACAAGCAGGAAGGGTTCCCAAAGAGGCTGTGTTGTTCCTGCCAGCTCAGGGCTGCTGGCAGGGGGCTCAGGCACTGACAATATTGCTGGGCTCTCTGAAATCTCATTCCTGACATGCCTCAGTAGGGGGTGAAAGGGTTAAAAAAAAAAAAAAAAAAACAAGGGGGACACAATCCAGGTTTGGCTTTGTGCTGTGCTCAAACTTCTCCATGGTTCTTCTCCAGGAAACAGTCGCTCTGCAGGTGAGGCGTGAAATACATCCACTGAAGAAATTGAAAGAGACTGTCTCAGCAGGGGAGGGATTCGAATTCTTTCAGATTTGGGGGGGAGGTTTCCAGCCTTCCTTGGATGCAGATTTCCCAGGGGTGTTGCTTTTCGTCCTGCATGTGATTTTTGCTTTTGGCGAGCTGCCCTTTGGCGCTGTGTGTTGCTTGAGATGAAAGGCTGGAGTGAAGCATGTTCTTAACACTTAGGAAACCAGCTGTGTTGTCAGATTCACCTTGAAATACTGATGAACAGCTTTGCAGGGGCCAACCCTTGTGTTACTCTGCCTTGTCCGGGCTGCCTTGGCTGTAATTCACAGATGTGAGGAAGACCATGGCCTCCCTTTCTGGTGGACACAGCAGCAGGAGAGATGAGTTGATTGAGGACACAGAGAAAGGAATGGTTTGGTTCTAGTCTCCGATTCTGGAAGTCTGGTTCAGCCTTTGAGCTTGCACCCTGTGCTGATGTCCCCTCTGTGATAAGCCAGTCCTACCTGGGCTGGCCCTGAGCAAAACTGATTCTCCTGGTTCCTTCCCAGGGAACTATCACATTGACCCATCAGTGTCAACTGATGGGACCTTCCTCTTGTTGTCAGCATTTACTTTCCTCTGGTAATGTTGAGACATGGGAGCCTCACCTTGGTGAGATACTTTCAAGTGGGTGGGATTAATAATTTCTAGGTGGATGGAAGCAGCTGAAGAAACATCACTTGGAAATGTGTGCAGGTCAGGCACTGAGAGCATCCTTGGCCTGGCATTAAAGTCAACATTTCTAGCTGTGTACGGCAAAGTGATGATGGGTTGTTATTACAAGTATCTGCAGTGCAAGGGAGACACATGTGCTAGAGAAGGTCTCTCTGTGGTAGCTGTGTGTGATTCTGAGGGGGCCTGGTGTGATCCATATAGTCAGTCTGGTGTCAGCACTCTGATTTATAACCCTTACAGTGCTATGGTACCTGCACTGCAGTGTCAGAGAGCTCACCTCCCCTTCTCTGATGCCTTGCTTGCTTTGTGCTGGTAAATTTTAGGAGCAGCTCCTGTAGGTTTGTGTAGGGCCAGATGCCTTCTCTTCTCCCTCTTTCTCCTTCCTTCCAGTACACCTGAACAGTGTGCATCTGACAGGTTGATGTGCCCCAGGAAGGTCTGTCTGTGCCCTGTTGAACATCACAATCCTTTTCCCTTTTGCTTCTATCAACCAGTCAAGGTTTGTGACAGGGGAGCGCTCTGACTGCTGGACCGTGTTGGTGTTTGAGCATCACTGGGCTATGCATGAGTTGCAGGTGGGAGGGTGCCCCAGTTGCTTGATGCCTTTGTTTTCCCTGCTTATCCAAGGAGGCTGCAATGGGGTTTGCTCCCCTTCCCCATCTCTATTCCCTCACCTGAGAGTAGATGCTCTAGCACAGGATTTGCTGTCAGTGCTGGCACAGCTCATGATACTACATGGTAGCAATTCCAAACTGTTCCAGCCCTGCAGCATCTCCCTCCTCTTTCCCTTCCTTGACCTCCTTGGGCTGCCCACATGTCTGCATAGCCATGGCCGTTCTTCACCCTGTGGACAACTCTGAGTCTGGACTACTCTTTTTTGGCAGAACAACAATCTGTGCTTAGGTCAGCTGTAAATTTAATTGAGCGGCACAAAGGATTTAGTGCACCTTGTGGATAAAAATTGCCTTGGGCTGGACAAAAGAAACACACGTGGCATTCCCTTTCTCTCTTCCTGTGATGGCTTAGGCTGTGGTTGGTTTTTTTCCCTTTTGTCTCTCACTCCATGACATACAATGCAGATGTTATTTGCATCTTGGTGTGTCTCAAAACACTATGAGGCTTCTTAGCTAGCAATGATGAATTCAGTGTATGCAGCATAGAACTGTGATTTCCCTCAGGATCCTTTGTAGTAATAATTTCTGTAAATAAAGGCTGGAATTGGGATCTCTGTTGTAATAGGATTTTATTTGTGCAAGGGCTGGTAGCCATGTCCTCCTGATGCTGCCCTGTATTAGGATTGTAGACTTTATGACAGCTTTGTGTGTGGGATGGAGAAAGAGGGCTGGCACAAAACACCCTTGAAGGGAGGGAGAGGAGCAGGACTCACCTATGGGAAGTGTTGGGATGTTTGTAGGTCAGAAACAGGGCTGATGGGCACCTCCACTGTCTCTTGAATTGCTGGATCTCCCCAGACTGGTTTGCATTCCTGACAGGGGGCTGGCTTTCTGCAAAGACCCTGTGGCCAGGGTAAAGTCCCCATCCTGCCTAAGGTGCCAAAGCCTGTGAAGGAGAAGGAAGAGCCGGAGAGGATAAGGTCTGAACAGGCTCCAGCAGCTCTTGCTGCTGCTGTGACTGCATTGATGTGTGTGGAGGAAAGCTGCAACCTCTTCATTCGTCTCTGGACTTGCAGAACTCGCGATTCCGTGAGCCGGTGACTGCGGTGACCCGCATCCCGAGGCAGCTGCCTTTCTGAGAAGCTCACCTCTATAAAACACACTCCATTGCTGAGAGAGCAATTTGTCAGCCCCCTCGGATGAAGGGTACAAGTAAAGGGTGCCTTTAATTATGCCTGCTTGGGAGAGAGGTGAGCGAGGAGCATGTGCGATTGCAAGCCTTGGGGGCTGTTAGATTTTCTTCTCACCTGTTCTGTCAGTAAGAAGCACATGGGGGAAGCACATGCCTGTTCACACATTCACTCTGCTACCCCTGCTGGGTGCAGTAACTCTTCCTCTGCTGGTGAAAGGATGCTGATGGAAACTTCTCTTCAATGGGAGGACTGGTGGCTGTGCTGGAAGTGATGGGACCTTTGTGCCTGGGCTGCTGCAGCACTGCAGAGCACCCTTGTTGCAGGATCCTGAGCAGCTGTGGGTGAATGCTTTGAACATACCTCAGATATGTTGGTAAATTAAGGTTTCTATTCTTGTGCTGGCTGTATCTCATCCTGAATTGGTCCTGTCCCCTGGTTAGGTGGGCTCAATACCACCCAGTGATGTGAAGCTGAACTGTAGCTCTACTGCACTATGGAGGTGAGAGGCTTTTCCTCAGGCAGTGATGGCAAAGGATGTGTGCCAGGTTCGGTGTCAGCAGCAGAGAGTTGTGCTGTTCTCAAAAATAACCAGGTGCCAGAATTTTGTCACGTGAAAAGGTGTGCTGGCACTTCCCTCCCTGGCATCACCCGGAAGGCTCAAGTGAGCTCTGACAAAGCCTGCACTCCATTCACAGTGTAATTAGCACCACAAGTCTTGCTAATTGCTGAGGGTTTTTTCTCTTCCCCCTCCCTTTTTCCAGCACAAAATTTTTCTAGTTATCTTAGGTTATCATCATGGTAGACAGTGTACTAAGCCTGGATGCTCCTTCTGAGGGCTGGTGTCAGGAATAATTACTGCCATAGTAAGCTGATCAGCCCTTCCTTATTAGCTGCTGTTGTTGTTACTCGACATTGATTAGTAATTTGTAGCTGCCAGTGCTTTCCTCTGCCCTCAAAGCCCAGGGTTTGCTGGTGCTGCCGTGCTGTTCTGCCAAGGACAAATGAATGTTTTCCCCCCTTGCCACCCCGGAGCCATCCTGTCTAGAGTGTGGTTTCTAAATCTCCAGCTCAGGGCTGGGAGAGCATCAGCAGCCCTGTCTGAATGCTGACTTTGCAGGTGAAAATTGCTGAGGGTCCCAACTGGCTGCAGTGGTGGAAAATCTGGTGGTGAGTGACCCAGTGGTGGGACAACGTTTGTAATTTTAGGCTGAGAGCTTTGCAGTGATGCCCTCAAGTCCTGCATCATCCTGCTGGTTGGAGAGGTCAGTGGAGATGCCACCTTAAATATCAAATGGCTCCAGAGAGATCTATGATGTTTGTAGGTGGCTGCTCACGTGTGTTCATCTCTGAGCTGGTGAGCAGCGGTGAAGGCAGGTTTTGGAGGGGAATGAAGAGAAAACACACCTGTAGCCTCTATCCTGTTGTGAAATGTTCAATTTATTTTGAAGTAAGGCCACTTAGCAACTTGAAACTGCAAATGCTAGGAGAGGGGGAGCCTCCCAACCAAGACCTGGGGTCAGGGGTCCTTGCCTGCAGTGCTGACTCTCTCTGTGGTTGGGTCTGTCTCTTTTGTCTTTCAGCTGTTCCTATCTAGCTCTCAGAGCCACGTGCCATCACTTGTTTGTCTGACCTGCTGGTCTGTGGACCAGCTGTGCCTGTCAAAGCAGGGTCACAGAGCAGAAGGCAGGCTTGCAAGCCTATGCTGGGATGGAGAGGGAAGTTTAGGGAAGGAAATAAAGGAATGCAAGTGCCTTTTATGTCATCTGTGTCTCTTGTGTCAGCATGTTGCCATCTCACATACTGTCTCAGGACCTCAGCAGTGAATCTTTAGAGCATTTTGTCTTGTCCAACGTGGCCCCTTGCAGAATGACATCCCGGGAGATGCTCTCCCATCAAACACCTGCATGCAAACAGTAATCTACCCTGGGCAAGCCCTGTGTGGAGGGAACATGGAGGAAGTCTGGGGCTGGCATGGAGCAGGGCAGTGTCCCGATCCATCTCTGCCAGCCGTGCCGCCAGCGCTGGGAGGCAGCGTGTGCCATCGCTGTCCGTCTGACACAGCAGGTATAAATCATGCATGGGCAGCAGAGACGGCGGGGAACGCGCCTCCTCTCACCCCTACTCTGACTAGCATCCCTGTGATGCCAGGGGGTGGCAGGGGGCAAAGCTTGATGTCACTTCTTGGCACTGTAAGAAGACGTTATTCAAAGAGACGGTGACCTCTCCTGGCATGCAGAGCGCTGCCGGGGACCTCCAGCCCCGCGTCTGCGGCAAATCGAATGATGTGCTGGGGGAGAGGAGGGCTGGCACTCAGACATCCATCACCAGCCTCCTGTCCGTGGAGGAGAGGAAGAGAGCTGCCAAGAAGCCTCCCCTCCATCAGTCCTCGGAGGCGCCGGTAGCTTGAATCCTGGGGTGTCTTCTTACTCATCCATTAGTGGACACTAACCACAGCTCTCTGTGGAAGCACCTTAATGGCTGCCTCATCTGGACAAGCCCTAATTAAGACTGAGGAGTGGTTTCTTTTCAAAACCTGTGCTCAAGTGTGTTTTTCTAGTTTCTCACCTTCCCAGATGAGATTTCCAGGGCTCAGGCTAGGTGATTTTTCTTTTCTTTAGTAGTGCCAGTGATTCACCAGTTTAAAAACGTGAGAGGACTGCAGGACATCCGATCGGGCTTCCTTTCTGATCACACATTCAGGGGATTTTATTATCTTTTCTTTTCCTCCCCAGAGAGCTCAAGCTCCGAGGTAGCTCAGGTAGAAACCTGCAAACCACAGAAATTAATCTTTGCTGACAAAAGCTTTCTGACTAAGCACTGGTCTGGATTTGAGGATGTGCTTGACGCTCCCAGGTGAGCTTGCAAAGGTGGAGGGAGCACTGGCGTGTCCCACCACTGTGGTAGCAGATCACAGCAGGGTGTGCACTCACCATGGGGCAGAGCTAGGGGATCCAGGCCACTCTTTGTATGAGACAGTGACTGTGCAGTGCTGTTGCTGGGGATCTTGGAGGGTGAGACCAGTGAAGTGCTAGAGATCTGCTAGAGATCTTGCTTGCAGGCTGCTCTGTAGGGCTGAGAGGTTTCTTTAGCTTGGAGGCTGCGTGCTCCAGCTCCTGTTCTTCACTGGTACAATCCAGTCTACACCAGTGACTTCAGTGGGCCAGCCTCAGTTTACCTAACATGAGGATGTTGCCTTTGACCTCAGCTGAATTCCCTGGCTCATCCTCTCCCTTGTGGTCTACCCAGCCTCTTGTCCAGCTTGCCCTTGCTGTGGAGGCCACCATCTCAGCCACAGGAGCAATGCTGGCCCTTGGTTACTGGTTCATGTATCACTGGAAAGGGTGGAGGCTGCCTTGCTCTCCCCCTTCCTAGTGCTTTGGGGTAGGTGTGGTATCTGCAGCACTGAACACACTGGGGAGGACACTGCAGGCAATCCTGCAAGTGTCCCATGTGTCCATTGCCTGAACTGTGGCTCTCTGTGGAGGACCTGCCTCCCTCTGCTGATGAGGAGGTGCTGCTGATGTGCCACTCTGGTCTTGTGTGATAGAGGCAGCAGCATGTGAGAGTCTGTTGACTCGGAGAGCAGCACGGGCCAAAAAATGTTGTGGAGAATGTCTCTCATTTGAGCTGGTGTCTGCTGGGACCTGAGCCTGCCTTTACAGAGCACTTTGGGTAGGCACTTCCTTGTGTGCAGAAAGAGTTTGGGATCCTTGGCTGTGCCAGGTGCTTTCACACCCGTTTCCATTTCTCAGGCACTGCAGTGATGCTCCATTGGTGTCTCCCCACAGGACAGCTCAGTTCCATCAGCATGGTCTGCCCAAGGGTGTAGAGAGCCTTCCCCAGCTCACATCTCCCCAAGTGGGTTGCCGAGGACAAGACAAGCTTTCAAACACCTCAAAGCAGAAGGAACAATTGTTTTGCAAGCTCTGGCCAAATTCTCCTAGGGAGAAAAGAAAGACCCAAGTGTTGCAACATCCCTTAAAGCTATCTAAGCAACGATGACTGAAATCTCCTGGAGTCTGGCCCATGCTGCACTCCCAAACCTCAGGTTCCCGGTGCCTTCTAACAGCTCTCTTCCGCACAGGTGCCTGGGGAGTATGGAAATTCCTGCCAGGTTTTCCCAACCCCTTTCACAGACAGGGCGATGGGCCTCTAGATGGCAATGTTTCTGTTCAGGAGCCCAGCAGCTGCTTCCCAGGCGAGCTCCATGGATCCCTTTCGTGCCAGGCTTTGGAGAAGCTCCGAGATTAAGGCTGGGCTGAAGTGGACAGCTTAGCACCCTGCTGCCTCTTATCGCTTCCCCAGTGAAAGTGGCTGGAATTTTGTGACCTTAGGGCACCAGAAGTTTTAGCAGGCTGGACAGCAGTTTCTGGCTGTCATTCCCCACCACGCGATGAAATTGGCTCAGCACTGATTGCTCGGACAATTGCCTGTTGGTCAGGGAGGTAGCAGGGATTTTGGTGGTGGCTGTCCTTTGCTGTGACAAAGCTCAGCTAGTTTTCCATGTGTGCTTGAGGCTGCAGATGGAGGTCTGCCCTTCCCAATATGTGTGGAGGCTGCCTGTGGGGGACTAGGGCCTTGTCTTTGGCTGGAGGAGAGCTGGGAGCTTAGGGAAGGAAAATGCTGCTGGAGAGAGGACTGTAATTGCTCCTGCACACTTGGAGCTGTCACTTGCTGTCACCTCTTCCCTGCACTTGGCTCTGCTCACTGCCTGAGTGATGGGGACCCTGGGCTCAGTACCCTCCTCCTTTCCCAGGGCTTCTGCTGTGATGCTGAATGGAGACCACACCTCAGAGGCTGTGCCTGTGTTTATCTTCTCTCCTGGATCCCAAGGTGACAGGTACTTTCTTTGTCCATATAAGTGTCAAGGGAGAAAGATGGAGGGAGCCTGGAGGCTGCTGTCCCTCACTGGCTGCACTTGACAGCTTTGCTCCAAGCTTGGGGCCAATCTCACTTGGCTTCTGACCACATTTTTTCATGGACTCAACCCATTTGTGGTCAAAAAGAGGAGAGGAAGACTCAGAAAACCAGGGATGTGTTCCTGCCCCTGGGCACTGTGAAATGCAGCACATTTAGGCTGGGGTCCTGTAACTCTGCCCTATTACAGCCCTCCTGGAAGCTGGCAACAAAACCCAGCCCTTTGCCAAGGCCCCCAGAGAGCTGAGCAGTGGGGGAGGCCAGCACCATATTCAGCAAAGGTCTGAGCCATTTGTACTCATGGTGTTCCTTGGGGTTTTATGAATCTAAGTGTACCCTCATCATGGGACAACTGTGTTTACTCTGTGGACCAGAAATACAGGCTACACCTAGATCTTGCTTGAACTTGGCTGGTGTGGTGGCAACAGCTGACCTGGGATCTAGGGCAGTCTCTTCTTCAGCTCATTCCTATCACTCCCACTAAGGGAAGTGTTGAGATGGGTGTGACAGTGTTTCCTTCCTGGATGGCAAGGATGGGAGGAGCAAGCCCTGCTCTGGAAGCTCTCCTCTTGTGTTCCATCCCCTCTGCCTGCCTGGCTCAGTTCTCCCATTGCCCAAGGCTGTTCATGGTCCTCTTCAGCACTGTGGAGGAGCCTGGAGCTGCTCCTGAGCAGCAGAATGATGCTGGTGCTGCAAAGTGTGGAAGGGGTACTGGATTTCAGGGGCTGCAGGAGATGCCAATTGTTTCCCAGCTCTGCCACAGTAGAGGAGAAATCATTCCTATCTCCCTGTGCATCATTTCCCTCTGCATAAAACAGACAGTGATCCTTTTCTTGCCTCCTTGAGTTGATGCCAAAGGAGAGAGAGTGGTTCCTCCTCATTTTTCCCCCAGCACAGATGATAGTCTCTTTGGGGCTGGTGTGCTCATGCCTGGGCTTTCCAATCCCCCAGCAGACCTTGGCCCCTGGCTTTGCAGGAGTGTGGCAGCAGAGATGAGCTGCCTGCCTGTCCCTCAGCCTCTCAAGGCTGTGAGACAGCTCGCTCCCAGCCTATGCAGGAGCTTTCTCTGCCAGTCCTGCACCTGCAGCCTGGGAAAATGGCTCCAGTCATGCTGCAGTGGGCATGGACAATTGATTATAAGTGGTCATAGATTACCTGGAGCAATGCTATTAAATTTAATACACTTCTCCACCGGCTCTTGGGGCTCAGCCTTGGGTTGTGTAACTGACATCTTGTTGCAAAGCATTTTGGGGACATTGCAAGGGGCGGGAGGCAAAGAGATTCGACTGCAAAAAGAGTGAGAAGAAGATGAGTTTCTGTTGAGATTTATTTCCTGCCCTATAATTGCCCAGAAAAGCTGTGTAAACCTTCTCTGTTTGTGGAACAAATACTGCAAGAGTTACTGCTCTGACCTTTTTTTTTCTTTTCCACTGGACAATTGTCTGTGCCCTTGCTATTCTGAAGCCTTGATATGCTGCTGGCAGATTTATGCCATGTTGAAACCCACTTCTTATTGCCTCATAGTTGATTGGGAGAAAGGAAACTTGCTTGCTGAAAAAATAAACCTGCTACCATGTGCCCTGCATGCCAAGCTGTGGTTGAAGTTTCAGAAGTCCTGTTTTCCTTGTCAGCTCCTTGTCTCCTGTCACTGTGTCATCGTTGAAAGGTGAGGGACCATCTCCAAAGAGGATCACCACTGGATTTAGGCAAGAGTGAGATACCTAATGAGGAACCCACACTGTGATGCAGCGAGGCCACTGCTTCCTCTCGAGGGAAGGGTTGTTCAGTGTGCAAGTCCTGCCCTGGCTTAACAAAAGCTTGTGGCAAATCCCCTTGTGAACATTCTCACATTGATTTGGCAGCTGCTAAATTCAGGAATAAATCCACCTTCCATGGCAGCAATAGTAAATCAGATGAGGCATGTCCAGAGAGGGTTTGGAGTCCACTGCAAAAATGCACTGCACTCGCTTTGTGTGTGGTTCAGAGCTTGCCTGTGCTGAAGAGGACTTCGTGCTAAAGCTCTCTGGAACAAACCTTGGAATTTTAATCCTGTCCTGGGTGAGATCCCAGGTGAGATCTCAGTTAGTGCTTTTTGGAGTCTTCATCACTCCACAAGCCTCTGATATTGGTGCTTAGAGTCCCTTTTCCCTCTGTATCAACACAGAACTGATAAGCCAACAGGGATGTATAGTAGCCAGACAGCCTAGAGAGGTTGTACAACAAAGGCCACTTGGAGTCATCGATCCTCCCTTTGAGTGCCACACAAGAGCAGATGCCACTTGCCAACCTGAGCTCCTCATCAGTGTTGGGTGGGTTTGAGGTCTATTTCTACTGGCTCTGCCCAAGCAGGGGTGGTTCTGTCTCTAAGTTTTATTCTGGGTAATATAGGTTCTTGTGGTAGCTGGTAAATGTCAGCCCTCATTAGGAAGTATATCTTCTCAGGGTGTGTTTCTCCTTGTGTTGGAGGCTACTGGTGTTTCACTGAGTGTCTGAGTGGAGAATCAGGCCTGTGTGTGTATATATGTATGTCCCTGTGCACTTCCTCCTGCAGGTCTCACTGTCCCCGTCTCCTGCAGGTGACAGGAGAGCAGAGGGTGTGGGGATTAATCCCTGTGTCTGTGTGGGCAGCTCTGCCAAGGCTGTTTGTCAGCTGGAATCCCAGCACAGGGCTCTGCGGCATCAGCCGTGGCTTTCTTTTTTGCCTTCTGTCACATTTGGAAGGAGGGAAGATGTAGCTGAGTCTTGCAATAGTAGGTCAAAACATACTGCAGCACTAAAGATCAGAGCAAAAGCTTTCTTGTACAAACACATGGTTTTATTCATCCTGTTATTTTCTTTATCAAATGCTTACTTGCCTTTACGGAGCAGCTTTCAGCCCCAGGGAAAGAAAGTGTCTCTGGGAGGGAAGCTGGGCTAGTGACTGGAGTGGGTGACAGTTATGGAAAATGGGCAATCTGGACCTGTATTCCTGATTCTGCTCTGGCTCCTGTCCTCCAGATCTCTGTAAAGAGCTGAAGGTATGAAGTGCAGGGGCTGTCACTGCATGTGTACGTGGCACACAGCATGGTGGCACCCCCAGAGCACCCTGGGTGCAGCAAGAAATGCCAGTCATGCAGCTGTTTCTAGCTGGGGAGCAGTCTGGTTAGGGTGCTGGAACGAGCTCTTTTTTCCAGGCAAAGCTTTGCCTGGGATTCTTCAACGTCCAGACATGTAGACAGCTTATTTTTAAGGTCTCATTTGAAAGATGTCAGCTCCCCCTCCCTACTCTTCCCCAGGCAGCGAGAGCAGAAAACTAAATTTATCTGCATTGGGACAGAGAGAGCTGGAGTAAACCAGCCAGGCACTGCTCCAGATCTGCTGGGTGGAACAACTGGCTCAGAGCTGTCTGTCTGTCCCAGTCAGAGGTGCTGGGGTGCAGCTGATGCTGGGCTGGCTGTGACACCTGCACAGTGTTTTTCATTCCTGTCCCTGGAGTTCAGAATTTGCTGGAAAGTTTGCCTTGTTGAGGTGATGTTTTATCAGTCTCTGGGTTAATATATTTCTTCTATAGATGAGGCAAAGCAGTCACTTTGCTTCCTGGGAGACAGATGAGGAGATACACTCCTTGCCTTGCTTCCCAAGACCTTGGGAGAACCCCAGGGTGGAAACAGTGCTGGAGAAGAGGTGAAGCCCTTGTTTCTCAGGAACTTTTGAATATCCTGTAGGTAGTGCATAGGGATGGGAACTGTGAAGGACTCAAATATTTTCAATTTAAGGGTAGCTGCCCACAGGGCTGGTTTTGGGGTCATTCTTGATTGGTGTAAGGGAACACAGGACAGATGCTTGAATGGGTGTGTGCTGCACACTGCTGTGTGCCTGAGGTAAAGAAGAGACTCTTTACTGTGTTCCTTCCTGAGACTGTCAGGGGCATGGGCAGGTGGGGAATCAGTGGGATCTGTTTTTTCTTTTCCCCTTCCTAAAACTGGAGCATCCTTCTCTGTCAGGCTGCTGCTAATGAGTTAGTTAAACAGCATCTCCTTACTGGAAACTCTTTTCAGTCCAATTAAGATCTTGCAATATGTCACTTGTGACAATAAAAGTGAATTAAGGCTCATTTCTCCTTTTTTACGATGTTTATTAGAAGATGAGAATGCTCATTTAGAGGAGCTAATTGTAGTTATTTATTTGTCAGTGGTACCAGGAAGCCCCTGCTCAGGCTGGAGACCCAGTGCCAGATGCTGTGTGTGTTCACACAGGAAGGAGTGGGAGCCAGCCTTGGAGAACCATGCAGGAAGAGCCCAGGTGAGGCAGGGAGACTCCTGTGACCATTTAGCCCCAGCTGCAGGACTTGCTGCAGCTTGGAGATGCTGAGAGAGCCACTGGAGTCAAAGAAGGCAAGAGGAGAATATCTAAGTCATCTTCCCTCTCAAGTTGCTTTGATTCAATGGTTTGGCTAAGACTTGAAGCAAGCTCTTCCAGGAGTTGGGCTGCTAGTGAAGATGCTTTCCAGCACACCTAATAGGGAAAAGGAGTTTTTTTATTGCTGTGAGGAATCCAGGCAAGTGGATGGAATAGAAAAGGCCTGTAGGAAGGTTTGATGCTTCACCTTGTTTTCAAGGAGAGCTTGGTTTGTGCTTCTCAAACTCTTAACCAATAACATTAAAAGATCTGGTAATTAAGAGCAGAAATCCAAGGATGTGCAGGGATAGAGACTGAGAAGTTGGCCAGGAAGGAAAAAGCCAAACTGATGATCCTCCCCTGCTGCCTGTCCTGTAGAGAACTAAGAACAGTCAACCCTCAGTGCCTCTCCCTGCGAGGGGACGCTGTGCTGGAGGAAGGGGTGAGGGTCTGGCCCCCCTTGCCCTGAGGTTGCAGAATTTACTGAAGGCAGAGGCATTGAGCACAATGAGACAAATTGTTCTGTGGGTACTGCAGTCCCATGCTGGCAGCAATAGTGGGCTGCTGAGCTCTGTCCCTAGCCTGTGTTTTGGGCTTCCAGATTCTTTCAGTCTGTGCTCCTGCCTGGCTTGTGGGCTCCTTCCTCAGGACTTTTTGCTTTGCTTTATGCTGTGATGCTTCAGTGCCATCCACTCCCTGGGTCCAGCCGTGCTGCCAGCCTCACAGAAACATGGCTTGGGGTTCTGAAGGCTGTTGTGTGGAGGATAGAAACTGAGGGCTTTGAAGATCAAACTGGACATGAGAATGGCAAAAGCTGAGGTGAATGAGGCTGCAGGATGTGCTGACTTGTTCCCAACCCCCTCATCAGTATTGCCAGCCTGGGGTGAGCCAGCAGCAGCCTGTGGGGAACTGAGATTTCCAGGCTGGGCTCCTGCTTGTGGCCACATGAGTAGAATCAAGGAGGAAGTTCTTCACAGAAAGAGTGGTCAAATACTGGAATCATCTACCCAGGGAGGTGGTGGAGTCACCATCCCTCGATGTGTTTAAAAAGAGACTGGATCTGGCACTTGGTGCCATGATCTAGTTGAGGTGTCAGAACGAGGGTTGGACTCGATGATCTTAAAGGTCTCTTCCAACCTAGAAATTCTGTGATTCTGTGAATACACTGGGGCTCTTCCCTCTCCCTGAACCCATCCTGCCGTGTTGTAGCAGGCTGAATCTCTGTCTTTATTGCTGTAAAAACTTCATTCTTCTTCTTCTAGTCCTGCAGCTGTTGATGTTTTGAAGTTACAAAAACATTTAAATGATTTAAAAAAAAAATACCCAGCCTTGGTTTATCAAGGGAACGTCTAATGAGGAGAAGGGGAGGGGGAGCAGACACAGGAAGGGCAGCAGAGACTAACAGCCTGGCAGAGCACTTGTCATCTTGACAACACAGTGAGTTTCAAACTGGGCTCGCTCCCGACGCTTGCCTGAAGGTAAATTTAACTAGTGCGGGAGACGCTGGAGCACCAGTGCGCACCTTTGAGCCCAAGGAAGCCTCCACGGGGGTCAGCCGGGTTTGGGAGTGGGGGAGATGGGCTGCAAGTGGAAAATGTGCTCCTTCCCTGCCTGTGTGTCTGTGTGTAGCCAGACTGCAAGGCTGTGCTCGCAGCTTGGTGAGGGAGGATGCTAATGAAGCGTGAACCGGCTGCGCTCAGTGGCGGCTCCGCGCTATCTGCCACCAGCCCGCCTCGCCCTTTCATTCCTTCTCTATCTGCACGTTGTGCTGGACGAATGGAAAGGCAGGCTTCTCTTTGAAGCAGGAGGGATGACAAGCAAACAGATAGGATGGGAGCTCAAATTCTGCTTTCTCAGGGCTAGGCTAAATTGTCAGAGGATACACAAAGCTTCTAGGAGAGATTTGCAGCCTTTGGGACTGATGGGAGACCCTGGGTTTTGCAGGTTCAGTGGTGCAAAAGAAGGGTCTTTCAGTGGCTCTGTACTGTGTCCAGAAATTTTTTACTGTAGTATTTTGTCTTTTTTTTTTCAGGTCCTGACTTGGAGTGCTCTGTGTTCCAGTGCTCTGCTCCTCTGTATGGAGTTCCAAACCCTCAACTCTTCTTACTCCAGAACTTCCAAAGTGCACTTCCCACCTCCCTCATACGCCTTTCAGCTCTCCCTGCTGCAGCAAGACCTGCTCCATCTCTCCTGTCCAGGTATTCCTGCCCCCTTCCCCACTGCCCCTGGCTCTTATCTCCTCTTCCTCTCCCCAGTTTTCCCTGTTTTAGTCAGCCCTTTGCTCACTTTCTGTCCCCAGAACCTGTGCTGTGGGATTTCAGAAACAAAGACATGAACTGTGCCTCCAGAAATCCTGAGATGGTGCCTACAGACCACAGGCTTGTGTTGAATCTGCTTTATCTGCACATGGGAGTGAAAAGCATCATCTCTCCTCAAACATGCCTGCAACCAAAATCATTGAATTGTTAAGGTTGGAAAGGGCCTCTAAGATCATTGAGTCTGACTGGTAACCCAGCACTGCTGTGTTCATCTCTAAGCCATGTCCCCAAAATAGTCCAGACAGCCACAAGAGAGCAGGATGCTTTATGTCTGGTCCTGTGTTGTGAGAAGGTTCTGTGGCAGAGCTTAAGGCTCATACATTGACATTGGATACTGCTGAAAAGGAATGTGATTGGTTTTTTCATAGTGAGTGACTTTTTGGCATTTTTGAGAAGCAAACTCCCAACTAGGAGGCAGAACAAGCTGGGCATGTGAGATGGGAGTTGTGCCATGAGCCAGAGCATCTGCTGTATTGGAGGGTCTGAACTGTCCTGTTGCTTTCATCACATCCCCAGGCATCTCATGGCACCTCCCTGCATGCAGAGAAACATCTGGAAGGGTGCAAATGCCAATCTGTGTTTGTACTGGCCCTCTGTAACAAAGCCAGCCACATCCCAGCATCAGTTGTACCAGGAAGAGATGGAAACACAGTGTTAGACACTGGAGTGGGGGCCCTGCCTGGGAGCCTTGCCTGGAAATAGTTGGCTGTGGCAGTGTGGGGATGGGCTAAAATCAGGGATGTTACTCCATGCTCTCTCTTGCAGCTGTATGGTTTTATCTTCCTTTCTAGATTGGCTTTAAGATATGGGAAAGCGTTGAGATTCTTCCCACAGGAGAGATTTGCTGAGGTCCTTAGCTGGTACAAATCAATCAAGCTCTAACTCACAAAGCACCCTATGGGGACACAACTTCGATAGGAACCTTCCCTCTGAAGTTTGATGTGATTTCCTTTTCTTCCAGCCACACATTTTCCTCTTTTCATTGCAAAAATAAAAGCTGTGACAAAGCCTGGCGTAGCCCCAGAGCTGGTCCCCACCTCCCTTGTCCCAGCCTTCGTGCCCTCCATCAGAAAACTCGGAGTCAACACCTCTTGGCTCCACCAGCTTTGTAATGTTGTTTTTTTTTTTTCTCCTCCTCATTCCCCCATCCCAGCTGGGGTCCATAAGCAAGAAAGCAAATAGGAATAAATACCTCCAGCCATAAAAGTGAAATAAATCAATACCTCTTCTCTGAAGCCAGAGATGCTTAATAGGCAAGGATCACTGCCAGATTGTAAAAAATGTGTTTAGTGTGCAGCTGGGGCAAGTTTTAACCCTTGGACATAAACAGCTGAGCAACTTCTCTCACCTCTGAATTAAATAACTTTAACTGCAGAGGGCTGTGATTAATGGAGGCGCCTCTGCTTGTGATGCTGCAGGTATTTGGTGCCTGTGGATTGTCTGGGAGATTGGGATGGAGTTGTTGCCAGGTCCCTTCTGCAGGCTCAGAGATGCTTTTTTTTTTCCATGAAGGTATGGCTCTATTTGTGGGCAAGGGAGCTCCTGGGCCCTGGGCTGAGTTGGTGAGACTTCAGCTGCCTTTCCCAGGAATTAAGGACCTTTCCAGCTCTCTGTGGTGGGAAAGCAGAGGAGCAAAGCTTGGGTGAGATAGTGATAGGACCTGAAGGAATGGCATGAATCTGTGTCAGGGGAGGTTTAGGCTGGATATTAGGAAATGTTCCTCCTCCAGAGGTGGTTGGTCACTGGAACAGGCTTCCCAGGGAAGTGGTCACAGCCCCATGGCTGCCAGAATTCAAGGAGCATTTGGACATGCTCCCTGAAGTCTGGCAGCCATGGCAGGGTTGGGGATGTCCTGTGCAGGACCAGGAGCTGAACGAGATGATCCTTGTGGGTCACTTCTAACTCAGAATATTCTATAATTCACTAGGATGACAAGACACAGCCAAGGCTGGAGTAACAGGGATTCTTGGAAGCCCCAGTGAGATGCTGCTGAGGGGAATGTTAGCCTTGCTGTCAGTGGGATTGGTGAGACCACATCAGGAATAATGGGGATACTGTGGCCAGTCTTTCTGAAGACCAATGAGGTCAAATGGGAGCAGGTGTAGAGGAGCCTGCAGAGAAATTCAGAATCACACAAGTCCTATCACACCCCAAGCTTGGCTTCACAAAATCAAGGCTGAGGTGATGCACTCTGGGAGAAGAACTGTTTTAGAGTAAGCAGATGTTGGCACAAGGACAGGTATTTATGGGCTGTCCATGAGCTTGGGAGACTGGCGGCAAGCAGAACGACAGTGATCCCTTCCAGCAGTCATGGAGCAGGGAATCACTGGGACTGGTTTAAAGAGAAGCTGAGCAGGAGTGATTATTTGACATAACTCCAGCACTGCTCAGAGGCTGGATGTAGGGATGTGGGATTTCTTACAGTTCTTATTTATGATGGTGTATGTGCCTTTTGTTGGGGCTAGGAGCTCAAAGATAGCCAAGGCATTTCAGGAGAGGATTAGGGTCAGTTTCCCACAAAGCCTTCATGCACCTGGATAAGCTCTTTGTTCCCCTGGCACACAATCTCACACTCAGTTAAGTGCTGCCTGACACACATATGTTTTCCTGGACTGCTGAGGAGAGCCTCATGATGGAAGTTAACTTGGTGTTGGGGAGCTGGCAGCATCTGACACAAGTCTCAAAGCCAGCTGGTTTCTGTGCAAAGGGAAGACAGATTCTACTGAGGTGATCCTAGAAACACTTGTATTGTTTTGATGTTTATTTTCATGGGTAGAGGAAATTGCATCTCTTGTTAATGTAAGCTTGCCACAGGTGTGGGAGTTATTAAAGTAGCAGTGAAACAGACATATTCCAAATATGCCCTGATTTTGCCCTTCTCCCATGGAGAGTATTGCTGTTTGTTGGGACAGAACAAACAGGTTGGGACAGAACAAACAGGTTGAGGTCATGGTTGGCATAAAATGGGTAGGATTTGTCCCATCCCTTGTGCCAGACTTTCCTTATGGGAAGCAGCAGAGAAACCTGTGTCATACACAAAAAAAAAAAAAAAAAAAAAAAAAGAAACCAGCACGCTGACTTTTGATGCATTGCTTCTTCCTTGCTCTGCAGTCTGACAGGTAGCTCTTACTCCTCCTTGCCAGATTCCAGGTGTTCCAGTTTGAACCTGAAAGTCCTTGTAGTTAGACCAGGCGCTGTCACAGGTAGCTCTCCACACTTAAATCCAATTAATTAAGGCCAGAAAAGATTTCCAGGATCATCAAGTCCAACCATTAACCCAGCACTGCAGCTTTTTTCAGTCTCTTGATCCCTTCAACTATGAAGAAAGGTGGACAGCATTGCCTGTAAGGGACTGTAAGCATCTACTGGCTCCAGGACCCCAGTGTTTTGGATGAGGTGGTGTCCTGTGGACATCAAACATCTCTGTGGCTTTGTGTGCGTCATTCCTTGCCCACTCGTCCAAACGTGGGAGAAAATCCTCTTGGTGGTGCCTGCAGAGTTGTCTGTGAAAGCCCAGCCATGGAAGAGCTGGTGAATTGTTTTTCTGCCCAAAGCAAAGGAAGTGCTCCTGGTGGGATAATCAATCTTCACAAGAGCTCCCCCAGCCAAAGGCGAACGCCTTGACTTTATGGAGTGTGGAGTAGCTCCCCTGTAATGGCCACGAGTCCCCCTCCCAGGCAGGAGCTCACCTGTGGGATGGGGAGAGTGTGTGTGTGTGTTTTAAGGTCGTAAAAGGCTCTGTGGAGGAAGGCTCTGGCTGTTACACGTGCTGACAGCAGAGCTCCCAGCACTTCAGCTTCCTTGGCGTAAAATCACAGCGGCGGATAAATCCTGGAGAAATAAAACCAACCCAATCGAATTAGCCCAGAACCGTGTGCAGGAGGTGGGAAATGTTTTCACAGTGTTTCATCCTCTCTTGCGGGTACTGAATCATTGAGGGTAATTTTTCAGCTCGGTGCAGTTCAAACCAGCTAGGGCTCATTGTTGGTTAATCCTCATGAGGGAGAGAGGCTCCTCTGTTGGTCTGACAGTACCACACTGCTCTGGTGTTCCCCAAAATGCTAAGGAAAGGCACTGGCAGTGGTTTTTTTGGGTGCCCTTTTCTTTCCTCCTTGGACTTTCTGATGCTGTGCCTTGGGTTGGAGGGAAGGATGCTCCCTAATGTCAGCCAGCATTGGGCTGGGTATGGTCTGCCTTGCTGGCTGCCCCGGGGTGGGAGGCATCACCCAGGCTGGGATTTCTCCAGAGGCTGGGAAGTAGCTGCCAGGCTGGATCTGGGATGGGGGAAGGGAAAACCTTGGTTTCTTTCAGCATCTGAGGGTGGATTAAGTGGAGCGTTCCTTGTTAGCTAATTGAAACAGTCAAAATGTCAAATGAGGCATTTCAATAATAGTGATGTTCGGAGCTTTACGTTTTTATTTCCTTGCCTCTCTCCTTTGTATCATGCCTTCAAGACATGGGGACCTAAGTCTGCTTTTACAGAAACCCTCTTAAAGAGGGGCTTCAGGGGGATGGGGCAAGGACTGAAGCTGTTTTAATCCCTTCCAATTCCAACATTATTGTGTTTCAGCAAATATTTTGCAAAAGGATTTTCAGGCTGAACTTCAAACAGGCAAATTCCTCACTCCAGTGACTCGGGGAGCTTTGCAAATTTAGAAAAGAAAATGAAGATTGTTTTAGCTGACATTTAAACCTCTTCTCTTTTCCCAGCCTGTCAGGAAGCTTCATACACTTTGGGTCAGACGCTCTTTCCCTGAAGAAGAAAAGGATATTTATAGCTGGGTAGGACCTTAAAGGGGAAATCTCTAGGCTGCAGTACCTGTCAGATGAAGTTACATATAGCCCCAATAGGAACAGGCAACTTGGAACCCACTAGATGGAAGCAAAAAGGTGATGGTCCAGCCCTGGGCCACACAGGAGGGTCTAGCCCAGGTAATTTGGGCAAATTCCAGGAGGATGAAGGTAGGCTTGGCTGGAGTGTGATATTTTCTGGGTATTCCTAAAGGCTCACTGTGTTTTGTTGCCCTTCTGAATCTTGGAGAGTATTGACACGCAGGGACATTGAAATGTGGTTTAGTTCATTCCTGCTCCTTGGGGAGATAGGAAAGCGATTGGTGAGAGAGGCAAACCCAAAGAAAGCTGGTTTGTCACACAGGGAGGCTGTGGCTTGCTTGCCCTGGTCGGTTTGGAGCTCCTGAGGGGCTGGTGCAGCACCTGGCTGGAGGTCTTGATTCCTCCTTGCTCCTTCAGCTAGGGCTGAATCCAGGCTGGCAGTGCCAGGCAGTGAGCAGCTGTCTGGGCTGTGTGTGGAGCAATTTACTCCCAGGGATTAGAGTGATTGGGGTTTCTTAAGGTAAAGACAGCATGCAAAGAAAAGCAGCATGTCTGGGGACAGCAGAGCTCTGCTACAACCTGCTCTTACCCACAGCTTGTTATGCACAAGGAGTTTCTGTTGGCACATCAGCTCTCCTCTAGAAGTGGTCTGGAAGGAGGGGAGATCACCCTTTGGGGCTGGGGAGCGGGGTTGGGGTCGTCTTCTGCAGCTGATGGGGCTGCACATGAGGTTTTGGCATAAGCTTTTCTGCAACTTGAGCCCTGGGGCTTGCTCTGAGGCCCCAGGTAGGACACCAAGGACATTTTGGTGTAGTCCAAGGTAGCTGGAATCTGGATGAAGTTGAGTCCTGCTAATGTAGCTCTGGGGCTGTTATTTCTATGTGGTATTGGCTTATTGTGGAAATCTCTGGTAAGCTTCAACCAGACCTGGCAGCATGTCCCACAGTGTAGGTCCAAGTGTTGTCCTTTCGGCCAGCATAGGCTGGTTGTTCTGTGTACTCTTGTATTTTTCCCATATCTCCCTAGATTTTAAGGGAAAGGAATCCAGGTGCAATGTCTGGAGAGGGAGCCAGGATGTGTTCTGGCCAAGAATCCTGATTTAGCCATAAGGGTGTGGTGGCACATTCTCTGTGAAATGGGCATGTAGATACCACCCAGAGCTGTGTGGGGTTCTGCAGGCAGGCTTTCCTTGTAGGAAAACCACCTGGGCTGAAGGAATAACAGAACCCCTCTTTACAGACCATGTCTCATGGAGGTGAGATCCAGAGGGATCTTCTCTGGAGCTCGCAGGTGGCTCTCAGCTGGTGTTGCTCCTCTGGGCTCTGCAGCAGTGGGAGAGCCCAGGGCACTGTGCAGGGTGTTCTGTGGGGTATCAGGTTTGCTCTGGCCACACTGTTGGTTCTGCTTCCATGCTCCTTCAGATATCAGCCCCAGCAGTGCAGTCCTGGAGCCGAGGATGCCCAGGCTTTTACGATCCCATAAAAAAAAGGAACAAATCTCTTACACACGGAGCTCTCCACCGGGGTTTTCCCACCTTCTGCCCATCCTGGTGGATGTTAACAAGCTCGTAGATCTAGACCTGCTGTGCCTTGATAGAAAGATTTATTTTTAGGGCCTTGATATTTAAAATGATCTGTTATAATTTCATGCTTAAATAACACTAAATAATGTTCCCTGTTTGCCCAGTGTAATTGGAAGAGGCGAATAAACCAAACAAACCAGCTATGACTGAGCTTCCTTAGTATTTTCAGACTGAAACAAACAGCAAAAAACAAAGGCTTAGCCAATTTAACACTTTGGGGGTATTTTCTAGTTGGCATTTCACTTTTTCATTTTCACAGGCCAAGAAACATGAGAGTTCTAAAGAGCTAGTGGCTTCTTGCCAAAGAAAACTCAGTTGATCTTAGATTGCAAAAAAAAGAAAAAAAAAAAAGAAGTGAACTTATGTTTGTTTTTTAGGAACTGGCAGGGCTAATGATTCTGCAAGTGCCATGGGATTTTATGCAAGTGCAGAAAAGACTTAAAAAATACTCAGCAAGTTCATTTAGGCTCCTTTCATGCTTCTCAAATCCCGAGGCTTCTTTATTGCTTCTTTATGTCAATTTGGCACTGCTTGATTTCGCTGCCGCCCTCAACGTTGTTGCAATGGCATTGTTGTGCTCCATGTGGAGCAGGTCCTGCACTGATCCCATGTAACCTGCCTGGGCTTTTAGGGGATTGAATTAAAACTCCAGCCTTTGGTTGACCCTTTTTGGGGATAGGGAGTTCAGGCCAAGCTGCCATTCCCTGTGTGCAAAGCCCTCGGCGTCATTATTTAGACAAAGAGATTTTGTGATTAGTCATGAATAGGTTGTATTCCCTTCTGGAAGACTGCCATTGGAAAAGGAATATAGCCTGGGTTGATGAAGCTGCTGCACATCAGCTCATTTGTGTGTCTCTCTGCCAGGGTTCAAGAAGTGTTGGGATTCTGTGCAGGGCCGGGAGCTGGACACGATGGTCCTTGTGGGTTGCTATGATTTTATGATTCTCGTCTTAGAAGGGTGTGAGTAAGTTTTCCCTCTGTGTCCCTGTGCTGAGATGCCCCATGGAGCAATGCTCCTGCAGGCTCAGGCTGTGGCAGTGATGATGCTGACACTCCTGATGAGCCCTGCATCCTCCTCTTGGTTCTTCCCTTTCCTTCCAGTGCCCTGTCCTCCCTCTGCCCCGCCTATCCTGGGGCGCGCAGGCTTCCCCCGGTGCCTCCCCTCCTTCCTGGCTGGCGAAATCCATCTCCCTCTTCCTCTCCCTCTGCTCCACACAAGCCTCAGCTCTGTTTGTGCCCACATTAGCATTTCTGCTGACTGCAAGGATCGGTTTAATTTCATGGGTGTCATTTCCTTCAAGAAATCTCTCTCTGAGCAGCAGCCCGACGAATGCCTGATAAAACATATTTTCCTACGGTAATGATTTTATGGACCCATAAGTCATGAATTTATTATGATCTCAGCCCCTGCTGCTGATTGCTGTAAAATGCAAAGTAATTAACAGCGAGCGGTAGCAGCTATTCCCACCTGGTAGCGTGTTCTTGGGTACGCTGATGGCTTTGATTAAAGTAATGGCTAAAGTGTACAGCCTGGCTGTAAAATATTAGCATGATTAATGCAGTATCCTAAATAAGAAACAAAACTAATGGGCATGGTTTAAGGAATTAAATATATATATGTATATATATACATATATACACATTCCTCTCCCACCCTCTGGCTATTGTTCTGGCTCATTTATGCTTTCTTTTCTGTTAAATAATGTATGGGCTGAAGGACCAGGGGCCAGGCTACAGATGCATATTGCAGTTTCATAACATCTTAAGTGCTTGTGTTAATTTTTCACTCCTTCCTCCTCTTTCCCCTCAGCTTGCCATCTCCTATCGTATAGAGGGAGAAAGATAATCGAGTTTCCTGAACTTGGCCTGAAGTCAGATGTGATTTGATTTGGATTGCAGACAGCCTGGGGAAGTGTCTCCGAGGCTACTTGGTGAGTTGGACGTGGTTTGTGGCCTCTCAGAAGAAAAACCCCGGCACTGTGCTCACATTCCCGTGGCTGGGGGTGATCTCTGGGCTGTCTTAACAGCCGGGAACCCAGAAGTTTCTCACACATGAAGAATAACCACATCTGTCAAAAAAAGCTGCAGTGCTTCTGCTGGGAAAAGAATGCTGTTGCTTTTCTTTTTCTGAACAGCCTAAAAAAGGCAATGACTGGATTTTAGTGGAAAATAAGACTGAAGTCAGATTTCTCCCTGCCACTCTTCCCAAAACCATGATGAATTTGGTTTCTGGCATTTTCCAATGGGAAATTTTCCAATCAGAAATTACTTCGGCTTGGGTGTGAGACAAGGAAATACACTTTTTTTTTAAACCAGCTCTTGGGAATTTTTTTTTTTTGAAATGAAGAAAATATCTGATTGGGAAAAAAAAAGAAGAAAAAAAGCCTTTCTGACCCACACATTTTGATCAGCTGCTCTCTTCCTATTTCTAAAGATGTGTACACCAATGTCATCTAATTCCCTCTGATCAGCCTCTACCTTTTCAGGTCTATTGATCTGCTCTAGTTTATGATGCTCCCAACTATTGGAAAGAAGAGTTTATAAATAACTACAGAGAAACGGGATTCTGCATCACAGGAGTTCCAGCTGTGCTGCTTTTGTTTATCACACAACACACATTTTTTGGAACTTTTCTTAACCAGAAGGTTGCAAAAGGAGGCTCAGCATGCCAATGTCACCGAGAACCGTTGTGCTGTATTGTACTGTGCAAATGGTGTTTTCTCCCTCTTGGGATGGAAAGGCTTCTGGGTTTGTTTTTGTAGATAAGATATAAGCTCAGTAGTGGTTCTGCTAGTAAATACAAGTAGCCTCAAGCTCTGGAATGTGTCTTGTTGGTCCCTCCAGTAATTTGACAAAGTACCCTTCCAACAACCTCCTGAAAAGTACAATGTGAACGCTTTTGTTGATCCCTCGCTATCTGGAATAGTGGGAAGGGACACTTTGCCAGCGTTGGTGTGGGGTTTGGATGTCTCAGCCGTGTTCAGTGGTGGTCAATCCTGGGAATCAGATGTGTTATCAGGAGGGTGAGGGAAGTTCTCTCTCTAAAACTGTCATTTCTGGAATTGTGACTGCCTTTGGGGGTGGGGGGGGGTGTAGACTGTGGGGAAAGGTGTAGGAAACCTCAAAAAGGTAGAGTCTGTGATTTAAAGCACAGGGGATCTCCCATGCAAGGAGAGATTAATCAGATTGAGTTGTGTTGTTTGAGTAGAGAGGTAGCTGGGAGAGGGGGATGATCAAGCCAAGCACAGTCCAGAAAGGAGTAGGATGGTTTGCTGTATCTTGTGATGTGGGTTACTCAGGGAACTCACTAAGCAAAAAGTTTAAAGAAAACGAAGGTAAGTCCATTCTCCTGACATGCATAATTACATATATATTCCATCATCTCTTGCTGCTGTGGAGTCCAAAAGAGCAGGATAAATAGATGTGAAGTAGCCCTAGATCATCATGGAAGGCAGATCCCTGAGGATGCTGAATGTAATCAAAGGGTTTGCAGCAAGAAGAGCATCATAGATATCCTCATTTGCTTTCCCCCTCTTCCTCTTGGGAAGGCTGTGGCCATGTTCTTATGCCTGCTGTGGCCTCTTGTTTTGACACAGTATCTCAGAGGCTCAGTGCTGGACAGTGTGATTTGACTGACAGCACTTCCCTTCCTCAGGAATGGATGTCCCCAGTCTTCTCCCACCACGTGAGACCTTGTGTGCTGGATGAGGGAGCACAGGGCAGGTGGTGAAGGAAGGGCAACGATGCTGGGCTACGTCACAATTCCAGCCAGGACCATCTGGCCTGGGGGTGTGGAGGACATCACAAGCCCGTGGGGCTGAGGCAGTGGCCTTGGGAGGTAAGAGCCAGGTGTGTGGATCTCATGACAGCCCTGAGCTGTGACGGTGCCACAGCAAACCCCAGCCTGTGAGGGTGGTGTGTGGTGCCTGGGCCAGGGGAGGCTGATCCTTTTCATCCCTCGTTTGGGCGCAGTTTGAGTCGGCTGCCGCAGTCAGGCTGCAGGGTCATATTTGGAAGGCTTTCTCAGCAGTGCACACATGTTAATGATGTTTGAGGAGTAGTTTCTGTGGGAGACCTGGGAGCCAGGCAGCTCTGCAAATCAGCCCATTAGTATTTTTAAAAGAAAACCTCCATCCTATAGGAGCTGCTTTGGCCTCTGGAGACGTGCCAGAACTGTATCCCAGACTGCACCGCATCCGCTTCTATTAGATCTTTCCCTCTCTCCTTTTATCCACCCCTTTTCCTTCCCTCCTGCCTAGAGCTTTCTCTTGCTTTACTATCCAAAACACACTTGAGCTGTTCCTTTGGAAGTTTGCACAAGGATAGGTTGGCGTTTACTTTTCCCCCTGCCGTCTCCTTTCTCCTTTTGGAGCTAATCACCCCGGTGAAATTGAGCTGTAATTCAGTTGGCAGTGGTCAGATTGAGCTGAACATGTGTGCTCCAGCACATCCCCAGTTTCTTGCATCAACAAAAATGAGCACAGACAGGCACAAAGCAAAGGAGAGATGGCGTGGCCTTGTTTAAAACACACTCGTGCAGCAGCGTCAGCTACCTGAACAAAAGCTGCCTGTCTGCTTTTTGGAGGTGGGTGAAAGAAGAGGTTATTTGGTTTGATGTGCACAGCAAGAAGGGGAGATGGTGTTTCCCCCCTCCTCCCCCTGCCATCTGCAGCCTGGTGGCAGGTAGAGGAGGTTGCTTTGGTGGGGAGGATTTGTAGCTGCCGTGAGTCAGTCAGTGTGTCAGGGTAAATCAAGCCTGACGTTTTTAACATCTTCCCCACGCAAAGAGGGGGATTGGGGGGAACGGAGGAAGCAATTGTAATTTTATGTCTATATCCTGCTCAACTAATCAAGGTGAGCAAGAGACTTGCCAGCCAGAGGTTTTCCTCTTGTTAGCTTGTTCATTTCTCTGCCTTTCCCCTTCTTTTCTTGGACTACTGTAGCAATCTCCTCTGTAGGGAAAGAAGGATCCAGCTGATCGATGCTAGAGGCTTGTAGACAAATGGTTCTTGCTCCTCCAGACTGTCTCTTATAGTAGGTCTCTAATTAGGTAAGCAAAAACTCATGGAAAAACAAATTTTGGCAGAGGTTTGACTACCTTTTACCCTGTGTCCTGTCTCCTGACTCCTATTCAGACCCTAAACTTACTGTTAGCCCTGATGGCAGTGCTGTAGTGCACCATATCCTCTCCTGTCCCTCTCGGGAGCACCTTGTTCAGGTTGGACAGGCCTACAGGTGAAGTATGGAAAGAAAGAATATCTGCATCATGAGGGGAAGGTAATTCCAGGGGATTTCCAGCAGCAGCATGGCTTTAGAGTTGTGCTTGGTATGCCTCTTGTCTTGCCTCAGGCATGTGCTGCTGCAAAGCCTTCCTGTGCCTTTACCTTGCTGCCAGCACAGGCTGCCTGCTCTAATCCCAGGTGGGCTGATTCCCTCTGGTGAGCAAGGAGAGGAAGGGAGGCAAAGTAAATTCATAGATAGGTGCCACCCTTCCATTGCCACAGTCCAGAGTATGGGTGTAACCCATTAGGTGCATCCTGGTTTGAATACTGGGATTAACAGGATGCTCTACCTTTTGCTGGGAGCAATGATCCAGTAGCCTGGCATACCTGGTGGCTGTGAGAAGGCTCCAGAGGAACAGCCTGGCAGCTTCAGAGCTGTCTTCCAGCCCATGGCACGGGCTGTCCTGAAGGTGAGTGGGGTGGATCCTCATGGTCCTGAGCTGTTGAGCAGCATTAAGAGCTGCACACTGGGTCCGTGTGCTGGCAGGGCAGGGCAGCATCATTAAAATTCCTGGTGTGCACAGAAGTGGACTAAGTCATCAGCACAAGGCAGGGAGCCTCTGAATCCTGAGTGCTCATGCTGATTTACACCAGCTGGGGAACTGGGCCAAATCTGTCTCGTTCAATGAATGATCATTCAATTTTTCTCTCTGCTATCAAGCCCTTAAACAAAAGCCAATTGAAATCAATGGGAGACTTTCATCATTTTCAGGGTTATAGGCCTAAAAAATTGGATGCTTGGGGAAAAAGCAGGCAGGGGAAGAGAAAGGGAAGAAGGAATAAATGCTGCTGTAACATTATGGCTTACAACAGAAACAGATGGAAGTGAGAAATGCTTTAGTTACGATTCTCTGGCAGCAACAATTCAGCAAAGCTGTACATGGAGATGTGTACATTGAAGAGCATCCTTCCTTATGCAGACTGCTCTGTGGGTGCAAAGGGAGCCTGTCTCTCTGTGAATCCCATCTCTGCGTGTCCTATTTCTAGATGTGATTAAGTTCTCCACTCTTCCATTGCAGTTAAAGTTGTTATTAGTGGTAAGCACATGCTCCACAGCTGGCTGCTCCACACAGAAAAGCAGGAAGAAATGCTGCCTTCTGCTCCCAGAAACCAGCAGGATTTTTTTTTTTTTTTTTCTTTTTTTTTTTCTTTTTTTTTTTTTTTTGCAGTAGCTGGAAGAGGGAGAGGTTAATATCTCATCCAGCCTCTGGCTGTATTTTGATAAAATCCTTTGTCCAATGACTGCAAAGTATTTTGCACATACAGCAGGATAAATCCCCTTCAGACAGGTATTATCTGGCCTATTTTTACAGCTGAGAATTTGCAGCCTTCGGAGCCATCCGAAGGCGCTGCCTGCACCTTGTGATCTCCTCGGCTGAATGAATGTGTCAGGATGGGTGCTTCAAACCCAGCCCCAGTTCCAACACAGCCCTCCAGTGTGCCTGGGTACCGTTAGATCCTTCCTCCTCAGCCTCCCCATCCCTTTCACAGGTATGACAATCATCCCTTCCCCTGGGTAAACATTTCATTATGCGCTGCTGCCGAAGTACCTTGGAGGGGAGAAGACCTACAGATAAGTCTGCATTCTCGTTTTGGCTGTATTTGTGTGCGTGTTTTCTGCTTTAACTGCTCTTCCCTTTCTTTGCCTGCTCATTAGTTCTGCCTGAGTGCAGGACCTCTCCAAAAAATGCAGTGTTGGCAGTGGGCATGAATTCTTAACGACTCCTGTCTCTAATGACAGAATCCAGGGCCAGGCAGTCAGTTTGCTTGCTGGGAGAAGGAGAGGCAGATGAGACAGTGGCTCTTCCCCTTGTCATGGGGGTGAGTTTGCAAAATCACGGGAGGATCTGCAAAATATGCTCAGGTCTTGGGCTGCTTCTCATGCTGCAAGGAGAATTTCTTAAGATGGCAGATGGAAAGAGATGCCTCTTGGGCTGTGGAAGGTGTTGAATTTGTTTTTAAAGCTCACTCTGGCCTCTCTCTGCTGTTCTACCCAAGCAACCAACAACAGATTTTGACTTTTGAGCCAAAGCTGAAAATCTCGAGTCTGACTTGCCCAGTGCCCTTTTGTGCTGCCCAACTTAATGCAGATGGAATGTATTAAATTGGTAAAAAAGCCCAAACAAAACAACACAACAATCAATTCACAGAAAAAAAAAAAAAACTGCCAAGGGTTCAATTTTACTGAATAGGAGAAGGACTTTTCTTAATGGAGAGATTAAAACTTATTTTTAGCAGTGTTTTCATTGCTTTCATTCTTATTCTGTCCTTGATTCAAAGTTTCCTTCACTTTTTTTGCAGATGCAGCTTTTAACATGAGTTAGCTTTTTTTTCACAGACCCTTTTATTTTGTTTAAAGAAGAAGGAAGTCTTCACAAGTTAGAAGAGGTGGGAAGAGAAAGACAGGTGAATCCTGCCTGGGTGCCATTCTTTCTGTTTCATTAAATGTCAGGCATAAGAAGAAAAAAAAACCCATTAAAAATCTTTGATTTTTGATTTTTAAAAGCCAAACCAAGGAAAATTACAATTTTTCATACTGGTGATGAAATCCTAGATTTTTAGTTTGGTGGATTTGTGCTGAAACATCATTTGGTGGAATTGTTTTGTTTCTGATGAAATCTCAGTAGGCACTGAGAAAATTTCAAGTTGATTGTGGGATGACCAATTCCTCTTGAGGTTCTGGTTATTTCTTTTGATTTGTTCTTGTCTCTTCTTCCTACTTCCATCCTTGCAGATGCATTTTTCCACTCCTATTCCTGTTGCACTGAAATTGCCAGCACCAAGGCCATTAAAATGCCCATGAGGCATTTCCTTCCTGGATGGACTAGTTGAGTTAAGATCTTTGTGAATCCCAGAGATGTTGTCTTAGCCTGACTGAGTTGCCTCCATTTCACCCACTGTTGCTGGAAAACTTCTCATTTTAATGGTCAGAGTACTTCTCTCTACTTCTTCTATAAGGAAAGGCAGATTTTGGCACTGGGACATTCCATGTGGCCTGTGGAGGTTGGTCAGGTAGGCTGGATCTCTACCTGTGTTGGCTACAGAGTGAATTCTGGCTTTGCAACAACTGAAGTTCAGCTTTTTTGCTGGTTTATTGTTCCTTGGTACCTCAGATCTGTTAAATAAATAAGTAAATGAATAAAAACTGTGGGATTCCCCAGGGGAATCTTCAAAACCATAGGTAAACCTTTGATTTGGAGGAAAGAGAAAGTTGGGAAGTATCCTGTGCAGGGATTCTCCTTCCTCTCTCAGTCCCATCTGTGTCCATGGGCCCAAGGAAATGACCTGATGTTCACCTAGGTCTGACAGATGAGTGTGTGCTGTAACACCAGGGTCTGGCACCTCTGGCAGTGGTCTTGGCAAAGTAATCTGAACACCAAAGGATCTCTGAAACTCTCTTCAGAGCTCTGTGAAAGCTTCTTCTGCATGAAACCTATGCCATGACTTTGGAGATGAGACTGGCCATCTCAAGACCAGAGTGTTCTGCAAAAATGTGGAGCCACCACCTTTTGTGGCACCGTGATGTTCTAGACCAGCTCTGGGATGAAATACCCAAAATCCATCTGTAATGAGGTTTTGGGACTCTCTTCTCCATGTGTTGCTGGCAGGAAGTTCCCACCTTCTGTGTGTACCTCCATCCCCTGAAGCAGGCATGTTGATTCCACATTCCTCTTGTTCTCGAGGGCAGGTTTTAAAATCCTGTCGTAATTATTCACAAGCTTTGATTGGAGCCCACGCTCAGAAACACTATTTGCATCCAGGGAGGATCTGATTATAATTGCTGCAGAGAAGTTTGTTTGAGACTGATTCTATGTCAGCTTGAAATTTCTTGATGATGCTCTTTGGGCATAAGAACTGAGCAGGCTCAAGGTCCAGAGAAGGGCAGTGGAAGGGATTTGGGGTGTCAGGCTTGGGGATGGAAATTTCTTTTTCTTCAGGGAAGATGGATATGGTAGGAATGCTGAGCTGGAGAAAGAGCAGAGCAGTTGAAACTGGAATTACCTGACTGGTCTTTGGGGCACCACTCTCCTCTCCACCCTAAAGACTTGAGAAGGCAGCCTGTTTTCTTCAGGGTGGTTGATTTAAATCACCCTTTTTAATCATGATTTAAATCAACAAGCAGGAAATCTTGATTTAAAAACCACGTTTTAATCTTGTATTTTAAAGTTCATTTCCTAATGAAACGTGGTTTTTCATTGGTTGGCATAATTTGGAACTATTTTTGGCAAAGCAAAAGGGGACGCGACACCCATACATATTTATTGGTGTGACTGTATAGCTCAATATATATCTGTTCTAACTTTTACATCTTTTTATTACATTGAAGGAATGGAAAGCATGTAATTTCTGATATAATAGCCGTGGCTTTGTTTTTTACACTTGTCTCAAGCTATATGAGGACAAAAATTAAAATGCAATTAAAAATGCATGAAGAAAGCAGTTAAAAAGTTTGTTGTTGGTATCGCAGAGGGCTGGAATGAGCCTCTGCAGATAAACTACTCCATGTGTTGGCATTGAGGCAAGATCAATTACACCTTTCCCCTGCACACAGGTGTTTGTTTAACCTTTCCATAGATGTCTCCAGTGAAAAATTCTGCAACTTCCCTGTATCTGTTCTAGGGAGAAAGTTTTAAATCTTTTTTTTTAGACGTCTAAACTTAAGCTTTCTTTGCTCCAAGTTAAATTATTTCTTTTTCTGTCACTGAACACAGAGAACAATCGACTGCTGTCTTAATAACCTGCAAGCTACTGGAAGATTGTTATGCCTCTGTGCCTTAGTCTTCTCCTTTTTTTTTCTAGGCTGAATGAACCTAGTTCATTTAACCTTTCCTTGCCAGCTCTTCCTAAAGCTGTGACGGTTTAATTTCTTCTCCTCCAGACTGCCCCCTGCTTTTTCATCTCTTTCTGCATCTGCAGTGAAATTACTTTGGGGGTGCTTCAAGAGGAGAAATTGCTTGCCATGCCATGTAGGCAAACTGTGGAACTCATTGCTGTGGGATACTGTGGGTGCTAAAGATTAAATAGGTTTGGAAAGGGTTTAAACCAAGTAATGAAAGCTGTTCCTGAGCTGTGCATTGCTGGAAGGCCTTGGGAGACTGGGATAAACAAAGGGTGAAATGCTATGCTCTGTCTTAAGGTTTCATTGCTGGCTTTGGGTTGCTACCAACCCTGTCAGGGGTCATATTGCCATGCACTGTCCTGCATCCATACTATTATGATGTTCTGGGAGCTTGTCCCACTGCTGTTTTTCAGGGAAGTGCTGTGATGTGCCCATGTCTTCCCCCAGAGCTTGTCTTTCCAGCCTTTCCAGCAGCTGCCTTCCAACTAACTGGAAAAAACGGAGTCCAGCTCTGCCTTGAGCATGTTGGGAAGCAGAGTCTCAGAAAACCTGGATGGCAGCAAGGGGTTTATGAATTTCCTGGGATTTGAATGTTGACCAGATGCTGTTTGGGTAATGTTCTGCTCCTCTGGCAAACAGGAGCGTGGGGTGGTGCTGGTGACTTTGCTGGAGCACCACAGTGGTTAATGGTACCCCAGCCAGGCTGCATGAGTCTGTAAATAGCCGTCAGGAAGCAGAAATCTCTCTCTTCTCCAGAACTACTGCATTCGACAGTTCCCCTTTTATCTGTTCAGAAAGTGCTGAAGTGTTTCTAGCTCCTCTTCAAAAGCAATTCTGCACTGCCCAGAGGGGGCTGTAATTCACATGGGGAACTAGGAAAAAATGATACTCCCCGTCTCAGCAGATGAGCGTAAACCACACGAATTCTGGCTTCAGCTTCTCAGTGAGATTTAAATGTGAGATGGGAATGTGGGGACAAGGACTCTGTGGGTCACCAGCAGGATAAAGAGACACCAGGAAGCCATTACTTCTGGAAAGGCAGGGTTTGAGGATAGCAATTCTTAGCCCTGGAGCATCTTCAGGGGTGTTTAAAAAGGTAACTGGAGTCTGCCTTTCCTGTTTGCCAATCCTCATGATGCTCTGTGGTTTTTGTAAGAATACCCTGTTACTGAAGGTCTTTATAGAACAGTCCCTCTTTGTTCCCATCTGCTCTTGGGCTTCCAAATCCCTTTTTCCTTTTCAGTTCACCTTATGGAGGGGAGCACTTTCTCAAAAGACCCTACCTGATTTTAACTCTGCTGAGGCCACTGAAGCACAGCAAGGATTGGGGTAGATTCCCCATTCTTTGGGGGAGAATGAGGCCAATTCAACATTTAAAGGGAAAGCTGGGATGTGGCTTTTGCTGGGCTGGGGATCACAGAATCCTAGAATAGTTTGGGTTGCAAGGGACCTTAGAGATCATCTAGTTCAGTGTGGGTGTGTGGAGGTGGAATTGGGCAGCAGTGAAGCAGTGCTGATCATGTTTCCCTCGCCATGGTAGGAGGCCATGGGCAGTGGGGCCAGGGACAGCTGGGATGGGCAAAGTGAAAAGTTGCTCATCATCTCCCGAGTGATGGTCCCAAAAGGAGGGTGGATGTGTCTGAAGGGGGCTCAAGACATTTATTGCATCTCTTGCACCTCTTGAAAAACATTTGCACAAAGAGATGTCTTTGTTTCAAGAAATAATAAAGCTGGGCAGCTTGCAAGCCGCGTGCCTGCCTTCTCCCTGGTGTTCCCGTGCTTGGCAGTGCCTTTGCTTTTGCAGAAGAAGTGTGGATTTGTTTTTTAACTCTTGCTGCTCTGTGAAAGAGCGACCAGAGAATGAACAGTTTGGGATTTTGCAGGTAGGCAGGGGGTGGACACCAGTTCTCTTTAATCTTGGGTGCTGAAGGTGATCAGAGCTTTTTATACAGACCTTTATCTGTTGGCAACTTAATTAACTAATGGTCTCAGAAAGCTCTTACAGAACAATTGATTGTATTCACTTCAATATTGTTATCTCTGTCTTATTGGCACGCAGGCAGTTGTGCAGACTTTTTTGGGTGGTAAAAGCTGGTCGTGGCTTCCTTTCCCAACCCTGTTTTTTATCCATAGGTTTTTGGATTAGAGATTTAGCTTTAGAGAGAATTAAATCCTCTCTGTCTGTGGCTGTGTGGGGAGAACGTGGCTGCAGCTGTAACAGCCTTGGAGTATGAATGGCACAGGGCAAAGGAAACATGATCAGCATTGTTTCATTGCTGCCTTGCCTCACTGTCTGTGCTCCCCACCTGACCCGAGGACACATGTGAGAGCAATACAAGATATTCAGCCCCTCATCACGTTGTGTCTTTTCTTTGCCTCTGGCCTGAACCCAGGTCTTCTGGTTACTAGCTCTTGCAATTTTGCTGGTAGCCCTCCTGGTGATACATGTCACGTTGAACTCCCGTGTCGTGGGTGCAAGTGACAGAGAGAATCACAGCCCTTATTTTAATAAAGCTTAATTCCTCTGCCTCCATAAAAAATATCTATGTAAAAAGACACAGCTGAGCCCTCAGGTCTAGATATGAGAAGGTAGAGGGAAGATCTCCCCCCAGGCTGTGTGTGTGTATTTAAAGTGCTTTCCCAGTGCAGGGGTGTGGACTCCTGGGGTCATTGGATTCGCTGAGACTTCTGCAATAGGGATTGCTGGGGTGAACTGGGATTTGATGAGAATTGAAGCTGGCTGTGAAAAAAAAAAAATTACCTGAGTCCTCCAACTTCATACTGGGTTGGATTTTGCATCATCTTTGCCAAGGTCAGAAGAAATTAATAATGGCAGCTAGGGCCAGGACAATCAGCTTTAAGACTTGATGGAAGTCTTCCCCTTTTCCCATCCCTCCAGCTTCCTTGGACACCTGCTCATTCCCCCTTCCACCTACTCTTTAACCCAGCAGCTCATCACCCTGTCTGTCAAGCACATCTTCTGGTACCTCTGTCTGTCCCCATTCCCATCCTAAGGCATCTGTGACCCTATTGGCATTGTGGCAGGCCCCTCTCTGGGGCTGGGGGTGGTTGGGTCAGCCCTCCCTGCATGTGGTGCTCTGCAATAGAGGGAGCTACTTCTCTTTTTATTAAAACATAATCAAATAGGCCACCACATATGGTGGCATCTCCATACACATCATAAGATTGTGATCCTTCAGACCTGGAAGTGAGAACCATCCAGATGCTGGGACAACCAAATTTTACTTTCTTATATGTTTTAGTCCCTTAGTGGGGTCTTCTGGGCTGCTGGTGGCTGGGGAGATGATGTTGCTTTGTTTGAAACCCACAAAAGGTAATTTAATCAGTTTGGCTTCCTGTATGGCTGGGCAAGAGCACCCCAGAAATGTAATGGGCTGCTTTCATGGGCAGCAGCTCCTGCTTGATATTTATAGAGAAATGGTGCTTTGAAAAGACACCGTTTTTCAGCCGCTCCTGCTGTTCTCTAGCTAGGGCTGAGCCTTGCTGTTAATAAGGGAAATGCAGACATTTCTTCACAGTAAAGACAAAAAACCTCCCCTTTGCTTTCCTTCCCATCTTGTCAGGAGCACCCTGCTGTGCCCCTCCGCTTTCTTCCCATCTCACAGAGGGAATGGATTCTCTCTCTCGGTTGTACTCCTCACTCGAGCCCTGGTTGCTGAGTGTGTCCATGCAGCCATACCATATCCCTTCAGCTGGCTTTTATTAGCAAGCAGAAAGCAAAGTGCAATGGTTTGGGGGGGAAAGGAGGGGTTTGGGAGACCTGAGGTTAAGTCTCAGTTGTGTTTTGGATTTACCGTATAGCTTTGGAAAAGTCATTTGTGTGCATCAGCTCTCTACCTGTAAGCATCAGTGTGGTCTGACCGACTTCTTCAGTATTAAATGGTAGTTATGTGTTGCTTTTAACCACATTCCATCCACAGAAGAAAAGAAGTGGGTGTTGAAGCAAGGGTCACTTTGAAGCTGAGCCTCAGCCGTTTGTGTTTCTCAGGTACTTTCAGTAATATGACCCATGCTTTATGTTACAGGCTGCAAATACTGCAAAAGGCTATTTTGAGCCCTGGTAGCTTTAATTGAGATCCAGGCTCCTAGCAGTCCTTACAAAATGAGCGTGACACTCTGTTGTTCTAGTGAAAAAATGTGTTTCTTAAACTTTTTGGCTGTGCTTTGGGTAGACGTTTTTGGTTTGAGGTGTCACCAAAAGAACTGGGGCTCTGGCTCTGCAGGACTCTTCAGATGTGTCAGAATTCTGATTTCATTTTCCCTCTGGAAAATCACTGGCCATATAAGAAACTCAGATGAAAAAATGCTTGGCTAAAAACTCAAGGGATGCTCCATGGCAAACCCATGGGAGGATCCATTTCCCAAGTCTCCTCCTGTCTGCAGGGGCTATTAGGAGATTCATTTATTCTGCTTGAAGCCTGCAGGTTTATGAACATAGGCTCTTCTCTTCAGCTGAGTTGAGAAGAACAACATTTGAAGTCCTTTGGGACTGGAGCTGTCTCTCTATCATTCAGTTTAGGAGTGTAGCAGAGGGGAGGGGGGACAGCCAGGGGAGAACCAAAAGGGTCCTGGTTTGTGCTGGACTAGGAAAACCTGCATCATGGTAAGGATGGGTAAAAAATGTCACAATTAAACTTGTGCTGCTGCAGCATAGAAGGATTAGCCCCATTAGAGCTCTTAGTGCAGCATCCCTGGTGTAGGTATGTGGATGAGGATGGGCCTGAGGACATGACTGGGCTTTTAGGCTTAGCTAAACTAATTGGCTTTGGAAGGTGGGGACAATGGGCAGCTTTCCCTGGGCTGTGGCAACACTCAAAAGAACATGGTGGCATTTCTGGGGCCTCTGAATGTCACTGGTGTGTTGAAGATGGCTTTGGGCTCATGGCTGAGAGATGCTATCACAGGGAAACCCACTGTGTCTGAGAGGTTGCAGAGCTGAGGCTGGAGAAAACATGTGGGATGGCTTCTCTGTCTGTTTTTATTTTCCTGTGCCATACTCAGGAAGATTCAAATACTCCAGGGACCTGTTCAGGTCTGAGCCCTCAGCCAATGTGTAGCTGGTGGGGTCGCTTTTACCCTGCAGGTGGATTGGAAGGCTCTCACTCCCTCCTGCACATGGATCAAAGGGTTCTGCTCCCTGGCTTGTGAGACAGAATGACTGCAGTTGCTGTGAGAGAGCAGGAAATCATCTCTGTAAAGCTGTCCAGAAAGCCTTGAATTCAGGTACAAGCCTCATGTTTATAGGAACATAAAAGGAACCATGGAAACTAAATATGGGTCAGAGCGCCCGCAAATAGAAAAAACAGAGGGATTGCAGAGTTACACCAATTTCTCTGCTTTTCAGTTTGCTGTGGTGGTTTCAAACCTGCCTGGGGTTCTAGGCTCTGAAGGAGGCTTTGGGTTCCATAGGAGTAAGAAATATTTTTGGGAAGGCAGCGGGCACAAGGCTTCATTTAAGTACCTGTTCCACCAGGGTCATGCTACTCAGTGGTAGGTAAGATGTGCTGGCTGTGACATTCCTCTTGAGCCCCAAGGGAGATCAGGTACCTGGAGAAGAATGAAGAGCTTTACATGCATTGTTGACATGGAACTTAAACTTTCCTTCCCTCTGTTCCCTTGTTTAGAGGATTACCCTGTGGAGCTCTGCATGTCCTCCTGGGCTTGTCGCAATGATTCAGCTGCTCTGCAGTCCTCAGTTTCATCACAGGGAAACTTCTTCACCTAGCTGCTGCCAGCATGCTTTTGGCGACCCTGGGTGTCCTGTCAGCTGTTACAGGCCATTAAAGGATTTGTTTCTCGGTGTATGAAAAGGCTTAATTCAATTCTCATTCTCTCCTGGCATTCCTCGGAGGTGAGTGCGTCCCCTCAGCATGAATCCTCCAGTGCCGCTAATTGACTTGAAAGTAGCTCGTGTCTCCTTGGAAATGTCACCCAGCCCTTTTCAAGTGCAATTCCAGGCAATCAGGATCAATATGTTTCTTTAGCTAAGGGTATTAGCACATGACTGACAGCCCTGCGGCATTAGCTTATTCATATGGACTTTCAGATGCTCATTTTTCTTCCCTGTCTCAGCTCCAGGCCCAGTAAGGAGAGCTTGGAGCAGAGCCATACCCTGAGCTGCAATTGTTCCCAGACAACTGGTGGGTACTGGGCTGGCTCTCCCATACCTGCCCCAAATCCATGGCTTGCTCTCGTTCCCTGTCTCTCAGGTGAAGTCAAACTGCATTGCCCCACCCCCTTGCTCATCACGTCGTGGCCTCGAAGTGTTCCAGAAAGGATGGGGCTGGATTTCTCTGCCCATGTTAATCAGCATGGTGCTTCGCTTCATGAAAGAAAAGGTGTCAGCACATTTTGGCAGCACCTTTGCCCAGAGAATACTGTCAATGGAGCTGTCCCTCTTCAGATCCCTGCCCCCTTGTGCTCCCAGGGAGGCTGCAGTCAGCAGCAGAGGACTTCCCTTACTTTCCTCATTGTGTGGCAATTGTGGGGTGGTCCTGGTGCCCAAAACATTTTGGGTTTCCATTATGTCTTCTATCAACTGCTCATTCTTCTGCTTCCTTGCCTCAAAAATGTTTCTGAATTCATCTTCCCAGCACCCTGTGAGGAAGGGGCGTACTGCTCTCTCTGCTTAGAGACAGGGGTGAAAGCACTGGGAAGGGAATTTAGAGGAGCTTACAAAAGCACTTGAGACAGTGAATTTAATCTGAGCCCAGGTGCCCTCTGCCTTCCTTACCTCTCCTTTAATAAGGCTGCCACAGCCAATGCATCCACTCTGCTTCCCTGGAGAGACCTCCCATCCCTTCTGCACCCCAACTCTGCCTCTTTCCTTGGGAAGCAGAGGAGAACTCACCCCCTACTTTGGGAGACACTCAGAAGTGTTTCTTTCAAGCAATAACTCAGGAACAGATCATACAATATTTCCTGTTTTCAAAGGCAGAAGCTGAGTTGCTGAGAGACCAAGAGCCATGTCCTAGGTGAGATGACATTTCTCAGGCTTGGTTCTTCTGGGTCCCTGCCACGCTGCTAGCAAGCAGTGCTCCCAGCTCTCCAAGAGCTCCTCCCTGGCATGCTAGAGCTGCAGGGAAAATGAAGCTAGCTCCCAAGCAGCAAACATTAACATACAGAAGGATGAGGTGAGCTGCACTGGAGTATTAGGAAAACTTTGAGGACTTCTCTGCCATGCTGTGAATTTGAGCACAGGGCAGGTGATGGCACATTATCTGCCCCCACCTGGGATTTGTAACTGCTGCCGAGGCAGAGGTGGGGAATCTGTCAGGGAGCTGCTGAGAGCACGATCCCCAAAGGCACATCAAGAGAGAAGCAAGAAAACCTGAAAGTTTTAATCTGTGAGTCTGTCTGGATACCTGGAGGTGTGCTGGCTTTCCGTGCCCTCTGGAATGAGGCAGTAAGGAGTTAAGGTGCGTGCCCTGTGAGGAGCTCATCCCAAACTCCAGTAATCTGAGGCAAAGCAACAATTATTAACGCCTCGGCGTTTAATGTGGCAGATCACTTACGCCCCCAGTTATACTGAGAGTTCCATTCCAGAGCCCTCACAGTTGTCAGTCAGCAGGTCCATAGATCATGGCGACCTTAGCATCATGTCAAGGGGCCTCACTCCATCAGGGATAATGAGCGTCTCCCACCAGTTTCTTCCCATCATTCACTTGAGATCCAGAAGTTCATCATGCAAATGACAAACAGCGTTAATTTTCTGCAAATAATTCCTCCAGATGTCCGCAGGATTCCAGCACTCCTTGCCCAGAACAGTAAAATATGTTTGTCTTCTTCCCTATAATTCATCACCAGGCCCACAAATCTCCCCAAAATCTCTATAAACAAAGCAGGATGCAGAGGGCAGAGGATAATAGTTCACTGCAAACATGTCTCTGGGTGCCTCTGGGCTCCACACAAGAAAAGGAGTCGTGGAAGAGGTCCAGAAGTTTCTTCTCATGTGAGCTGAGTTTGACTGCATTTAGTCTTGCAAATACAGTGAGTGGGATGGTCTGAGCCAAGCCTCACACAAGCAAAGTCATTGTGGGAGGAGAAACTCAGGAGGAATTTTTATGGGTTTGAAATTCAGGTCTGTCATTCTGGAATGGTTTGATCTGGAGTGAAACCTGCAAAACATATCTGCATCACTAGGGCACTCTCCAAGAGATCCATGCTTTATCATGGATCTGCATCATGCTGTGTTTTCTGATTAGTACTAAAGCAATTAGCCAGAGTTTTGTTTCTCCAGGCATCTCTCAGCTTACTGGATTCCAGATCCAACTGAAAATACATGAAGAGCTGAACTTCAGGGAGATTTGAGCCACAGAGCATAAGAAGTTTTGGCTTGGATGAACTTGAAGATACGATGCAGGAATTGGCTCCAGCCAGTGTATCTGGTTGGGAATAGGGCAGACCCATGACAAGGCAGACAGAAAAATGATTGTGTTTTTTGACTCACACAAGAGGTCATCAGGCAGCTAGGACCCAAATCCAAGGAGAGTGGTGCAAATCCTGGACTCCTTCCCATGTTCCAAGTAAAGTTCAGAAGAATTTGAGAGTACCCAGCTTGGCCTCAGGCTTAAAAAGCTTCTGTACTTGAGATTTATTTGGTTGAATATGTATAAATGTGTGTATTGTTTCATTTAGCTGGACATGGACAAAAACAAGGACATCCCAAAACTCCTCCTCCTCTGGCAGCTGAGAACACCCAGCCATGTTCTCCTGCCTTACCTTGGCACCCACCAAGTGCTAGAGCCAGCCTGGGGGCTCAGTCCTGAGCTCCAGCATGGAAATGGCCTGACCTGGAGACACATTAAGGATGGAGCCACCAGCTCAGAGTGAGGCTTGTGTGTGATGGAGGAGAGAGCATCCCAAGCTCTGGAAGGTCCTATGAGGGCCCAGGGCCCCTCTTGCCGATGGCTCAGCGGGGCAGTGTGAGGTGGGTGTGTCACCTGACAGAGATCAGATAGGCATTGTTCTCTGCTCTTCTCTTCTGTTTCCCACCCTGCTTAACAGGCCCAGCTTTGCTGTGGATTTTTCCTCTTCATTCGCCAGCTCCTGCCAGCCCTGGAAGCTGCTGCACCCGCTCCCTCCCTGCCTCACTGGCCTTTTCACACTGGAAGGGTTTTTAAAGGTCCCTCTAAGCAGCAGCTGCTGTGTGACTTTTTGGGGTTTTTTTGGTGTTTTTTATGATGGGTTGGAAATTAATTTCTTTTTCACTGGTGTTGGACTATCCATTCCCCACGTCACAGTGCAGAATGAGCTCGTAACTCTCTCAACTGCCTCGTGGCTGAGTTATGGGGTCTTCTGCAGGGTAGCCCAAATGGTTTAATTTAACTGTGGATGTTGGAGGAAAGCAATGGAGTTCTGACAACTGTCTAGTGCTTTTGCTGTCAGTGCACTTGGAAAATTTTCCTTAATATCTGACTGAAAGGTTCCATGTTTTAAATTAGACTCAGGGCTTGTCCTTTCCATAGATGGGGAAAGGTGGATGGTTTTTATTTTTTTTCCTCCCGTCTCTTTTTGTTTGTCTCAAGATTGTAATCATGTCTCCATCCTTTCTAGACTGAGCATCACAAATGCTTTCCACCCCTCCTAGCCACCTGTCTCCTATAGATTTCCAGTCACTGTTGTCTGTCTCCCTTGGACCATCTCCAATTGTTCACACTGTCTGGAAGATCAGCATCCCAAACTGGACAGCATGTTCCAGCTGAGCCTTTAACAGCGTGGAAGGCATGTGAGGGTAACTTGGACTACTTGCACATGACATCTTTTCTGTGCTCTGATCCTGGCTGCCCTTGGCATGATCTTGAACCTATTTTGGGGCAAGTGGGGTGAAGTGCTTTGGTTGCTGTCTGGGCCACCTGTGGTGGTCTCCTTGTCACCACACACAGACAGTAATAAGGCCATCTGCTGTAGGAACCTGTGTCTCGGATCAGGGATGCTCGGGTGAGCTAATGTGAAAGGACAAAAGATGCCTGCTGCTTGCAGGAGCTGGAGCTTGTTAACCCCCCTGCAGCTGCTCCTCCATGTACTTTCCTTCATGACACTACTCACAGGCTGGTTTAATGTGCCTGTTAATGGTGAAATTGGTGGGGTTGTGTCCACTGGAGTGCTCTTCTCCTCACAGAACTGTGGAAGAGCCATGGGGAAAGAAACAAAGTCCTTGTTTTTTCCTCATCCCTATCTCTGCTTTTGTAATTTCCCCTTACAACCATCAGCAGACTTCACGTTTTTTAAGGCCCAGCTCATTTTTGGTCCCCTTAATGAGTAATAACATCTTAAGGGCACTGTCCCATGGCTTTGTCTCTCACAGGGCAGCACTAATCCTGTAGTATTTGCTCAGCTGAATGGTCACTGGTTTTTCTGGACTTGCATGGAGGACATGGTATGGATCCAAGTGCAATTCAGGAGCTGGGCTCTTGCACGAGGGTGATTATAAACTAACAGAATTCATTATGTTGGAAAAGACCTCTTAGACCATCAAGTCCAACCATTAACCGAGCAGTACAAAGCCCCCAGGTGTCTTGTGGACTAAGCTATGTCCCCAGCTGTCACATCCACAGGTTTTTTGAACACATCTAAGGATGGTGATTCCATCACTTTCCTGGTTTGCCTGTTCCAGTGCTTGAACACCCTTTCAGTGAAGAAATTTCTCCTAATATCCAATCTACACCTCCCTTGGCACAGCTTGAGACCACTTCCTCTTGTCTCATCCACATTCCCTGGGGGCAGAGCTTGACCCCCTACCTAGCTACAGCTTCCTGGTGGGGAATTGTGGAGAGTGAGAAGATCCCCCCTGGGCCTCTTTTTCTCTGGTTAAAGAGCCCCAGCTCACTCAGCTGCTCCTCATTGGTCTTGTTCCTCCTTTTGACTTTGTGGTGTGGAGAGCAAAGCTGAGGCATTGGTTGTGAAGCAGGATGGCAAATGAGAGTCATGAACTCAGGAGATAATTTGTTATGGTTGCTTGTAGGCCAACCTGGCTGGAGGTGGAAGGAAGGGTGGGTCCAGCCAACAGCTGGAAAAGCTGAGTAGGAGCCCTGAACCTCCTGAGGGAAGGAGGGACTGAGATCCTTCAGTTGTTCTCATGTTCAGGACTGGGCATGGCTCTGACACACCCTGGAGACATTACAGGATTCTAGCAGTAGGGATGGAAATGCAGATGTATTGTGAGTGTCTGGAGTTACAGCTCCTCAGATGATGATTGTGTAACACTTGTCTCAGTGGAAATGACCAGAGAACCTGAGAAATCCCACTTGTTTCTGAGGAGTTCACCCCCAGCTGGGTAAGGAAATCAGGATAACTGTCTTGCCTTTTGCAGTGCATTTGATCTATTTCTGGCACCACTTGAGCACTGTTTGCACTCCAAATACTGACAAGTTCTGTGGGACTGTCTCTACCTCAAACTCATCTCCTGGAATCAGGTGATTAGATGAGACTCTTTTTCATCTAAGTGCTTTTTGTTTTGCTTTCTAATCTGTGGAGAGAAGCTGGCAGATATCATCTTTAAAGGTGAGGAAAATGGAGCCAACATTCTGCATTCCAGAAATCTCATTATTTTCCAACTAATATACTGATTTTGGATGCTTGGGGTTTGGCAGTGGTGCAAGGGTCATTGCTGAACAAAGCAGAAGCAGGCCCATCCTGGAGAAACCTGCCTGAGTAAGAGACACATTTTCTAAGAGTGGAAAACATGAATTCTCTGGGTCATGTCAAGGAATGAGGCCTTGTGGGTAATTTCCCTTTGGCTCTGACTTGATGAAAGCTTTTACAAAAGGAAAAAAGTGTGTTTTAAGAAGTTACTTGATACTTATCTGTCCGGAGTGCTTTTCCCAGGCTGGATTTGGGGAGGGATTATCTCAGATTTTCATTTAGTTCTGAAATCCTGGGTATTGGTTTTATAAACTAAAACCCCTTCGCAGCAGGTTGCTTGTTCTGTCTTGTTGTTTTAGCTTGATGCCTAGGAAGGAATTTAAATTTCCTGAACGGATGGAGCCTGCGCCTCGCTGGGGTAAATCAGCATCGTTCAAATATTTAAAGGCAGATGCATCAATACTGGCAGCTGAGGATCTGGCTTACTTTGATTAAAATCTGATCAAGATTACTCAGCCTTGCCAAGGGACTTGGATTACCAGTCTATAAAAAGAAGAGGAGGAGAGGAGAGGACATTAAATATAAAAATAATCCAATGAAGGACGTTAAGCTAAATTCACTGCAAATTGAACAATAATGAAAACATCCTCCTTAAGCAGGTGGAAGGCAGCAAGGCTTGCAGGCAAGCAGGGGGCTTGGAGCTGGGGTTGAGGTAGAAATATTGCCCTGGGGTTTCTCATGGGCATGGCCTCATCTTTTAAAGGCATATTTTTTTCAGAGAAGGGCCTTGCTCATTAAAAACCCCAAGGAAGCGTTGTGGGAGGAGATGTGGGTGACAAATCCTTCGGAAAATCCTTGCCTCTGCTTCCTCAGGAGACCTGGGCTAGTGCCAAATCTCACTAGCAAAGAGGTGATTGAAGCTGAGGAACAGAAAATCAACTCTCTTACAGATTGCAGAATGTGAAATGTGCTTTTGTCTTTAGGGCTTCTTACAGGGGTTGAATTTCAACTCTTCCCTTCCATCACAGCATTTTTTTCACCCCGGTTCTTCATTATTTTTTAAATGTAAAGCATACTCAAAGAATGTTATTATGCCATGGGATTAGGCTTGATAGCCAGTGACTGATGGGAACACTGCACCAAGCTCATTGCTTGCTGAGCCATTTCAGGAGTCTGTCCAACCATTTGGCACGTGTCTTGATTTCCCAAGATTTCTTATGCTTATGGTCTCTAAACCCTGGTTTAATGGGAAGTGTCCCTGCCCATGGCATGGGCTTGAAACTAGATGATCTTTAAGGTCCCTTCCAACCCAAACCATGATTCCCTGTCCTCCTGTGAAGTGCTGTAACTATTAGTAGGTCAGGCACACTTGGGTCCTAAACTTGTTGGTTTTTGAAGCCCCCAAATCCCACTGAGGTCAGCAGATTTTTCCCTTCTCTTTATGGAGCGTGCTGGCTAGCTGGAATGGGAAGGAAGCACATCCCTTGGTGATCTCTATAGAAGACATGGAAGGAGATCTGTGGGGGTTGCAGGACTTGAGTGTCCTTTTGACAGGCCACAGTGAGCAAGGATGCATGGAGACCTGGCTGGTCTGAGACTGGAAGATGCTTTGACTGTGTCAGAGGACTCTGGGAGCCTGGAGAGTGGGACTCTTAAAACAATCATAGAATCCTCAAATGGTTTGGATTGGAAGGGACCTTAAAGATCATCTTGCTCCAACCTCCCTGTCACAGGGTGGGGGGTTGGGGAGGTGACTTAAAGTGACACATCTCAGATTGCTGGAGGGAAGGCAACAGGGTGGCTGTGGGACCTCCTGGGCAATTGTATTATATACATGGATGGTCAGTGACATCGCCTGGATGCCCCAGCAGTGATGCCAGTCTGTCCCCTTTTCTTTAACCAGAATGAGGGTCGGATGAGGATAAGATTGTGTTTTAATAAATATTTGTTAGCAAGTGCCTTCCCCTCCCCCCTCCTCTCTGATACTGTTCACTCTCCTTGCAGGAACACGTGCGTCGTTCAGCTGCTGTTGTTCCATGTGTCGTGCTCCATTACGCCGTCTCACTCGCAGCCACGGAGCAGGAGGAACGCTGCCAAGGCTTTTTCTGGGAATTTGCTCTGGTCCTGCTACTTCCCTGGTGGTGCTCAACTGATGTGGTTTGTTTGCAGGGGGAATCAAATGCTCAGCTCCTGAATGGCCTGTCAGAGGCCAGGGCAAGGACCAGCCCCTCCTTCAGCTCTGTGTTACACAGCCATGGTAAGTTTTGGGCCATGACTTTTGGGAGAGAAAAGTTGCTAAGCAATAAACGTGACCTTCTCGCAGTGTTTTAAAAGTTGTGAGACTTTGCCTAAGGCATCCTTAGGATAAAGGTTCTTCCCCCCAACCTTTCTCCAGTGCAAAAACAGAGTCTGCAAGTGGCTGTGATACCCTGTGAAGAGGCAGCCCTATCCGAGGTGTGATTGTATTCTCACAGGCTGTGAAACAGTGTTTAAAAACATTGATAATTGAAATGCACTGGTGAACATGTTTTTCAAACCCTTGCTTTCTTGATGGAAACAAGATTATCCTTATCCAGACTAAGTGGCTGCAGGGAATGTGGAGCTACAGTGGTGCCTGGGCCGTGCCTTGGTTAACTTGAGGCTGAATTTCTGATGACTCAGAAGGGATCCCAGCAGCCCCTCAGCTGTTTGCAGGTCTGAGAATCAGTGGTACTGTGCTTATGAACCAGCACTGCACTGGGCAGGGCTGGGACCAAAAGCCACCTCAGTCTCAAACTGACTATAAAATGAAGCAGCTGAGGGTTCCCAAGTGTCAGGTTTGCACTCACAGGCAAGTTCCTGAGAAATAATAAGGTAGATGCTTATTATTTAATAAGAAGGTTCTTGCTGCTTGCTTCAGTTTCTTTCAGGCCATGAGAGGGAGCAGGGGAAATTGGAACCATCTGATGTACATTAGTAATGAGAGATTAATGTTGTGCATGAATAGGAGCTTTATTACTGCAGGAGCTGGTGATACTGAGTATCTTATACTTTCTGATCTATAATTCCTTCCTGATCTGGAGTCTTTGGCCAAACATCTTTGTACGCAAAGCCTGAGGAATGTTTGATGGGAAAGCCCCTTTTTTCATGGGATATGCCTGCAAACCTCTGCTGCCAGGTCACAGCAGCTTCAGAGCATTTGGCCACCAGAGTGGGCCAGAATGACACGGGGTTGGTAAGCAGTGGTCAGTAGTTTGTGTAGCTCCACAACCCACATCTGTGCTTGCAGCATCCTGGCCTGCAGAGCCTCTGTGCTTGCTCAAGAGGTGTTTCACCTCAGCTCTGGCTCTTCATGTTGTTCTCTGAGCTGTGCTTAAAGCCTATGTCCCACCTGGGTTTCTTCTCTCCAAGAGCTGGACAAGCCAGCTGCCCACGCTCAGTTGTAGCACCCTTCCTTCTTGCCTTTTTTTTTTTTCCTTTTAAAAAGAGGGTTAATGTGGTTTTGGCTCCTTTTTGCTCACCCCTAATAACTTTCTACCCTGATGGCTGATTGCAGCTCTGTATGCCAGAGACCTTAAAGATAACAAGTTCCTACCAGCTTGATATAAATAGATGGCCAGGGAAGAGACTTTATCTTTGCCCCTCTCTGCCAAAGGAGTTCAATCCTTATCAGTGCAAGAGCATCTGTATGTGAGAGAATGAGGAACAGAGATGTCATGAATGCCTGTGGGGAAAACTGTTCTTGGAGACAGTACCCTGCTGCATCCTGGAGAATCCCACTGGGATATGTAACTCCATGGGAAATGGAAGTATTGCTGGCCCTGCTAGGGACTGAGCACTGTGTGAGGCTTTCTGTTGTTTGTTTTCCCTGCATCCTTTCATCAGAGACTAGATGAAGTGATGTGTGTGGTGTTGCCAGCCCGACTTTGAGCAGGAAGCACAGGGACAGGAGCCTGGTACTGGAGCAGAGAGTTGCAGCCTGATTCCCAGAGGGATGAGGCTGTTTTAGCCTCTGGCTGGTTGATGTGGCATCTTTCTCCTCCAGCAGCACTTGTTTTCCCTGGGGAATAGCCCTTGTTTCTAGGATGGTCCACCAGCTCCTCACCCAGCACCCTTCCTGCCCTCTTTGCCTTTTGCAGAAAGCTGTTTAATCAAGGGTGTATCAAAATCCATCTGTCTACACTGGTGTCAACAACTTGGCTTCAGGGACATTTTAAATCATTTTCTAACTGAATTCTGTAATGCATTTTATTGCTGAGAGAATGGAAAGCAGGGCAGCAAAGGTGTTTTAATTACATCTGATTGTGGCATCTTGCAGACGTGCCCTGTCAATTGTTCTGGCACAGCACCATTTAGAGCCTGCTTTTGCCAGCATGGGCACATTAGCTGGGGCAGGTTACTGATCACAGAGGAAATCACTGATATTTTACTACTGACATTATCTTGGAGCTGTGTCTTCTTTTTCTACCTTGCTTTTGTGGCATCAACTTCTCCCACTTTAGAGGATTCCAGTCCTATATCATATCATTTGAGGGCAGTGAAAACCAGTCACCTGCCTTATTATTGTATGGGCATCATATTGGGGTGGAGCAGAAGTGCTTTGCTTGCTCTGAAGAGAAGCTGTGTTGCTGCAAGGGAAATGTCTCTCTGAACCCTTTCCCCAGCTCACATCTTGGTTTCACAGCCTGTTAACACACAAACAGCTCCTCTTTTTCTGGGTCAAGCAGGGGAAGATTGAAATGCTGTCTCCAGCAAGACTATTTGGGGAAAGAAGGAGGGAATGTGACAGGGAAGGGCTGAGGGTCTCACTAGGCTTAAACACCTTTGTCAGACCCTGGGATGGGATCAGCAGGTGGAGTAAGCCCTGGACAGGCAGGGGTGTAGGTGCAATAAAGCACATTTTTGGAAGTGCTTGCTCACCATACAAGAGGAACTCCAGCTGGGTACATGTGGGAATGCCAAGAACTATTGTATCTGTACCCATTTAAGGTGAATTTTCACTGACACTCAGGGCTCATGGTCTCTGCAATTTTTTGGAGCCTTTAGCAGGTAGCAGCTCCCAGCGCCCATACTTTGACTTGCCATTTCATACTGCTCAACAGGCAGGAACTGTTTGAATCTAACCTGGGGTTTGGAGGAATGAAAGTCCAAGGAGGAGGAGGAGGGCAGAGCTGATGTCATTTTTCTACATGACTGCTAATATTGCTTCAATTCTTTCCAAAGCTTTTGGCCATGATTTAACAGGTAGCTCAATCCTCAATATCCACAATTTTTCAATGCTGGAATGTGTCTGTGTTCCTGACAACACTCATCTGTGTCATTTCCTCCTCTTAATAGTTGTAACCTCAGCTGCAGATGAGAAGTGCTTTGTTTGTGACTCCTGGGTGCTCTGCACTTGATGCATCTCCTGACAGATGCAGGGCAAACTCTGCTCCTCCCGTCTGGCCTGGCTCGCAGTGATGGATTAAGTGGGTAAGTAATAGAGTGGTAATGAGATAACCACTGACATCAAGCATTAACGTGGGAATAAATGAAGTTACCAGCCAGAACTAATGGCCTGAACTATCACTGGGTTGTAATTAATGAGTGTGGTGGCTGAGATTTACAAGGATATTTTAGGATGCTCCTTGCATGCAGCTTTGGGTTTTATGGCTTGGTCGGAGAGAAATCGGTTAATGCCAAGAACTTAATGAATGGGCAGAGGCTGTTCTTTGTCAGTTTGAAGTGCCCTTCTTGTGGAAGAGGCCAGAATGGCACATGTGGAATATCTGCCTTTTCATTACTTCAGGGACTGGAGGAGGGTAGGATGCCGTGGCCTCTCAACTTCTCAGTGCGAGGTATCTTGCAGCTCTTGTTTCTTCTGTTTTATTAGGGCAGAGTAGTAGGACCCTGGTGGAGGCAGTGCATCTGAAGTGAACCTATGGACAAGTTCACTTGTATGTAGAAGAGATTGCCATTGGTGTGGGTTCTCCACCCAGGACCTCTGAACTGAGCAATGACAAGCTGCCCTGTTCTGCCCATGAAGGTGGGACTTATGGTTTCTTCTTCAGGTCTTCTCCTTCTTGCTGCTTTGGCTCTGTCACCTGCATGTCATTCTCTCCCTCATCCTGCTCTGATGTCCATGTGATCCAACTGCCTGTTCCTCATGCAGGAGTTTCCTGGAGCAGGAAATGAGGTGTCCATGTCCAGAGGGCTTTGTCTGGAGACCCAGCCTTCCCTGCTCATGCAGTTTTTTTGGCACGTGACTCTGCTTAACACTTCTCAGACATGTAAGAAACATTTCAGAGGTGGTTGCTAGGCTGTTGCAGGAAACACAGCAGAGCAGTCAAAATTCTTATAATAATTGGTGGGAATGCTCCAGCCACCTCACTGCTGCCTTCCTCATCTTTCCATGGCAACCCTCCCTCTACAGCAGCCCAGGTGCCTGTGGTTGGATAGAGTAGGAGTTTCTGAGTCCTCTGTCTTCCAAATCACCCCTTGGAGCATGGAGGGAACATCTGTACTTTTAAAGTATGGGCATCATGTGATACAACAAATAACTTCACTTGCTCTAACCATATTCTTTTTTTATGCTGGCAGAGACAGAAAACTTTGGAAATATGCCTGAATCAGACTCTTGCATTTATCTGGTGGAAAGAGCTGTTGCCTTGTTTTTTAACAGGGAGAGAAAGGTGCAGAAAGACCTGAGTGTTTCTTTTCCTTTCCATGGTCTAAGCCACCACACCTCTCTGTGCTGGAGAGAGAGGAGTGGGACCACACTCAGCATTTGGTGAGTAAAGGGAAGGACAATCTTTTTCTCTCTAGCAGCAACAACCTGCATGGAGCTGTGATGTCTCCTACAGGAAGCCAGGATGGTGGCTGGAAGGGACAGAGATGAGAAGGACCAGAAAGGAGAGAGAGACAGAGAAATCAAGCATTGCCTCATCCTCATTTCTGCTCTGTAAACAAGGGTGTGTGAGACACAAGACCCTGTCACAAACAGGGAAAATGCCTGTTGGATGATGCCCAGCTCTGCCAGCATGGGCAGAGTTGGGCATTGCAGAGCAGAGGCATCTTCCTGCTCCCCACTTCTCTGAAACATTCTCCATGCACGTTCTAGTACCATTATCTCTTTTCAGACCTGTTTTACAGGCATTTTTAATGATTCCAAGGGAAAATGAGACTCAACTGGCCACTGGCAAACCCAGCCCTAAGCTGCCCAGGCTTGGGGAGTTGCCACTTTGTTTGGAAGAGGTGCATTCTCTGTAGTTCCCTTTCATGTTGAAAAGGAGGAGAAAGAAATTTCCATCAGGCTCAGAAAGTTCCTTTCCCTGCTGAACAGGAGGAAGAAATTTCCACTTGCTGGGCCAGCACAAGCCAAGACCCAAACTGAACAAAGAATGGGCACTGTATTCAGGGATATGTAAATCCTCCTCCCCCAGCCTTGGGGAGTTTATTGCCCTCCAAGAAGTACACAGTGTGGCTGTCATTCCTGAGCAGCCCAGGCAGGCTATTAAATGACAAGGGAAAATTACCCAGTCTGTTCTCCAGAAGGCAAGTGAGTAGGAATTTTCCTCCAACTGGTTCAGGACAAAGTTAATGTAGGGAAAGCCATTAAAATTAATGCTGGTAAACAAGAATAAAAACCAGCAGGGTTGTAACAAAATTTGGACCAGATTGGGTTTCCCAGCTGTCGTGCTGCACACTGTCTTCAAGGCAGGGGGCGGAGGGAGGGGGTAAGCTGAGTTCAGAAAAGTCTTGCTGGTGAGTGCTGTAGGGTTGGGGCATCTGGGCTCATTTGGCATCAACTTTATGGTCCAGCCCTCTAATCCACTCAGGCTGGCTGTCTTTTTCTGGGAAGCAGTGATGCTGCTTTTTTTCTGATGGTCATTCCATGTTTTATATATTCTTGTTATTCATCTGCTGTTCTCCAGAGGCTGCCCTCCCCATTCAAGCCCTGCTTTAGGGCTCTGGCAATGTGTCCACATGGCTGCTGGCTGCAGGTGTTTTGTGTGAGCTGGTTTGGAAGCAGATCTTGGGCTGTTGGGGCAGTGGCTTATAAACTTATCCTAAGTTCAGATGGGAAAGGTGTAAAGAGGCACAGCTGTGTCTTCCTACTCTCTCCTAGGTAGACAGCTTTTTCCAACCCCACAGCATGCTAGCATGAGCCAGGCAGCTTCTCCAGAATGCCTGGCACTGGCTGTTCAGCTGACTTGACACACTTTGGGGTAAGTCAAATCTAGTATAACCAATCCAAAATTTCTAGCCCCAGAATAGAAGTAATGTCCCATATTTTCAGGTGACTGGTGGTGGTGATGGTACTGGTGAGAAGGAAGAGTTACAAAAGCAGTCAGCCACTTTCTTGCAGTGTCTGAGGGAGTTGGATTGTATGTTTGGAAAAAAGCAGGCAAGAGTCTGAGCACCTTCAGCACAGATGCTGATATCCATGGAAAACTTTCTGCTCCACAAGTCAGTGAAAAAAACAGCAGAAATATCCTTTAATTCCTCAAAAAGTATCATATCCCTTGTATATCTTCCTAATGAGGCCATGTTTGCCCAGAGTTCAATGGTTTTGATGCTCCTGTCCTGGGTGGTCAGGTTTTGCAGGTTGGGTGGTTCTGGAATCTCCACGCAGCAACTCACAGAGCCAAGTGAAGCTGCTGAGATAAGGAACTGTGATGCCTCCAGCCCGGTGCAGGGAACTAGAGATGCATGTCTGAAATTATCCTCTGTGAAGAGAAGGAGGAGAGTCTGGACAGGTCACACCTCTTGCTGTAAAGGAAAGGAAAGCAGTGTGGAGACAACAACACACAAGTCTTCTTTTGGACCTCTCATCCCTGTGGGAATCCACAGGCTGCCTCTGTGGGGAGGCATCAGCTCCTTTTCACCAGTCAAGCTGCTGTCAGGTTGGTGTCTCAGAGGTGGAGAGCTTTCTTTTGTTTTTCATGAGACATCACCAAAGAATCAGGGTGACTGAATTATTTTTGTGGAAGTAACTATGTGAAAACATTTTTATTATTTGGATTATTTGAAAACTAAAACAGTTCATGGGTTTTAAAATTCATGTCCCCTCCAGGTTGCTTTACTTTGTTTTGTTTCTTATTCCCTCTCCCTTATTCCTCAGAGGGAACCATCCAAACCTACACAGTGTGTTATTTCTTTGAGAAATGCAATCGTTTTGCAGTCAAACCTAGGCTGGAAATGCTGCTGGTGATTCATTTGTCTGAGAAATTTAAAAAGGCTTGGATGGAACAGAAACACCAGGCTGGTTCAGGGAGAATTTTCTTGTGTGTGAAGACCCACTTCAGCGGGGGAGTTCTTTTTCATCGGAAAAAGAAGTTTTTATAGGCTTTGTTTGGGAGACTTGGGCTCCAGCCATTCTTCTGTTGCAGCTTTTTTGTATGGTACCAAGATCTGGAGCCTGGCTATCCCAGTTCCTGCTTCCCACGTCTGCTGCATTGCAGAGTTCCATGATTCCAAGTGCCAGTTCCACGATTCCTTTGTTCTTTAGGGTCACTGCTTCTGCAGGGTGGGGTGGATGTGATGCTGTTTTTGCCTTGACTATACTTTGTCTCACAAGTCTTTCCCAAACACAAGTATCATATGGATGCACAGCTGTGTCTTGAGGACAGCAGGCATCTCCTGCTGTCACATAGTGAGGGGTCCAGGCCCTACATTCACCTTTAGGGTCTGCTCAAGCTCCTCCTCGCCAATAACTTCTTTCTGAAGCTTCCAAGCATCTAGTGAGGTTCAGAGCTAGGCAGGAAGGCAGATTCATGGCTGGTAGCCACCACAAGTCCCCTGCAGAATACCTTTTTGGCCTTCAGTTTCCCCATCTATGAGCCAAGCATTTTTAAATGGTAAGCTCTTTGAGACATGGCTTTTTGTTCCCTCGGACACCAGGGACTTGTGGAAAACCTCCAGGCAGTGGCTGAAATCAGATGAACTGATATGTCACATCCCAAGAGCAATCCCAGTTTTTGGGGACTGTTCTTAACGTCTCCATGGATGTCCCAGAGTTAGCTTGATTGGAGGCAAGGAATCCCATGGAAGCAGAACTGTGTGGAGAGGCTTGGGCAGTGGGGAGGCTTTGCAGGGGTCCGGAGTGGTGGCAAGTGCCAGTCTGTCTGGAAACAGAGTAAGAAGTGAGCTGGATAGAGGAGACCACCACTCCTTTAATGACTGCTGTGAGAGCTGCCACCTCTGCTGCCTAGTGCTGGCCAGACCCATGGTGTGACTGCTCATCTCCAGTCCCTGCCTTCTCTGTGCCTCACATGCTGCTGTTCCTATAAATAGTCCGGTGGGAAGCGGAGCATGGAGCCACCACAGATGGCCCCCAGTTACACGTGCAGTCGTGTGTGAGATCCCAGAGAGGAGCTGTCAATACCTTGCCTCGAGCCACCCATGAAACCTCATTAAAAATGGTGTCCTCTTCCTTCACCCCCATCACCCCCTCGCTTCCCACTCCGACTCGCCTGCGCTCAGGCACCCTTATTAAACATGCACTTCCAAGCAAGGAGCGCTGACTTTCCCTTAATTGAGGCATAATAATTAGAGCATTAACACATTAGGAGGGTGAGACAGCATGTTTAGCTTTTGTGATTAATTATCTGAGGATTGTAATAAGTTGTTAAGACATTAATTACTCTGGCATGTTTATTGCTCTTTATTGCAGAACAGACACTTGGTAGCAGTGAGTGCTGCTTGGTCTGGAAATAGAGTGAGAAGTGGTCTGATGGGAGCAGACCACCTACTCATCCTCAAAACAGTGAGCTGCTGCTGGTGGCAACAGGATGGGGAAACCCCCCTGGCTGTGCTTTTGTGACCAAATAAGTTTATTTCCCACAAATGGATATAGAAATGGTACCCGAGTTCCTTAGGACAGTCCAGGACCTGGAAAGTCCTTTCTGATATTTTCATCTGGATTTTTCTCCTCTTTCAAATGAAGTGTTTCCCTCCTGAAGCTTTGAGCTCCTCCTGATTTGGATCATTGTGTTGCCAGGTTTGATTAGCGTGGCTCAGTCTCTGGATCTTACCAGGAGGGTTGTCTGTGTTAAAGACAGGCTGAGGTTTGGAGCATCAGCAGAGGCCAAGGAATGAACCAGGACTCCACTGGCCTCCCTCACCCTGCCATTGGATGAGTTTTCCTTTGGAGTTTAGGGGAGGGGTTGGAGAGGTTTGAACTGCTGTAGCCTCCTCTTTACACAGCAAGCTCCTCTGTGTCCCCTAGACAGTTCCATGTGGGTCAGTCAGGCTGGGGCTGATGGTGGAGTTCAGGCCTGGAGGATGAATGGTTCTGGTGTGTTCCTGAAACTCTGAGAAAGAGCAAACACAATGTCATAAAAAAGACGTTGTCAAATCAGCAGGGTGACGTGGTGGACCTGTTCAGAGTCTTCTGCTCTTCCCATGAAATTCTCATGCTGATGGACCCTCCCTGCCCAGCCTCTCCTTGCAGTTATCTGGCTGGGAGGAACACAGGAGACATGATGGCAGCCCCAACAACTGTCACAGATAAAGAAATTTGGGAATGTTATGAAAAACAAGAGGATGGGGAAGCCATAGGAGCAGGGTGTTGATATCAATTTCCTTTAGGACCCCTGGAAACCAATATTTTCTGTCTCTAGGCTGCTCTGTGTCCTCATGTTATTGCAACATTTGTCTGTGTCTGATGGATGCAGGGGGCAGGAAGGGGGGATCCTCTGTTGCTTCTTTTTAGAGTTAAAACACAAGATGATCCTGACAGGTCTCTGTCCTTCCAAGACTGTCCCAGTGGTCACTTTCCCTGTGGCTTCCACCAGCTCAAGCCAGTGTCACTGTCACTCAGTTGTGTGAATGGCTGTGGAGGAAAATTCCCTTCCCTGTGTATAATCTGGGATCTGTCCTGTGTCACCTGAATGTGATTTGCTGCTTTCAGCCCCTCAGAGCCTGGTCTGGCCCTGGGACTGGCATTCACTGCCAGGGATCTGCTCTCTGCATTCAGAGTGTGGGACGTGCCAGCCTGGCATTCCCTGCTGGAGCCTGGGGACAAGGCAGGTCATGACTTATGCATTTTATCATTACAAAGAGAATTTCCTCTAGATGTGTGCAATAAGACAGTGGTGCTGACCTGTGATCCTGGCACTGAGCAGCGTTAATGACTCCCCTTTGCAGGTAATAAGCAGCAAATGTACACATTTTGGGGAGATCTGAATATTTTTTTCTCCTTTTAAGACTGCTGTCTTCCCAGGCCAGACTTAATTAGCAGACCTCATTATTTCCTGAAATGTAACTTGACTTCTATTGAATGAGAATTGTTCAGTGGATGGGAAGCAGCAGAGCAGTGCTGCAATATTCATATTGTTTTAATTGCAACATTAACATTTCATGCCGCTCTTGGCACACTTTCAGGTGCGGCCCTTCAGCTCAATGCAACACTGTGAAAGGTTGGATCAGAACAATTAGGATAGAGTGATTAGATTTCTGGATTTTCTTTTTTTTTTCCTTTTATTTTAATGAACATAAGTTTGAATTCCGTCCCCATCCATCTTTTTGTTGGGCAGAACAGGGAGTCACCACCCCTGGAGTGCAAATCCTATTTTTTTTTTTTTTTTTTTTTTTTTGAGTAAAGGATGTACTGTAGCACATGTTTAAATTGTCTTTTTGTGGAGCTGAAGCCCCACAGGTACAAGTGATACGTGATCCACCAGGCTGAAGGCGCCTCCTGGGACTTGACCTTTACAAGGTGAATCAGAGAAGTCCCAAAAAGCATCTGGCCAGCTGGGATAGTGTCACAAATGAGCTGCAGGGAAAAAGGTTATTTCTCACTTTTCAGTTTCTGCCAGGGCTCTGGAATGCCTGAGGCTGGAAATGACACTCGGAACAGATACTGACTGGGTTATCAGTGCAGATCCTAAATGAGCACAGGGATCACCCTGCTCTATCCCCAAATTGCATACAGGGTTTGGCTTTCTCACAGAGGGGTCACACAGCACTGAAATGCTGGGCTCAGCCTAAGCAAGGCTGTATCACACTGGGGATGTGAGAACATTGACTCTAAGGGAGAACCAGGAGGCTGCTGTATCCCCTTCAGAAGGAAGAAGAAAGGTTTCTGAGGCTCACTCTTTCCTCCTGGGGGGAAGGACAGCCATGCTGCTGCCTTGTGCTGGCACTGGGGCTGGTGGGCAGCAAGGACCTGTGTGTGGAGGAATGGGCTCCCTCCCAAGTGCCACCCATCAGGTCAACAGGTAATGAGCAGCTTGAAGTGTAAGTGATCCTGCAGAGAGCTCACCAGGCCCTGCTCCGACTCTGGGCTGCCTTCCTGGCATTTCCTGGCAGCAGTGTGTGGGTGAAACATCTTTCTGGAAGGTAAAATCTCAGTCCATGCAGTGGAGAGGCAATGGGAGAGTTGTGGGGGTGAGGGAGCTGCTCAGCCCGTCGGCTCTCCCCCTTGGAGCTGGGCGTGTTCCTTCCATTTTAGGCAGCAGCTGAACTCATCCGTAAGTCTGGGAGGGCAATTAAGGCTGGAAATGCAGAAGGACTTCAGCTTGGTCTCTCAAAGAAGGACAAGGGAAGGGCACACATTCATTTCCATGGGCTTTCCAAAGGCTAACATCCCATCTTAGCTGGCTGGCTCTCCTATCAGCCAAACAGGCCCCAAACCTTCTCCTGCTGGTACTATGTGCAGTGGGATCCATGAAGCCTCATCTTCTGTGGATGTACAGTTTGGGTTTGGAGTCTGTTGGGGGTTGGATCTGTTTCTTTTGTGTTTATGGAATTTTTTCCTGGTGGTTTTGCTAGGTAACTAATTGCTGGATACTTATGGGTGCTTGACTGAAACAAAAGGGGGCAGCAAGTTGCTCGGGAACAGGACAGTGGGTCGGAGGACACCGCTCCGAAAGGAAGTGGGAGTACTAGAAGCCCTACTTGTTTTTCCTGCACTGGATTTTTTTTTCTCCAGAGGAAGACGGGACTCATCTCGTCACCACTGGACTTTCCTACAGGACTATTTCCACTTCACAGAACTGCATCTACTACTCAAGGAGGATTTCATCTGGACTGCTTTAACACCCTGACACCCAGGGTGTCAGGTCACATCCCTGACTCTGTCAGGGTATTTTCTGGGGTTTTGTTGTTTTGGTTTTACTTGTCTCTTAATGCTATTACATTTGTATCTTTCTTTGCTTTGTCTAGTATTCCTAGTAAAGAGCTGTTGTTCCCACTCCCAAATCTTTGCCTGAGAGCCTCCAATTGCAAAATTATAATAATCTGAGGGAGGGGGTTTGCATTCTCTATTCAAAGGGAGATTCCAATTTTTTTTGCTGGCAGGTACCTGTCTTTCAAACCAAGACAGAGTCTCTGGTGTCCAGTAAGTTATTTGTGTTGAATGGAGCATCTCCCTTTCCTGGGATATTTATAACATCTCTCCCACACAAATTGTCTGATGTCTAATAAGGGATGATACACTACAGTTTGGATGGTGCTAATAATGTCTCTCCTCTGTTTGGTAGTCTGTGCCCGTGAAATTTATAGACTCTGACTGTCTCCAAGACCTCTGTTGCTCTGTCACATCAGCTTGAGATCTGTTTGCAGTGTCAGAAGTTGCTGGGGAGTGGGCAGAGGACAGACTGATGCAGCAGGATCGCGTATGCCTTGCGCTCCTTGGGAAATCAGGCTGAAAAAGCGCGGATCCGGGGACGGGGGCAGCTGTGCTCGAGCCAGGGGGTTGCGTGTTTGGGAAGGCAATCCGCTGGTGTGGGAGGAAGGTGATGGGCTCCGAGCGCTCGGCCCCTGCCGCTCCTCGGGCACGTTCGAGCTGCCCGGGGCGAGCAGCGAGAGCCGAGCGTGGCCTCTGGTGGGAAACAGCCCCCGCCGAGGATAAACGAGCCAGTCCACAGCTCCTGGCTGCTGTGAAGAATTGCCTGGCTAAAGGATAATGAATGCCACAGCAGGAGACAGAGCGTTTCTCTGAGGCCATTCATCCCCTTTATCACCCTGCTAACAAGCCCCAGAGCGACTTCAGAGAGACTTCTCTGGAGCAGCAGCATCCCTCAGCTGTGCTGCTGACTGGGTGCTGGGGGTCAGGGATGCTGCATGTGGCAGGAGCACTCAGCAGGAAAATCACGGACCACCTCTCAAATAATACCCCCGGGTCTGGATCTCTGCTCTGGGGACTGTGCCTTGGCATTGGTTTGGCTGGTGTGGAGACCATGCCCTCCTTCAGGCTGTGCGTGGTGCCACCTGAGAGATCCAGATGTAAAAGCCGAGCATCCATCTTTCCTAAAGTACTTCTGGGCAGCACCTGCAGCACCCTTAGGAGGATTGCTCCATCCTAACTCCCAGCTTGCTTAAGATTTAAGATCTGTAAGATTTATACAAGACCCAAGAGGAGTTTGGGGCCGCCAGCACGTAGGTGAGTAGGCTCTGCTTCACTTGCAGCACAGCTGAGGCTGTGTGCGAGCCTTGTGAGAGGAGGAAAGGGCCGGAGTGATGTGCTCTTCATAAGAGCTAATAAAAGCTAATCCATCCCTTTGCTCCTAGACAGTGGGAAGCATTAGAGGCTGTGGGAAACCAGGACATCTCTCTTGTTGCTTTGTATGGGCTGAGCCCCGGGCAGAGGACTCAGAGGGCTTGGCACAGAGCCCAAGAGCCTTCTGCCTTCAATCTTGAGCCATGGAAAAAATGACCAACTTTATGTGAAGAGTTACAAACCAGGGAAAGTAAAGTAGAATGATTAGCTTATCACTGAGTAGAAAAATAGAATGTTAAGATTTTTATGATAAGGGTACAGGGGGGTCAAGATGGAGGAATCTGGGCGTGTACTGTCCTTCCTCCTTCTTCTTCGTGGCCTCCATCTTCTTGGTGATGGTGGCACTTTGGGATTGGTTTAGAGTAGAAACTGACTACCTAACATAGGTGATAGGTATTGGGGAATAATGGTAAATAATGTCTACATAGTTTATAGTATAAAAAGACAACACAACCCCGGGGGCAGGCCGTGTGCCTTGGACTGACCTGCTGAACACATCTCGGCTGGTCAAGGAGAACATGTTATAGATAAGAAACAATAAACAACCTTGAAAACAAAAGCCAAGCAGCTCTGACTCTTTCTTCGATCACCTGGCTGTGAAAAAGGACTCTTGGGAACATCCCAGGCAGGGGAATCCCAAGAAGAGGCTGGCTGAGTGCCCCCTCCCCTGCGGCAGCGTGCTGGGTGCCTCCGCCTTCCCGCTGGCTGGGAGCAAAGCGTGTCCTCCCGTGATGGGGAAGGCATCTCTGGCAGAGCTGTGCTGCCTGCAACTGCTCTCTGTAGCTGCCATGCCTCCTGGGAAGGAAAAACTGCCAGAGAACCTGGCCAGGTGAGTCTGGGAATGAGGATGGACATCTCTTGGGCAGTCTCTCATGGCAGGCCTCAGCTCCAAGTGCCTTGCCTCTGCTCCAGGACTTGGGCCATGGCTTGTGGGAGCAGAGGAGAGCATCACCTCTGATTTGACTGTGACTGGTGTATATGAATCCCTCAGAAAGGCTGAAGTCAGTTGAGCCCAAATAGGTGCCCAAATAGGTTGGAATACCTTCACCAAACAGCCTGTGTGCTCACCTGAGCACTGTGTGTGCAGGTATGAGCTGTGCCACCCTGCCAAGAGTGATTTGTGTCTGGGGCACAGTGGGTGATCAAGTAGAAATAATTGCCAGTAATTTGAAGTTTTCTCTTTTTCATCATGTCTGTTTTCTTAATTTCTCCTTCTCCTCCTCCTCCAGGTTTAGCTGTTGGGGAATGCATTTTGTGTAGTCCATGGTAAACACCCCACAACCAGTGCTAGTGGGAGAAGGGAAAGCAAACAGGGGATATGTACGTGTAGTGTTTGGGTGTCCTCCACAAATGCAGATAGTGGTTTTATCGGGGCAAAAAGGAGGAGAAAAGCTGCAAAGCTTTGCAGATAGAAGAGGCAGAGTGCCATGATAGATAATTGGGTGGTTCCAATGAGGGGAGAAACAGCAGGAGAGCAGCAGGTGGTGGGGATGGCCTGGAGGGTGTTTGCAGAGCTGTGGAGCAGAGGAGAACGTGTGTCATGGAGCCAGGTGTCTCCTTGAGTGTGAGCAGCAAGAGGATTGTAAGCCTGATTTTTTTCTCTCTTTTTTTTTTTAATCAAGAGGTCTCCAAGCATTTTAAAAGGAAGCTAACATCACAGATGGAAAAATTTCCCATCTTGAGGCTTCAGTGACCAAGTTTGGAGCCAGCCAGAGAAACCTGTGAGTGTTGAGCCTTTGTCACAAGCTTTCCTCCCAAAAGTCTGCACTCTAGACCTTGGCCTCTCTCCCAGACCCCTGTGCTGACCAGACTGATGATGGGGAGTTCACTGGAGGCCAGTCATGTCCCACGAGGTGGCAGCAGGATATGTTGCCTCCTGTGGCCACTGCTGTCAGCTGGACTGCCTCTGGAAGAGAGGATGTTGGCAAGCCAAGTGGCCTTTCAAAGCAGGCTGGAATTTAAAGGGGTGTCAGTCCATGTGAGGCCCCTGCCCTGACCTCTCAGTGTTCTGGGAGGAGTTCACTTTCAGTCCAGAAGCATTTGGTGCTTTTTCTTCTTCTGCCAGCACCATTAAATGTCGAGTTGAAGGGAAACACAATACATCACCTTCCTCGTGGGCTGCCATTCAGCCAAGAGTAACAGAGATTAGCCTTCAATCACACAAGGGCTGGAGCTGAAGGAAACCTTCCCGAGGACACGCTGGAGAAACATTTTCATTAGCAGAGGAGAACATGATGGAGATGAAGTGGCCCTTCACCTCTGCTGCCAGACCTCTCGCCTGCCTGGCGTTAACAGGACAGGGAACACTAACTGAGGAGCTGGGGCCAGCTGCAGGGCTCTGAGTGCTGTCTGCATCCAGATGTGAGGAACAGCTGTGACGCAGCAAAGCAGCGCTTTTATACTCTGGTGGGGGTGGTCTTGGTTTTCCTCCTGCCTATGAGCTCTCGCTGCTAGAAATAAACTGTCTCTCTCAACTGAAAGGAGAAAACGTGTGCTAGGGCACATACCTGAGTGGGTACCCTGGCATGGGCCAGAAGAACAATGTCCTTGGGTGATAATGTCCATGGGGCCAGGAGGTATCACAGCCTCTGCCTCCTGCAGTACGTTTTGCAAATTTAACAGGACTGCCTTGGTGGTGATAGAGGCTTTCTCTGCTCCATGGAAAGCTGCTCCACAGCTCTTTGCTCTTACTCTGCATCCCCCCAAGGCAGTTGAGGTGCCCAGGATTCACTTCTGCTATTGATGTTGATGAAACACCCCCTGGACCCCAGCTGGGTGCCTGGCACAGACCTGTCTGTCCCAGTTAATGGGAATTAACCAGCAGGATCCCTGCAGCTCTGTCTGCCGTCCCCCACCACCTCACCTCCCCGGGGCTGGCGTGCTCCTGACAAAGGCAGGCTCCATCTCTTTCACTCACAGCTGAAGGATGCCTTGCCTGCTCCTATCTTGCAGGTTGGAGGGAAATCATTTTAATTTGTGTGGCACATTCCTTTGGGCGTAAGTTGGGGGAAGAAAAGAAAAAAAGCCAAAAGAAACTCTGGCCATTCTGGGTATTTTTAGTTGTTCGTGAAGGACCATTAATATTCTCTCTCTTTTTTTAAAAATTCTCTGCAGACTGTTCTCTCTCAGAGGCTGCCTATGGTGCTGCATTAACATCACATCTCTGTGGTGAAGGTAAGCTACTTCTCAGTGCTCCATGAGACACAGACTCAGAGGGAGCCCCATCTCTCCTCTTCACTCTCCCTGGGTGCCCACCACATGCACAGCCCTCTGAGGAGGAGATCCCTGGCTGGGAGGGTGAAGGCTTGGAGTTATTTATGCCTTTGGGATGGGTTTTATCAGGAATGGGATTTGAGCTCCCTGAGAGGGAGGTGACACAGCCTGGCAGCTAGGGAATCGGTTTGGAACATCAGAACAAATGACTGCTGTAATTTTGGAGCATTCTCTTGTTAAGTTACCTCTCATGTTGCCCTCCTCCATTTCAGAGCTGAGAGGAAAACATGGCTCCTGACCATTTTTCCCTCTATGATGCCTTCACCTTTCTTGTATTCCCTTTTCTCTTACGATCTCAGCTGGCTGAGTTTCACTGCCAGCCTATTGAAAGGAAAGGCACGTGCTGGCTTATGGAGGGAGAAAGACCTGAGACAGGATAAATCTGTATGCAATGAGAATGGGGGGAAGCAAGTCAGCTGCTCTGACACTTTTATTATGGAGCCAGGCTGCTTGGGGATGAATCTTTCTTGAAACGTGTTGCTGGATGACATTTCTACCAGGTCTCAGCAGTAACCTTCACCAAGCCTTGCTGCCCAGCCCTGTGCTTGCCTTTTCCTGGGACAAAGAGAACGAATATCAGCTGGAAATGCCGCAGGCAGCAGGGATCAATGGGGCTCGATGCACCTCCAGTGAGTCTGAAAGTACCTGGACTTTCTCACCACAAGCTCTTCAGGCTTTGCTGACTTCAGCTTATGGCTGCATGTGTTGTTTTGCAAAGGAGATGTGGGCTCCTACATCTGTTTCTCATTTCAGGAACAAAGGGGATACAGCAGAGACCAAAATGAAATTCTCCTCAGAGTTGTCCAGAAGGATGGATAAGTGCAACAAAATATTATTGCATGGCTCTGGAAAAGGAGTATCCACTTGTTTAGTGACCTGGTAGTGAGGTGCTGGCTCTGCTCTGTGCAGAGGCTGGAAGCCACGGGAGATTTGGGGTTACAAAGAGGGCTGGGCAGGGTTTGCTGCCCTCTCGGCTCCTTTCCTGTATCACTGTCAACTTAGATTTCACATCAAGAGGGTGATGTTATGGCTGGCGGTGACAACAGCAGAATGTCACTGGCAGAGGTGAAATCTTTCCCTCCGTGGGGGTAATTCTCCCTTCCCTTTCCCCTTCCCCTTGGCTTGCATCGGGGCCTGCTGGCTCCTGGTGCTGAGCAGGGCAGGCACACGTGCTGCTCAGGGGACAGCATATTCTGTGCTGAGCAGCCCTTCCTGCTGTCTGGGTCAGTGGCTCCCTGTCACTGATGCCTCTTGGCTGCACAGTGACCTGGGACAGAGGGAAACCCCTTGTCACTGCCTGAAACAAATTGGGGCCATTGGATGCTGCAATGTTTGCCATCATGGCAGCATTGCACAGCTTGGTCCTCTGCCATGCTGGCAGGCTTGTACCAGCAGGAGGTCTGCCAGGGATGTCCCTTCAGAGCCTGGAGGCCTCTATGCTCTTTAGGGCCAGGCCTAAGCTAGGTCTGGGTCTGAGAGCCAGACTTACATGTTAATGGTTCATGTTCTCTGCAGGCTGCCTCTCACCTCCTCTGTGCAGGAGCTGATCTTGTAGAAAGGTGCCTGTGCCCACCTGCTCCAGCAGCCCCTCTACCAGCATCTGTCCCCAAGGGCCAGTTCAGCAAAGCCTTGGTGTTGTTCTGGGTCCAGTTTTCATTTTTCAGCTGGTTATGGAGAAAAGGAAGAAGGTACCTGCTGCCACCAGGCCACAGTAGAAAACAGAGGAAGGGGACTGGCCTCTTAATGTGCCTAAAGATCCAAAAGTTTGATCTGACTCTGCTTCTCTCTCAGCCCTCTTCCTGTCATATCTTTTCCATCTGATGCCTGAGCCTGTTTTTGTTTTGCTATTTTTTTCTTGTTCCCTTTTTACCCTCAATTTATGAAAAATGGCTTTCCCATCTGCATCTGTCAGGAGTCTGCCTGAGCTGGGTGTATGGCTCAGTGAATATACAAATGTGCGGTTGGGTCGTGGCCCCCCTGACAGGCCAGAGATGAATTCCAGACGTGCAGGGAGAAGGGCTTCTGCTGCCTCTCATGGTTGTTTTTGTTATCCCAAGGAGGTGTGAGAATCGCCTTTGGGAGCAGTGCTTCCTTCTGTTCCTGCTCTGCCTTACCAAGGATCAGTTCTCTCTCATCCATCATCAGATGAGTCCTCCTTGCTCCCACATCTCAGCTGCTGATGAGAATGCTGGGGAAAGGGAAAACTTTTTTATCCTGCTTTTTCCTACTGTTCTTTTCCCTCTGCCTTTTGCATCCCACCCCTTAGGCCCATGACAATGCATTTGGCAGGCTGGGGCTTGAGGACACTTGCTAGTCCAGGTACTTTTTAAGAGAATTAAGGATGAGGTAGAGGGAAGGACATTGTTTTGTAGAATCATAGAATATCCTGAGTCTGAATCCACAAGGATCATCGAGTCTAACTCCTGTCCCTGCACAGGACACCCCAACAATCCCACCATGTGTCTGAGAGCATTGTCCAAACACTCCCTGAGCTCTGGCAGGCTTGTGGCTATGACCACTGCCCTGGGGAACCTGTTCCAGTGCCCAATCACCCTCTGGGTGAAGTACATTTTCCTAATACCCACCCTAAACCTCCCCTACACAACTTCTTGCTGTTCCTTTGGGTCCCGTTGCTGGTCACCAGTTTGACCTAAGCCCCTTAAGGGGCCTAAAATGCAGCTTTGGAATTTTTCAGCAGTGTTGCACGACTCCACATAAGATGCCCTGAAGGCACTCAAATGCTCCTGCACATTTCAGCCTCTCTGTGTCCCCTTTTCCTGCTGCAGGTGACCAGTGCTGTGGGGCTCTGCAAGGAGGAGTTCACTACTTCTGCTGTGTGACTGCAGGGTCACTCAGGTGCCCAAAGGGAGTTGACAGCCTGCCCTGACAACCATGGGTTTGCTGAGCTGCTCCTGCCTCTTGGCTTTCTGCAGGCTGGTATGTGAGCTGCTTCCCTCACCCCTATGCACAGAGAAGCTTACAGCCAGGTGGGCTCAGAGGAGCAGGCAGGCAGAAAATGAAATGAGTCTGTCCATCCACGCTCTTGCCACAGTTACCTGGTCAAGGAGGGGAGGTTTCTGGGAGGGCAGAACCCCACTTTAGCAGGAAGAGAGAGCAGGCAGCTTGAGCTGAGCTCATTTTTCGACAAGCAGATGGATGTTCAGTGGGGACCCATGAAAACCCTCTCGCTCCAGGCTGCAAGCCCACCAAAACAAAGTGTTGTGCTGACATGGAAAAAAGCATCGCTCCATTGATGCTCAGCCTGAATTGCTTCTTCCATTCGATTCAGGACACAGCAACAGCCTCCTCCTGCCACCAGCTCCCATGAGGAGCCAGCTGCACACCTGCAACCAGGCGAGGAGGGAGCTGGAGCCGTTGAGCCACGAGGAAGGCGACCGATGGCAGATTCTGCAGCATTTCCACCCCGCGGGGCTCTTGGCGAGCGAGCGCTCGTCTGCTTTGAAAGCTCTTAGTGCTCCTGCAGGTGAGAGCCAATTTGTCTGCTTTCCTGCCCAGGTGCCATCTGTTTGTAGGATTGCCTGTGCGGTGGATGAGCACGGCGGGGATGGCGAAGGGAAAAGGGCTGCTGGGGTGGGAGGGATGAGCCGAAAACTTTCCTTGGGTATCTTCAGCACTTGTGGCTGCCGTGATTCCTTCTCCTCTGCACCGCGGTGGGGAAATCACAGCCTGTCATTTGGTGTTCCTGGAGCGTGATGGGGCGCTGAGGCACCGCTAATAGCAAACCATCATTTTAATGCTAATTTCCTACCATTAGCTCAGGCTGGGGGAGGCTCAGCCTGGGTGGAGGGAAGCCATTAACAGATGGAGAAAGGGGGGATGTGTGGGGATTTGTTCTGCACCCCCAGAAGGGACTTCCAAAGAGTAGATGACTAAATACCACTGGGAAAATTGGTAGGAGGCACTGGGGTCAGTCTGTGGTGGATGTGTGGGAGGGAGGAAGAGCAATGCTCTGTTCCAAATCATCTTCCTATAGGGATTTTTTGAGTGCTTCAGACTTTGGCTTGAATTTGGTGTTTGCTGCTTGTGGCCAGCCCTCTGTGCCCTCTGACCCAAGGGATGCTCAGAGCACCGGCAGGGCTGCAGCTGGTGGCATCATTGCCCTTTCAACAAAGAAGACAAGCAGGGTTGGGTTTAGCTGCTGTCATCTTGGGAGGGGTTCCTTAGTGCAGGAGCCTGGACATCTCTGTTGGGTGATGGGCTTCAAAGCAGGGAAATTTGAAGCTGTTCATGAAATACCCAAGAGCTAAAAAAAAAGAGACCTGTCCTTTTGCCATGAGAACAAGGCTGCTATCCAAGCTGGAGAGCTGGCAAGAGAAACCAGGGGCTCAGTTTGGAGTCATGAAGGAAACTCAACCATTTCCCTGCCCTTTCCAGAGGTGGTAGTCCCCACATCCAGCCTCTTGGTCAGTCTCCTCTAGCCATGCTTGCAAAGTGGAAGAGCCTGGGCTGCTGTAGGTGCCTGGAGCTTTGTGGGAATTTGAAGAAAGATGACTGACTGCAGGACTGTAAGGTCTGTTTGGGACTGTTTGAGCGGCAGTCAAAGAGGTTCCTCTACCATTTCTAGGCCAGCATGGAAACGTTGGGACTAAAGGAATGCGAGCTCAGATGCTATGCTTGTCTGGAAAGAAACTGGTTGCCTGTGGGAAACCAGTAAATCCTTCTTGCTGTTTTGGATGGGCTGAGACCCGGGCAGGGGGCTCAGAGAACTTGGCACAGAGCCCAAGACCCCTCTGCCCTCCATCTTGAGCCATGGAAACAGTTACCAACTTTAGGTGAGGAGTTACAAACCAGGGAAAGTAGAATAAAATGAGTAGCTTATTACTGAGTAGAGAAATGGAATGCTAAGATTCATATGAGAAGTGTCCAGGGGGGTCAAGATGGAGCAATCTGGGCGTGCACTGCCCTCCTTCCTTCTTCTTCATCGTCTCCATCTTCTTGGTGATGGTGGCACTTTGGGATTGGTTTAGAGTAGATGTTCACTGTCTAACATAGGTGATAGGTATTGGGGATTAACTGTAAATAATGTCTGTGTAGTTTATAGTATAAAAAGACAACACAGCCCTGAGGGTGGGCAGTGTGCCTTGAGCTGACCTGCTGAGAGCATCTGGGCTGGGCAGGGAGAACATGTTATAGATAAGAAACAATAAACAACCTTGAGAACGAAAGCAAAGCAGCTCTGACTCTTTCTTCTATCACCTGGCTGTGAAAAAGGACTCTTGGGAACATCCCAGGCCAGGGGAAAATTGGAAGTTGCCATCTCTGTGCTGACCTAGACCATTGGCTTCATCACTTTATATGTAAGCCTGTGTGGATTTTTTTTAAACCCACTTAAGGACCGTTTTAAAACTCTCTTGTCATCTGGCAGAGAAGCTAGGGAAGGACAAAAGTAGCTACAATAAACCAGGAACAGATAAATGGTAAAGGGATTGAAAGCCAAGAAGGGACCATCCTGCCAGGAGGACAGTAGCACAAGGCTACATTAGTAGACTGCCAGCTATCAGATCCATCTCGGTGTGGAGCATGACTCACTGTTTTTAAAGAAGCTATTTCCATCTGAGAAAATGGCTCCTATATTTTATAAAGGCTTTTCCCAGCTTTGGTTGAGGAGAGGAAAGAAAAAGTGAAGGGCTACTTTTTCCTAGTTGAGGAGAATCAAACTTCCCTTCAAGCAGCTGAGCAAGTGAATCAGCGCCTTACGTGTTCCCAAGAATAATACAATCCAGTAGTTTTGGGGGGAGGAAAGAAGTCAGAATAAAACAGCATTGCTTTTCCCAGTTCAGCACTCTGAATAATGAGCCTGCAAACCAGAGGGAGAGCTCCTGAGAGAGGCGCCTGCGTGCAGGAGATGGACGCAAGTGTCTCACATGGGTCGGTATCTGAAGCGATGTCTCTCTAATTTTCTACATCACTGAGAGCACAACATGGCACCATCAATCATAGTCAACCTCCCCTCAGAAAGCCACCTCCTACCTGGCTGTGCTGTGGTGTCCCCCTGTGCTCCTGCCTGTGCTGGGGACCGCAGGTGTCCCGGGCAGCACTGCAGGCACTGTCCCTCCCAGGGGGTTCTCATTTGTTGTGTTTGAGCCTGCTTGGGCTTCTGCCTGTCTCCTTCCTCCACCCCCTGCACCTGCTCCTTGCCAGCACTTCATTTCCAGATGCATCTTCCCCTCCTGGAGTCAGAAAAGGCCAAATGCTCCCTTTATCCCCGATGAGGAGAAGGTGTGGGGCTGCCTTACCTGGGATAAACTCACTGTGTGCTGCCTGGGGGAGGCCTGAGGGTGGGCTTGGTGCTTGTACTGCTCATCTGAGCATGGGGAGGTTGGGCTGTGCAGTTCCCATGGAGCCATCAGGGCATGCTTGGGACCAGCTTCTTTGCCCCAGCTCTGGGCATGGAGCAGCTTTCATCATGCTGTGCTTGTGATGCAATGCAGCAGCTCTTGGTCCCTCAGCTCTCTTTTTGTGAAGCCCCCTGTTCCTTCTTGGCCTGGGTGTGTTTGTCCCAGACCCAGGGTCATTGCTTTGGCAGGAGCAGTGGTGGTGGGTCTTCTCCTGGCCAGACACACTCCTAGATTGGCCAGAGGGCTGGTGGGACACAGATCTGTGCCTGTGGCTGTTTCTTCTACTGCAGTATGGACATAGCTGCTGCCTCTTGCTTCTTCATCTCTCTCATGTGCTGAATTGGGTGCTCTTCCTCAGTTGTGGTGGCTCTTGGACCTACCAAAACCTGGTTGACTTGTTCCTGCTATCATGATGCACAAGTTGTTTGCAGCCCCATATCTGACTCTGTGGGTTCAAACTCCAGCTAGAAAACCAAGGACTGAGCTGCTTTCTTGAGCCCAGCCTTAGAGAAAAACATTTTCAGAAGACACTCCTGCAATTGCCACCTCCTTCTCAGCCTCTTCACTGGTTTCTGAGAGCTGCTGAGCATCCTTGACCTCTCTCTCAGGCATGGTTCCCTGCATGTATCAGCCCTGCTCGGGTGTTGTGGAGCTGTTGCTGGCATCTGTAATAGCTGTGTTGTTTACTTCCCAAGTGCCTGCCCTTTCTGTAATGAGCTGTAATTCATCCTGTTTTATACAGGGCTCTGAGATACCTGGAGCAAGGAGGGTGTGCCATTAAACCACCTCCTAGGCTGCTATCTGGACCTGGGATGGCTGATCTCCTGGAGATGTAAAACAGGGAGGACGAGGGGGACCAGATGGAAATGGGGAATAATTACCTTGCAGGGTGAAGGGGGCTGGCTGGGTTGGGAACTGCTGGGAGCTGACATGCAGGTGCAGATGGATGGTTACGCCAGGCAGGGCAGAGGTATGAAAGATGCCTTTTTAAAGCATCTGCCTCCCTCTCTTCCTCTGCTTTATAACCTGTTTTTATGGAGACTGCATGAGGAACACATTTTTTTTATTAGCAGCTTGGGAGTGGAGAGTAATAAAGATTAATTTTTTAAAATAATTCTTTGCATTATCTTTTAATTTCCTGTGGCAGGGTTTGACTTTTAAATCTGCAAATGGACTTAACTGCTAATGTGCTCATCAGTTCAGAAGTGGCAGCCAAAGGAGCTGTGGGACTTATTGAAGGTGGGAAAGGCCCCAGAGTCGAGCCTGGAGTCCCAGGAGAGGCTGTTCCACAGTCTTCCCTGGCCAAAAGGACCCATTCAGGTCCACAGCTGCATCTCCATCCCAGCAAACTTGGAGAGATCCAATCCATGCAGCTGCAGCTCGTGGTGCCCATTTTGCTTCCTTCCACTGATGGCAATGATGAAGCTCCTGTGAGGAGGAAGGGGGGAAGCCTGACATCCCTGCTGTGCTGCTGTGGGTGACAGGTCCTTGCTGGCCTCCCCCCAGGATGGTGTGTCCTGCTGGGACCCGTGCTGAGCTATGGGGGATGGTGGACACGGGGCTGTCCAGAGCAGCTGGACTCCAGGGAAAAGTGGTTACAGCCCTGGGGAGTGGGGAAATGCTAGGAAGGGGATGAAGTTTCAGAGAGAAGTGACAACACTGGGGATCTGATAGGAAAGGCTCTCCCTGCCCCACTGATCCCCACCATCCATGCCAGCCTCCATGAGCACAGACCAGCTGATGCTCTGCTGGGCTTTAACCTGCTTGGGAGACTGGCTTGCACTGGAGCTGGAGAACCTTCCCTGGCTTGGATGAGCTTTCACATGCCCTGTAAATGTACCAAGGAGCTGGGGAGAAGTGATGTCTAGCATGAAGATACTCCAGCCTCACTTTATTTTGACCACTGACCACCTCAGAGCTTGTTCTTCATCACACAGCCCTTTGGCTGAGTTTGCTCTGACTTTCTGATCTGCCTGTAGACAGCATGGTGAAGGCAGAGAGCAGCTTTATGGAGAAGCAGCCAGTGTGGACAGGAGCACTCTGGCTCACAGAGGTATGAAAGCAGCTGCAGCTCAAGTGCCTGGTGTGGGCTTTGGGAAGGCAGAAGGGGAAGCCCAGTGAAGGGGACAGCACAGCTGGAATGTCAGTTGAGCCCTGAAAAGGCTTTTAACTGGATTATATTGTCCCTGTGTTGGAACCAGGATGAGGATGAGGGGTTTTAGAGATGCCTGGGGTTGGGAAGAGGCAAGTCCTGCATGGGGAGCACTGTGACCCAGAGTGCTCCCTCTGCCAGATGCCATCTGGAGTGGGCTCTGTGCATGCCTGGGTGTCTGTGTGCCTTGGCAGCCCTGATGGCCAGCTCTGCTGACTCAGAGGGCTGTGCTCCCCCTCCTCCCAGTGCTTCTCTGCACACCTGGAAGAGTGATGCAGGGCAGCTCCAGTCTCAGTCTGGCCTCACTGCTGGTCCCACAGCTCCCCTTGCTCCTGGGAAGAGGAGAAACCCAGCTCAGGCCATCCTGAGGTGGCTCATCCCTTGCCAGGTCACCCGAGTTTGTGGCATTTCAGCTCTGTCCCGGATGAGTCTGGGTTTGTGGGCACTGTGCAGGGGATGTGGAAGGTCTGCCTTTGGGTCTGTGCTTCTGCCTGGCACCAGGAATCCTGCCTGCAGCAAGGAATGTGGTTTGGGTTCCAGTTTTGTACTTTGGCAGCAGCCTGAGCTCTCATCCTGCTGGCCAGGCTTCATCCAGCTGGATCCTCTGGTGTCCAAGGGAATGCCAAAAAGCTTTGGTGCCTGTGGCTGCTGCATGTTTTGGGTGGGAAAACTCATTCCTCAGCCTTTTGTTTGAATTCTCCATTTATTCAAGGCTTGGACAAAAAAGGGACCCTGCTCTCTGCCAGCAGAAGATGACAGGAGTGCTCCTGATCTCAGGAGGGAAACTGAGGCTCAAAGAGCCTGTACCATTGGCACCTCAGTCACACACACATCCACCCCTCTATGTACATCTGCCAACCCAAGGTACTCTGAATAACCACAACTTTGAGTTGTGTTTTTCAGCCAAAAGAAGCATCATTTGTTACATTTTCCAGGTGTCAGGAAAAGTGGGAAGGTAGTTCCTGACTGTCAATATCTGTCCAAGAGCAGAAGCCTCTCCTGTTGTGGTGGGTTCTTTTTTTACCTTGTGAATTCACAGAAAGAAAAATGGAAATAAAAAGCAGCAGGGAGAGAGCTGTTAAAAAGCTTAAAGCTGTCACAAGGCATTGGTTAGTTTATGTGCAGTGAAGTATACAAACAAGTTTTCAGCTTGCTGGTTGGAGCCAAGGAGCAGGGTTTTTTTGTGTGATAAATATGTTTTATAGGTCTTTTATGGGATTTTTAAAAATGCCTGTCCCAATAAATTATTTACCAGGGTAATAAAAGATCAAGGAAATTGTTTCAACCATATCGCTGAGCATCTAAATCCCAAACTTTTACTGGGGTGGAAGGACCCTCTGAATTCCTGTGTCCTTATGAAAGATGCTCCAGGTGTGCTGTTTGACTGTGGTGTCCTTCTGGAGGCCAGGTCCCCAGCCACCTTGGCACTCTGTGTATATCCAGGAGGTCCCAGAGGCTTGACACTGGTTTTCCACCCCCTCAGCATCTACTCCTGGGGATGGATAGCATTTCCTTCCATCACTGGCTGCAAATCTCTTGATAGTCTCTGACTTTTTATTTAGGTTTCCAAGAGATCTCAGAAGCTTAATGGTCCTTGCTGAGATGAAGTGGGAGTTAGAAATCACTTAGAAAGGAAAGGGGGAGCTTAAAGAACATCCATAAACCCCTGTGGGATGGGCTGGGAGGGTAGCCATGCCATCCTGCAGATAGCAGAGACCTTTTCCATCCCAGGTGTCTGGATTTGCTTCTCCTTGCTTGGCCTCTGCATGCAGGCAGGGCCAGGTTCTCCTGGCTTGGTCTCCGTGGCAGACAAACCCAAAATAGCCTCAGGAGAAATAGGCAGGAGAAATAAAAATAAAAATTGATGGTGTTCCAGCCACAAAGTCTACAAATGCCTCTTTTTGGGCATTAAAGCAGGCTTTAAGATATCCACTTGCTCTCCCTCCCTGCTCCTCCCAAGAGGAAGGAGGGGACTGGGTGTCCTATCAAAGGTCCTCCTTCAGGACAGGACAAATCCTTTGGCTGAGTTCCAGACTTTCTGTAGTAAGTGGGATCAGGTGTAACCCCCAGTAGGGTTCAAAAGATGTCCAGTTGTTCATGCATTGCCTTTTGTGAGGACTCTGGTCAGGAAAGGTGCAGCCCTTTGTGATAAGCTGGCCATAACTAAATTTATATGGGATTTTAAAAGCAACTTTTGATGATTGAAAGATATCCTTCTGGAGTGGCCTTCAGAAGGGCTGGTGGGTGGGAAGAGACAGCCACTGTTTCAAGATAGCTCTCAATATTCATGGGAAGGATTATTCATTCAGAGCCCTTCAGAGGGGAGAGTCCTTGGGTATCTGGTGTGCTGAAGCAAGACTGGATTGATCTTTGTTTGTGCTGTCATCCCTATGTTAATCCCTCACTTCAGGGTGTCTGCTGTCCTCTGCAGAGTCCAGGGAGGAATCCTCGTCTCCCTTGGTGCCTAATTTGGCTCCTGGGTTTGGTGGTGGTGGAGAATGGCCACAGCTGGAACCGCATCTGGGGACAGGAGCAATTTCCCTGGTCAGCCAACAGGGAGCACAGGGCTTTGTTTGGCTTCCTTCTGGTGCCTGGAGGCTTTGCAAATCTTACAGTTTTCTGAAATAATCCTTCTGCTATTACAGGGCCCTAGGAAGTTCACAGAGTTGTTTATCTTCCTTGATTGCTTCCCATGCCACATTACAGTGGTGGCTTTTGGACTTCCCATGGGCTTATCCAACAGCTTGGGGCATGGCCACATCTCCAGGTCAAACAGATGTGCTGGGATGGAAATCCTGGGCAGCTGCTGGATATCCTGGTCTGCCCTTCTGTGCTGTCCCAAGCCTGGGGTGAGGACAGGCGGTGAAAAGGGGCTCATTCCTCTCGTGTGGGAATTGGGACAGCAGGATTTTGGCCTGTAGCATCTATTCCCCGGGCTGGTGGCTGCCAAAGTTTTGGGGTGTGTTGCCTGCACCCCAGAGTGTGCAGTGCTGGTGCCCACTTCTGTGAGCAGGCTAAGCTGGGCTGAGGGCTCCAAGCCCATGAAGCATTAAGGCTTTAGCCTGGGAAAAGTTTAAATCAGCTCTCTGTGCTGTAATGTTTGCTGGGGTCAAGGCCCTGAGGTTTGGCTTTAGGCTGGCAGCTGGGGACCAGGTTTTGGAGCAGGCTTTTTATCACAGGGAGCAGAGGCTGGAACACTGTCTGATGTTTGGCTTTAGAGAAGAGAAAAAAGGATGCATCTCCCCACGTCCCTCTTATTAATTATAAACACATTCTGCTAGTTTGGGAAGGGATGCCATAAATTTAAATGAGGATTAAGCAGGCATGGGGCAGATATAGGAGACCCGGATGAGGTGTGTAAGCCAGGCTTAGCATCTCCTGCTTGCTCCAGACTATGCAGCATGACTCTGCTGACTTCGGTGGCATTTCCTCCTGGCTCCCCTCCTCGTGATGGGAATTGGACTGCACGTAATTGAAAAGGATGGGGCGTCTGCCAGCAGACTGTGAGCCACATTCCCCTTGGCAGCTTGAGCTCGCTGGCCGAGGACAGGGGAGGCAGGCTGGGGCAGACACCTGCGTCGGGGGGAGGTGACCAGCATCGCAGGGATCCCAAATCCGTCTCCATCTGAGGCTCTCTGGATGTGGCTTCCCGTTGTGAAAGGATTGCCCGTGCCCGGAGGGGGGCTGGTATCTCCAGCTGCTGGTGCGTGAGCAGTAATTTTCTCTCATTCGTGATCTCCCCCGCGACGGCACCAGGATAGACACGTGAACTGCTGCTCCTCTGAGCAGCTTTCTGAACCGAGGACTTGAACTTGAAAAGCATCCTCTGATCCGTCCGTCCGCTGCTGACCCCGGGCTTTGCACCACCGCATCTCCCCGCCTGAGCATCAGTGGAGAGCAGCCGGGGGAGGCGGCGGGCTCCTGGGGCTTGCGTGGTCCTGAACGCTGACAAGAGTTCATCACACACGGACGGGGCAGGGGACCCTGCTGTAAGGCCGGTGATCAAGATGCGAGGGCGCTGTAAATCCGGCACCTACAAAGCCGCGGGAACAAAGCGGGGCAGGATCTGCATTTCAAAGCGCGTTGTTTCTGTAGCACTGGAGCTGCCGTGTTCCTGCTGCCAAGGCAGACACCAAGCTGTTTGAACTGCAGGGTCGGGCAGCCTGTAAGCACCAGCTCCGTGCTCAGGGCACAGTCAAAGGAGAGGTTTCTGACCCGACGCTAATTGCACGGTGAGGTGATGCCGGCTGGGCACAGGCCTGCCTGACACGGGCTGCAGCAGAGGAAGGTGTCTTGTGTGGGAAACCAGGACATCTCTCTCGGTGCCTTGGATGGGCTGAGAGCCGGGCAGGGGGCTCAGAGGGCTTGGCACAGAGCCCAAGATCCCTCTGCCTTCGATCTCGAGCCATGGAAACAGTTACCAACTTTATGTGAAGAGTTACAAACCAGGGAAAGTAGAATAAAATGAGTAGCTTATCACTGAGTAGAGAAATGGAATGTTAAGATTCATGTGAGAAGGGTACAGGGGGGTCAAGATGGAGCAATCTGGGTGTGCACTGCCCTCCTTCCTTCTTCTTCATGGTCTCCATCTTCTTGGTGATGGTGGCACTTTGGGATTGGTTTAGAGTAGAAACTGACTGTCTAACAGAGGTGATAGGTATTGGGGATTAACTGTAAATAATGTCTATGTAGTTTATAGTATAAAAAGACAACAGAGCCCCGGGGGTGGGCAGTGTGCCTTGAGCTGACCTGCTGAACACAACTCAGCTGGGCAGGAGAACATGTTATAGATAAGAAACAATAAACAACCTTGGGAACCAAAGCCAAGCAGCTCTGACTCTTTCTTGGACCATCTGGCTGTGAAAAAGGACTCTTGGGAACATCCCAGGCAGGGGAATCCCAAGATGTTGGAACTGTGTTTTGCTTTCAAGTGCATGTTGTGCCTCACTTGGCTACTAATGACAGAAGCATCCCTGCCACAAGAGTCAGAGAATCACAGAATATCCTGAGTTGGAAGGGACCCATAAGGATCATTGAGTCCAACTCCTGGCCCTGCACAGGACAGCCCAAGTGGAGGCTGGCCACACCAGCAATAGGAGGTTCTCTTAGGGAGAGCCAGTTCCTACCTCACCAGCCTTTGGTCCAGGCAGGAGAGACAGCCGTGGCAACAGGAAATGAAATAAAATCCAGTGGTGATGAAATTATTTGATTTTGTATTCCAGTTATAGCAAGGATTGAGTCAGGAATGACAGCCAGAGCCTGGCCATGATTGCTGGACACGGCCTCCTTCACCACAAATGGTGCTTTTTTTTTTTTTTTTTTTTTTTTTTTTTTTTTTTTTTTTAAAAGGAGGTTGTATTTTGCTGTGAATTGGGTTTTTTTCTGTTAGTATTTTCGGCAAGGGGAAATTCTAGAGAGTGGGTGGTTTTGGGCAGCATGGCACTATTTTCATTTCTCTGTGCTGGCCAACTCAGTGGGAGATGGAGCATCTCCTCCACAGCACTGCTGGCTGCTGTCATGCTCCCAGGGCAGCTGCTTCCCTAGGGGAAGAGGGAGCAGCAGCAAATCCCAATTTCTGAGTGATTCCAGCCTGCCCTGCTTGGCTTGTGGCTGTGACAGGCTTGGACCATCTGCAGGTGATGATGGGTGAGCAGACCTCCACATTCCTTGGTGGTCCTGCTGCTATCCAGACTCTCCAAGCCCAGACTGGGAGCAGGGTCCTGATGCTTGGCTTGTGCTGGAACCTTTCGTGCCTCAGAGGCACTGGAGTAAGGAGCAGTTAGAGGGAGAGATGCTTCTTCTAGGAAGCAAAATTAACTAGAGCAAAGTAGTGGCTGAACATAGCAAGTAAGGCAGTTCAGTGTGTTCCCCCACCACCAAACTGAGTGGGGAACAAGTTGGTTTTATGAATAAACTGTTCTGTGGCCAGGTGAGGCACCTGTCTGGGTCACCACTGTGCTCTTATATCTCAGAGGGCACCATCAGGGCAAAAAAAAACAAACCCCAAAACCAAACCAAACCAACAAACAAAAGAAAACCAACGAAAGAAGGAAGAAAAGTGCCATGTGTGCCCCTCAATCCCTCTCAGCCCATGTGGGCTGTAGTCCAGAAAAGCACTTAGGCTTGTGCAAACACTTCTGCAGGCAGCAGTGTGCAGTGTCCCTGCCTGGGGCAGGGCACAGGGCCTGGCCCTGGGGTTTGGGAGCCAGGGAGCCCCTGCCTCTCAGCACCCTCATGAGATGCTCAGCAAGGTATCTCCTCTTGGCCCTTCCTGATCCAGCTGTGGCTGAGCCTGGCCTGGGAAGTTACTGCATTTTTGTATGACTTTACATACACTGTGAGGAGTGGACCCCTTCCTGGAGATGAGGACTCACTCTTCCTACTGGGATGGCTGGAAGCCTGCAGGATATCAGGCAGGACATCTTTTCTCATACAAACTTTGGGGGTACTTTGGAGTGTCTGGGAGGTTGAAGCAAAGTCCTTTGGTCACAGGTCTGGCCTTAGGCCAGTCTCGCTTTCAAGGCTGCATCTGGACAGTTTTGCTTCAAAATTACTTCAAGTGCAGTTGCCAACACTGGTGTGCCTGTGGGACTTGCACGAGGCTTTCCTGGGAGCAGCAGATCCCTTTCTTGGGGTTGCTCTCCAGAAACACCCGTGTCAGCAGGAGGGTGGGACAGGCTTCTCCTGTGGCTCACTGAAGTCACCCAGAGAGCAGAAGGATGACAGGTAGCCCTACAGCTGAGAGCAGAGCTGGATCCAGCAAGGTTGCCACCATGGTAACAAGTGACAGGACAAAAGGAGATGTCTTCAAGTTGCTCTAGGGAAGGTTTAGATTGGATATTGGAAAATAATTTTTTTCACTGAAAGAACGGTTGAGCGTTGGAGCAGCAATGTGGTGAGTCATCATTCTTGGAAGTGTTCAAAAAATGGGTGGATGGGCACTTGGTGGGTTTGGCAGTACTTAAAGGTCTTTCCCAACATTAACAATCCCTTGATTCTCTGGTTGCCAGGCTGCCCTGCTCTGCTGTGACAGGGCACGTGGCTGAGGACCACTGTGGAGACTGGTGGATCCCCCTGTGCCAGCGTGCAGGGCACCATTCCACCAGCAATCACTTGTGCATTTGCTGTTCTAAAAACCTTGGCCAGGTCGTTAACAGAGGAAGGAAATAAAAAAGCAAGGGCTCCAAATGGATCCCAGAGGGATTCCCTGTAGCAATTAGCTTTATACTTGAAAACATATTTCCAGTCTTTACTGCCTGCTCTCTGTATTTGAAATAATTTTCTACCCAATAAACCTTAGTAGCCCCCAAACATAATTTTAGCGATGCATTAATTAACAACAAGGTGACCTGGTGGTTCAAAGCTGAGCAAAACCTGATGCATCTCGAGGCAGTAAGGCAGCATTTCCAAGGGGCAGCATGTGGAGGCAGGAGCTTTATATAGGATATTACCTAAGGCCTGGCTGGCCCCAGGGCAGTCTGGGCTCTCAGGTGCTGATGGGCACCTCCTGCTTTGGATAACTACACTGGAATTTGAGACTTGCAGAGCTCTTTTCTGTTTCTTAATCCTTCATAAAGAATAATTTTGGATCTCTGTTAGGCTTAGGAAGGTCTCTAAATCTGAATAAGCCATCACTTCCTAGTGCCCTGTGTGTTTCAGGGCTTGGACTTGAGCAACAGGTCCCTGGAGGTGTTGTGCAGCCACCTGCCTTCCCTGTGATTTCCATCCCTGTGGGTGTGTGAGTCAGCAGGACCAGCTGAAAATCCCTGGTGACTCCTTGCCCACTGCTCCCTTGGCACTAATGCACACTGGAGGGAAGCACAGGACTTGAGGTTCCTGGCTGCTTTTGGGGGTCCAAGCCATTGAGTCAGAGCTGGTGAAGGCTCCTGGGCTGGAGAAGGCAGCCAGGCACCTCAAGGGCCTCCTCCACGTGGAGAGGGCGTGTGGATTCACCACACTCTATGGAGCTGGTGCACCCAGAGCTGGGCTCCTGTGAGCCCAGTTAAGCCAGTCCCAGGTCCCTCTGGGATCTGTTCCCATCCAGAGAGTGGGTGAAGATGAGGGAGCACCTTCAAGGAGGCTGGATCTGCAGATCTGGAGCCTGCTGTGGACTGGTGGAGAATGATGCAATGCCTTCAGCAGGTTTCAGCAGTCTGCCTGGGAGATGACACAGTGTCTGGCCATGACCAGGAGGATGGGGACCCTGCTGGCTGCTCCACCATCGTGGAGGCAACAGAGCAAGGATCCAGTGCCACCCAGTCTCTGAGCATGTAATCTCCTACTTACCAAGAGATGGGAGGGAGCATTACAGGCTGCTGCCACGATCGGGGTTTGCAGCTATCATGGGCTCATCCTGCTTTATCTGTTGCATGTTAAATATCCCATGTAAAGCTATGCAAAGCTGCAAAGCTACCGTAATCCTTCCTAAAGCCAGCCTGCCCTTCCCTGCAAATATTACATTAGATATGCTTATTAAACTCACTCAGCTGAAGTTTTACTTCCAGCCGTTGGTGATAGTCTTGAAATGCCATTAGGGTGATAATTATATCATGTTGTACTTCATCCAGATTTTGGGTGGTAATTGTTCACACCTGCTGCCAGCTGTAGGAGCAGTGGTTGATGCAAGGGAAGGTTGTGGCATAGAGGGTGGAGGGATTCCAGCTGGATAATGTGAGGGTGCCAGACTGGTCAGGGACCCTCCAGACCGCGTGGGATTCAGTGCCAATGTCTTGGGGTGACTGAGACAGCTGCTCTCTGGGGTTGGATGATGGGTGGGAGGTTCCCTGTCCTGCTCTTGCACATCAGGGTTGTCCCCATGCCTTGGACATTGAAGTGGTGCCATTTAATACCTTCATAAAGTGCCTGAAATTCTGCTGGAAATCAGATGATGAACTTCATGATCAGAGGAGGAGAAACTGAAGGGAAGTCTTTGACATGAGGCTGTTGTGGCTCCTTCTTGCTATCCATGGTGTTGTTGGACCCAGATCCCTTTGGTTTGACCAGTCTGTGAGAAGTGGCTTGTTAGAGGTAAGAGAGTCACAGATGTCACTTTGCTCCTGGCTTGTCCACTGAAATGGAAAGTTGGATTAACTTCAGTTATTTCTATGAATCTTACATGGAACTCATTCCTGCCAATTCCACATAAATATTTGGGGGGGGTAAGAAATTGCAGTTTGAAATTTAGCAAACATGGAATAGGTGGTTATTTTGTGATTGAAATGAACTCTGTTTATCCTGCAGTCAGCTGTAATCCTGCTGTCTATCACTCATCCCACCTGCTCTGCCACAGCCCTGCTAAGATGAACTGTTTCTGGGTAAACCCTGGGAACCTAGAATGTATTTCCTCCTGGGTTAAAACTGGATTTAGCAGAGATGAAAGTCTCTCCTCATTTTGCTGGTATTGTGTAAGAGCAGAGCACAACCTGACATCCTGGCCCAGTGGGACTTGGAAGGCTCAAGAATCCCAAGACCTGTTGAGGTGTCTCCCTGGGCTGCAGTGGCCCTTCCAGGGGAGAAATCAGTTCAGATTTTGCATGACATAGGATTGCCCTCAGTGACTTTGCCAGTCCCAGCTGGAGCAGGAGGATACTCTCCCTTCTTTGGCCTAGGAAGATACCAGGGAGTCTGCTAGGCTGCTGGCTAGCTTGGAGAGGGATCCAGGAGGGCTTATGGCTTTGGGAAGAGGTAACACTTCATTCCTGTACTTGGCACTGCTGAGGCACCTCAAATCCTCTGTTCAGTTTTGGGTCCCTTGCTACAAGAAAGATTTTGAGGCGCTGGAACGTGTTCAGAGGAGGGCAACAAAGCTGGACAAGGGCTTAGAGCACAATCCTTGTGGTTGAGGGAGCTGGGTGTGGTTATCCTGGAGAAAAGGAGGCTCAGGAGGCACCATGTTGCTCTCTACAGCTGCCTGGAAGGAATCACAGAGGTAGTCATAAAGGTAAACAGGTGGGCATGGCATGACCCTGGGCTTCAGCACTGGGCATCCCATCCTCTGCCTTCATCTTCCCCCTCCTCTGAACCTCCCAAACTGGAGCTCCTGGCAGACGTGTGCCATCAGTCACGGGTGGGGAGTGATTTGGGTTAGCATGACACTGATGTAAATTTAAAGCCTTCTTTTGCTCTCTCCACCAGCAGCCTTGTATTTTCAGGAAGAAAGAGAATGGGAAACAACTTTTTTAATGAAGTCGAGCATTTAAATTCTCTTTATACTTAGTCCTATCTGGAGCTCTTTACCCAAATGAAGCAGAAAGCATTTACAGCTGTATTTTCCATCACACCAACCAAGGAATATATTCATTTGCAGTAACATGGCACTCAATGAAGTGGAAAATAAGCTCCCAAAATTGAGCTGTGGAACGGTTTCAATGAGTAGGAAAAGCCCGCTTGGACTCCACTGACCAGTCACTTTGGTTATGATAAAAATTAATTTGATTGAACACCTGAGCCGTGGCAGAGGTGAAGCTGGCCCTGAGATCGCTCTGCTCAGGGCTGGCTTTGGGGCTGGCTCCTCTGCCATAGCTCCCACCTCTCCTGCTCATGGCTGGTGCCTCCAAGGGATGCCCATTGGTGGCACACGGGTTCACAGCAGCCAACGTCCCACGTGTCCCCTTCCACACAGCTGCAGGAGGGGACAATGCCAGCGCTGTGGCAGGGCTGGCCCCTGGCTGGTGGCAGCATTGCTGCCCGTGCCCACCATGCACAGATGTGGCAGCTCCACAGAGAGCAGAGATGGGAACGGTTCCTCCTTCCTGGCGCCGCAGCCCGCGGAGGACGTGAGCGGAGCGTTAAGCAGGTCCCGGCCGAACGCCAGCCGAGGGTCTGCTAATTGCTTGTGATGTCTAGTCCAACTCCATCGGCACGAGCAACAATTGCTACTGGAAATGCAATTAATAATTAAGCACTCAGTGCTGGCAGGTGTCAGCAGGAATCCGCAGGGCCTGGCAGCCCCCGCCTCAACGCCTCCCTCTGCCCGCGCGGGAGCCGGGCGGGATGCAGCCCTCGGCTGCCTGGATCGATTCTGGGGGGGAGGCAGAGCTGTGCCGCGAGGAAATAACTCGCTGGTGGAATTTCCCCAGCATGGGTGAGGGCTGCCTGCTGTCTGTCGGGCAGCAGGATGATGACCCAAGGCTGCCTGCCCGGCTGGTGAGACCTGTGTGTAGTCCCGTTATCGTTGCGGGGATGCTTCCCAGCGCAATCCATCTTCCCCTAAGATACTCTGTGGGTGTTTTCTGGTTTTGCTGTACAGACAGAGTGATTTTGGGAGGAGATGACTGGCAGCACTTCTCCGCAGTGTTGGAGGCTGGGAGCGTAACCCCAGAGCTGGCACAGGGTGGCTGGGCTGCAGCAGCTGGATGATGGTGCCCTGTCCCTGCCATGGAGGCAGCCGGGGAGGACGGCAAGGAGCAGAGACATCTTAGTTCTGGCTGGAAAAAGCAGCACCCCGATGGATTAAAATGTCTAAATGTCTTCCTGAGATGCTGCTCTGACTCAGTGCAGCCTCAGGACCCCCTGTGTCCCCACTCACGGGCTCTGCCAGCGTCGCTTTCACTTGCAGTGTTGGCTGCTGCTTGTGATGACTTACAGCCTTCTTCAAGCTGGCTTTTATTTTTAATTACATTTTGCCTCTGAAGATGGGCTGCTTTGCTGGTTCATTATTTTCCTCTGCTTTTTTTTTTTCTTTTTTTTTTTCTTTTTCTTTTTTCTCATTTTCTTTTTAAAGCCCAACAGACTTTTGGCTCCCTGAGAAATAGCTTCACCCTTTAGGAAAGTGCAGAGCCTTTTCCCTGAGTAACAAAATGTTGATTTGCTACCACAGGGCTGAGTGATGGTGATTCCCTTATTAAACTGCACTTAGAGGCAGCGACTGTCAGGCAGGGATGGAGAGCTTCTCCGATAAGTTGGAGCTATTCATTATTAAATTATCTTCATTCACTTGAACATCTCATTTTCATTGAATTAGATGAAAAGTGCTCAAAGGCAGCTGCTGCAGCAGCTTGGAGGCTGCCAGGAGCAGCATGCCAATGTCACTGCTGGCCTTTCCTCCTGCACCAGCCACATCTGACCCTTTCCCACAGATGGATGGGCCTCGTGGCTGGTGTAAATCTCCTGGAGTTGCATCTGCTGATGGCCTGACCTTGGAGACCTGGATTTGCCAGCTCTGAGAGCTGGAGCTAGTAGGAATTGACTCCACCAGGGAATAAGGTAGGGTGGCCCCAGCTGCCTGCCAGCTTGACAGCACTGACCAAGGAGGGTGTCCCCAGTAACTGGGGGCCAGTGTGAGCTCTCAGGAGGGCCTGTCCCAGTGTTTTGAAGGGTGTGTGTTTTTCTGGGAGACTGCAGATGGATTTGGTTGAGTTACACAGGGCTTTGCCCCTGCTCCTGCGCCCCCCTCCCCTGCTGGGATCCCCCCTCAGGGCAGTCACAGTCAGTCAGGCCAGCTCCAGCCCTCGATGGCAGATGAGCTGTGTTGTGTCCCGTGGCAGTTTTTGTGGGATGATGCCATCTGGCTGCCTGCTCTCTCTGCTTTCACCTTGGCACGAGCACCTGGCACCCAGCCCCAGGGCTCGGCACCGAACCAGGGGCTGCTGGCCGGGCCTGCCCACGGCTCTTCGAGGCACTTTGAGGAGTCTAAGCTGCTTTAAGGCTGGCCCCTAGGAATGGGGGGCTTTTGTCTCGAGGCAAAAGACCTTGGACACGCCGTGCCCAGGTGTTATTCATCTCTGTCCCAGCCGTATGTAAAGTTGCATCTTCCCCAGGAGAGCTCAGAATTAGGATATCTGGCTGCTGCTCAATCCCAAATACCTCAGTGAAGCAATGCAGAGAATAAATAGACTCCACAACTAAGTTTAGTTATGCAGTGGGTGTGTATTGGAGCCCTGGCACAAGTGAGATAGCTCTCATAAGGACTTGTGCCCCAAGCCTCGGGCTGTCCCACAGCTTTATTCCCAAAGGTGTTCCATATGGAAGAGATTGCACAACTTTCCCAGGCATATTCAACCCCTGGCCCCGCCTGTCCTCACCTCGTGTGGTGATCAGGTCCACGCCCTCCTGGCCATGCTTTGTTGGCTCTGGTGGTCGCACGGGGGTCTCTGGGGGTCTCTGAGGCTGAAGATTTTGTGGTCTTCCTCGAGGATGAACTTTTGAACCTTTTCTCCTCTCGCATGCGCTTCTTGGTCCCTCGGTCCTTATCTGGGTATTCCCTGGTCTTACTGAGCTCGGAGACAGAGGGGTTTCTTTATCTGGGCTTTTTGTATCTCCTGATCTCCTCTTGGTATTGTTTTCTATGCAAGAATCCTTAGAAATTTGCATTTTCCTATGCCCTTTGTACCATGGCAGGGGTTTCTTAAGTAAAAAGGTTAAACTTCAACCCAGAGTTCTACAGACTATATTTTAAATGTTCAATTCATAATGTTATTTTAAGTAAACTCCAAAATCTCTGTTTCAGTGGGACCAGGCAGTACCCCTCTCTCCTGTGACAGCCTACCAGGCAGTGAAAACCCCTTTTCCACGCTGCCCTGAGTGCTGTGAAGTCCTTCTCACCTCCTGCCCACCGCTACCCCCTTCCTCCTGGCAAGGAGCCGCTGGCCCCTCGGAGCAGCTCCTCCACAACTGCTGCTTTTCCTCGCCAGCGAATCTCGCCCGGAGAAGCCGCTTTGATCAATGCGCTTGGATTTCAGCCTTCAGCCTTGATCAAGGCAGGAGGAGGGACGGGAGAGAGCGAGCACTCGCGGGCTCTTTGGGGACGGTCTGGGAAGGGAAGCTGCTTCTCCAAGAAAAGCCTGCTTCAAAGTAAGAGGCGGTGCTGCCAGAATAAGAGTGAACCAGGCGGGCAGAGGAGGAGGAGGAGGAAGGATGCTGGGTGCCAGAACTCCAGCTGGGATGGGGCAGGTGTGAGTCCAGCAAGGAACGGTGATGATGGCATTGCTGTGAGGCTGGAGCAGCTTCTGGGACAGGGCAAGAAAACAGGTGCAGTGAAGGGGGGGAATCTATGTTTCCCCCTGTGCTTAATTCTGTACCAGACCTGTTTTTCTGTGCTCATGAGCTTTTTCAGCTCTCCAGACTTCCCCAGCCCTAGGCACCTGGCACCGAGAAAGTTTTTAAAGCTCTGCATTTTCTTCTCTGGATCAGTGGTTTCCTCCCAGTCTTTAACTGGTGGGGATGGTGCTGCAGGTCAGGTGTTATGGACCTAGGGACAGCTCTGGGACAGGAGCAGGGGGGACAGAGCATCCCTTCCTTGCCAGCTTGGTCTGGCTGTTTCAGCTGTAAGGGATTTGTGTTGTAGGGAGGGATGCATACAGCACTGCTCAAGGTTTGATCAGATCAGAGCTTCTGGTTAATGGTAATTAATGGCCAGGAGGAGACCTCCTGGGGCTTCCTGGCTTTCTTTCCCCCATCAGTGCCAGGGAATTCTGTATCAGCAGCTCTGGAAGGCATGGGCCATTCCTTTGTGGGTTGCATTACCTGGGAGAGGAGCAAGAACCGAGCAGAGATGAAAAACCTGGAGGTCCCCATGAGCAGGGAAGAGCTCTGGCCAGAAACCATCCTCTGATGCCAACCTGCTCCAGCAATCCTCCTCCTCCTCTCTCCTGCTTCCTCTCTGCTGCTGCTGCCTTCCTCAGGTGCTCACACATGCACCTCTTGCTTTTCCTTTCAGCTACAGATGGCAAGCAGGAAAACCAGCCAGCCAGATGTGTTTTTCATAGCTCCCAAGCCAGGCATAACTAAACATTTACATTTATTACCAATTAGAGGGGAAACAGACTGTAGTTTTATGTACTGTATGTGTCTGGATATATTTCAGTTTGTGACCTTACTACACCCCACCCCCAGCAACTAAATCTCTCTTGGTTAGGGGCAAAACCCTGGAAAAGCATTGGGATCCCATCCCAGCATCCCATCACCTCCTGACCAGATGATGTGGATTCCACCACTTTGTAAGAGAGCCTGCACAGGGGGTTGCTCCTGGGTGAGCTTGCCCATCCCTAGGGATGCTCCAGAGGGATTTCCTTGGAGGAGTCCATATCCATGAAGTCCATGTGTGGGTGTGAACACAGAGCAGCTGTCAATGGGTGGCTCAGGAGTGCCAACATCACGGCAGCTCTTTAGTGATGTGTGAGCCAACAGCAAAACACAAATAAATCCATAGCCAGACACTGAGCCTTGCTGAGAGCTGGGGAAGGAAGGAGGGGATGAATGTGCATGGTGGTAGGGATGTCCCTGCCTTTACCAGGAGGGTCACTAAGGGACTGGTGTCCTAACAAAGTCCAGATCCTGGCTGGCAGGGGTCCAGCTCCAAGGTGGTCACGGTGCCACTGCAATCTGCTCACCTCTGTGAGGCCAGCACTTGAGCCTGGGCTGTTTGAGGCATAAGGGCTCAGGACAGGGTCTGCATGTGCCCATCAGGCCTTGGGGAAGCTGATGGATGTCCAGTCAGATGGAAATGAGGACTTACTGGTTCTGTGGGGATACTGGGTTTGCTGTACTGGGTCAATCACTCTTGATTCTGTCTCTGAGCAATGGTTAAGCTGCTAAGAAAAGCATCTCAGTCTCCTTCAGGTCACCATCCCCTTGGCAAGAGAGGAAGAAGAAATGTGGTGAGGCCAGGGGATGCTGGACAACACCATTCTTTAAACCAGACTGTCCCACAGCCAGCCTGGTACTGGGATTGTGCCCCCCAGCACCACCCCTCAGCCCACTGTTGGGATGTGGGATGCTGCAGGCACTGACCATGCTCAGCCTTTCCATGCCTCCCCTATCCTCCCTGCTCCCAGCAGGTCCCACAGCCCTCTATTCATGCAGCAACATCCCAATTCCTTCCTTGCTCCCACTTTTTGTCCCTCAGGGTGCCTGGAACTGTCTGGCAATCGTGCCCAAAGCTCACCTCTGGCTGTGCCCCCTGGATCCCTGTGCCCACCTCTACTGTTGCTCAGGCAACAACCTCTGGGTTGGATGCAGGGCTGCATTTCCCTCCTCTTTCCAGGGTGCTGCTGCTGGGGAAGCAGCCCAGACATGGAGGAAAGCCATGGGCAATGCTGTGCAGTGGTTGTGTGCATCCCTCCAGGCGTGCTGGGGGGAATTATTCCATCACAGGGAGCTCCAGAAATGCAATATTTTATTAGAAGCCCATTAAACTGTTCAAACAGGTGATTAGGAGAGGGGTGATGATGCAAATTGAAGCAAGGTGGAGGTGGACTTCCACCTGAGCAGGGAGTGCTGTGGGGTGGATTTCTACCTGAGCAGGGAGAGCTGTGGCTGGAGGGCTGAGGTCAGCTCTGCAATGCCAAGATAAGGAATGAATAAAGCTGAGAGACTTGAAGGGGCTGGAATGAAGGGCTGCAGTATTTTAGCAGAGCTATTGCAGAGTGGAAGGGACCAGCCCTGGAAATGGTGCAGCCCAACCTCAGCCCATGGAGGACTGTGTGGATGTGCCTATCCCATGGAAGGCACCACCCTGCCTTCATTTACATGGGAAGCACGAGGTACAGGCTGGACCAAGGGTGTTACAAACCTTGGCCACCAACCTTTGGGTCCCTCTAGAAAGGAACCAACACATGGACAAGGCGTGTGGGGAACCTTTGTCCAGCAAGGGCAGGAGAGGAGTGAGATGGGAGGTGCAGGATCTACTGCTCCATACATGAATTTTTCCCATTATCCTGCTGATCAGCAAAAGCAGGAGACAGTTTAACTGGAGAGTTGGATTTAAGATTTAAGAAATAGTTCTTTATTTTTTTCCTCCTCTCCTGTGACTGTGTTGGAGTGTGACAGGGTGGGAGCTCTTGGCAGCTGGGATATTAAATGTTTTTTCACATGGTCTCTTGATTATTAATGGATTTTAGCACTCGACAAAGTAGAAATTAGGAGATAAAAGCTATTAGAAACTAATTTGGGTAATCACTGATTCTGTTCCCCCAGGAGCCTTTCTGAGAGTGCTGCTCCCAACACCACTGCCAAGTCTCAGGAGAGAAGGAATTTCTTTTCAGCAGTTCCATGGGCTTTGGAAGAGCCCCCTGATCTATGGCCAATGAGGAGATGACTTGAATGGAGCAAGCCTGATCCAAACAACACTCTTCTCCCAGCAGCCTCTTGGGATTTATAGGATATCACATCCCTGGACACTATTTGGGGTGGTTTATGTACCACATTTTTTTACTGTTATGTTGGTGAAACAACCATGGAAACTAGCTTGGGAAAACAAGGTGGGAGATAAATCCTCGTGGCGTGGGCTCTCCCAGCAATAAAATGGGCTACAGGTGGAGAAATAGGCCCTTGGGACCCTTTATTTCCTTCAATTCCCATCTTCCTGAGTGGATCAATACCACCAGGGGCAAGGAAAGGGTGAGGAGCCATTGCAGGGAATCACTAAGGGAAAAGCTGGAGGGTGGTAACTGATGTAGCAACCACTGCTGATTTTAGAGGCAGATGGGCTGGGAGGGTCTGTGTATCCCAGGAGGGTTTGTGTACAGAGAAGTGGATGCCTGTAGGCTGGGAGAGCACTTTTAAAAATAAATTTGACTGATTTTTCTCCTTCTTTCTTCCCATCCAGTCAGTCTCCACTCCTGGCATATGCAGTAGGAGCAAAAGGTCTGTCTTGCAGATTTTTTGGGATTTTATTCTGCCCTACAGGAAAATCCCTCCAAATTTCATCCCATCGTCCCACCAAATTTTGCCCATCTCAACCCCTGGTCCAGGAGCACAGAGGTCCTGTGGAAGCACTGTCCTGGGGACAGCTCTGAGGGTGCCAGGGGGGCTCTGTCCCAGGCAGGGGTCAGGGTGCAGTGGATGAGGTAAATCCCCCAGCCAGGCTCCTGGATCAGCTGTCCTGGCTCCAGCAGGGCTGATTTACACCCCACCAGCTGTGGTGACACCCAGGGCAGGGCACCCCTATTTAATGGATGAGGACATTGCTGTGGCAGCAGCAGCTCCCAGCCAAGAGCTCAGGGAGGAGAAAGCAATTTGCCATCATCATCATCATCCCTGGTCCTCTACAAATTTTTCCACTTGCAGAATGGGGTGCAGTGAAGAGACTTTATTTGGTGGTGTCTGAAGAGGTCTCCAGGTTCTCCTTAAGAGCTGGGAACAGCTGAGGGCACTCAAGGGGGCCAAGGGCTGGTGCAGGCAGTGGGGTTGGGTGGGTGAGGTTATGCTTTTTGATCTTTGCTTTAGGAGGAGTTGGTGGGGAGGAAAGAAGGGAGCTGAGGAACTGGGACTGGGGGTTCCTGAGGTCCCCACTAGCTTGAGTCGTCCCAGGTTCTCCCTAGTGGGGACACAGGAGGGTGGCTGGGACATCTCCTGCATTCCTGGGCTTGCAGAAACTTCCCTCTTGCCTGCTCTGTGCTGATTCTCCTGCCTCCTTCAGAGACTGTGGCAGGAGGCTGAGGAGGAGGAAGAGGGAGGAAGAAACTGAGGTCACCACCATTTCAGGAGGTTGTTAATTTTCCCCTCATTCTCCTTTAGAAGTGGCCATTTACTGCAGACCCTGTAAATCCTCTCTGGAGAGAAAACACCAGGGAGCATGGCATGATGGGGTGAGAGCCCTGGGGGGCTTTGAGAGAGATGGCAGAGAGGAGAAACAGCCCAGCATCGGCAAAGGGGGAAACAGACTGAGAGAGAGAAGCTGAAAATGTGCTGAAGCAGCTGATGACAGCCCAAACAGCAGGAGAAGGCTCCTGCCTGCCAATTAACGAGGCTCTGGTGCTAATTTGCCACCTTGACTGCACTTCTGAGCTCGTCAGGAGAAGGGGGAGGAAAAACAAAAAGATGAGGCTAAAAAAGAGCCGGCGAGGTTTTGGTTTGCCTCTTGGCTACGCAGATGTCTCTGGGCTTTGGAGAGGCAGGGGGGGCTGGTGGCAAACCCCACCAACCCACAAGCCTGGCGTGGGAAGAGAATGATGACAAGTTTCCATGGGCTTGTGTTGGCAGAGCAGCTCTAGGCCACGGTGCTGCCCAACTTAGGGGTGCCAACTTCCCAGGGATCACATCCCACCATCTGCTGGGTTAGCTGGGAGAGCGAGAGGTGATCCCATGTGTGCCCAGGAGCATCTCTGATACCTGGGGTGACTGAGGGATGAGGAAGGAGCCAGAGCAGCCCTGTTCTGGGGCAGAGAGGGCCACGGGCAGCTTGGCATCTCCTGCCTCCCCCAGAAATGCTGTCAAACACAGAGCAGATCTGCTGGCAGCTGCCTGGTGGTTCTGTGTGGCTACCGGAGCCGGAGGAGCCCTGGGCAAAATGCTCAGTGTGAAGATTCCTGCCAAGCCAAACGTCTGATTCCCTCTTCTTGCCCATCCTACAGCCCAAACCCAGAGACCACGGGGAGGGATTAAAAGCAAGATCTGCACCAGTGTGCTGTTTGCATGCAAAGCAGAAGAGTTTCTGCCAGGGAATTGTGGTACCTGGAGCCCTCCCAGCCCTCCTTCCTCCCCTGGGATGTTTTAATTCCTTTGCATCCACGTTCTCCCAGGCTGACACAGCGTTAGCTGGGAGCTACAAGGGGTAAACTGAGGCAGGCTGGAGCAAGAATTCAGACTTAGCCTCACAGCCTCTCTCCATGCTGGCTCTTCATGGCAAAACTGTCCTTGCTGTTTGGGCCCAGCCTGATGCAGAGATGCCCTTGGGCCACCACCCCATGGCACACAGGGCTGGAGGCTCAGCCAGTGCTGCAGAAAAAGGGTGAAGACAGGAGGGGGAAAAGGGTGTAGGTTAGATAGGTGGAGCTGTGGGCTGTTTGCTCAGGTGCAGCCTGTCACAGCCCATCACTGGCTGTCTCAGGGTGGAGATGGAGCTGGGACCAGCCCCAGCCTGGGAGCCATGAGCTCTGACTGCCCCGGGAGAGCTGTGCAGGTAACCCCATCCTGCTGCCTAAGCTGGGGGTGAAACATCCTGGCCTTTCCCTGGCCTCCTTTTCCCTGGCAGAACTGCTGAACAAATGTGTCTGGAGGGAACCAGAGTGTCTGCAGTCAAGCAAGTGAAGAGCTCAGCTTGTTATTTAAAGGCCATTTTCTGGCTTTCATGCTGCAGAGAATCTCGTATAAACACAGAGCCTAGAAAGGGGCAACCCCAAACACACCAGCTGTTAAGACCTAATGGGTTTGATGCTGAATTCCTGGTTCAGGTTGGCAGGCTGGCTATTTCCATCCTGAGGCCAGATCCTGCTGGTGCTGTGCAGCAGCAGCTCTCCAGCCAGCCCTGCTGCCATCAGCCCTGCTCTGTGCAGGGGAAAGCACTGCAAGGCAATCCAATGCTGACCTCCAGTTATTAACCTCGTCCTTTTAATCACCTCCACTGAGAGCCTTAATTGCTGAGCAGGGATGGGAGGACCCGGCTGCTTCCACCTGAGATTCCCAAGCAGCCTGGCAGTCCCCTCCCAGGGCATGCTGCTGCTGTTGCTGCTGCTCTTCCTTTAACTTGCACACATCCCCAAAAAAGGTGGAAGCAGTTCTCTCCCAAAATACAGCAATTTAGCAGCCAAATTTAAGGAACCAACTCTATTTCTCTGAGTTAAAGCAGGGGTGCAGCCCCATGGTGTTTGGGCTGGATGACCAAGGCCTTGTCAGCCTGTCCCTGTGCTTTCCAATGGGGAGTGCTTTTTGCTGGGACAGGGCTGTGCCAGCTGCCAGCCTTGGAATGCCATGCACAGCCTCATTCCTAATGGGAATTGGCAATTTGGGACAAATTGGTGCTTTTGGGCAATGGATTATGGATATTGCTGGGGGCTGAGGAGAGAGGAGAGTGCAACCCCAGGGGCAACTGCTGAGGATGCAAAGAGCTGATGGCTCATCCTTCCAGCTGCCTGCCTCCTCCTGCTCCCAACTTTTTCTTTTTTGCATCAACTTAAAAGTAAACAGCCTTCATCCACCGCTCTCCTCACACATGGGACTGTTGGGGCATCACCCAGCTCCATCTGGAGCCTACACAAAGCCAGAGAAGTCTGGGGTCCATCCCTTGATGGCTACCTTGAGGTGCTGCCAGTCATCCCAACAACTCTTGCATTCATGTTCAGGTGGGTTAAGGATGTGGAACTGGCTCAGGGCTCCAAAAAGCATGGTAGGAAATGCTCTGTCTAGAGGAGAGGGGATGGAGTTGAGGAATGTTGGCCTGACACATGGCCCACAGGATGATGGGGAGAACCCTGGAAAGGTTTGGGTTAGAAGACACCTTAAATCTCATCTTGTTCTAACCTTCCACAGGCAGGGACACCTTCCAGGAGACCAAAGCCTCATCCAACCTGGCCTTGGACATTTCCAGAGATGGGGCAGCCACAGCTTCTCTGGACAACCCATAAGTGATGGAATATATACGGCAGAAGCCAAAATAATTTCTCTAGCTGGGAATCCTCCTGGCAGCCCTGCCTGCTCAGGAGCACTGCTGGCCTTCATGCCCTCCCCATCCCCAGGCTGCTTTGTCTGGGGAGCCCAGAGGATGGCTTTGACTTCTCATTTCCTCCTGGTGCCCTGGAGGAATTAATTGCCTGGATTTTTTTCCCCTTTAGGACTGGGAGAATCACCTGTGGTGGGCAAAAGAAGACAGATGTGTGGAAAATAGAAGTCTAGGTGACAGATTGAGGGCTGCTATAACCACAATAGCCAGCCTGATGGATTGATAGATTAGACAGGGAATATAAATAGCAAGTATGGTTTATCTATCCCCGTTTTATTTTCCTCTTGTCTGTCTCTTTATCTCTCCTGGTGTTATTTTCCTCACGCTTATCTCTTTATCTGCCCAGCCCGAGGATGGAGGAGAGGCGGGTGACAGAAGCAGGATGGATGAGTTCGGGTTTCCACCGCCTTTGCAGCATCCAAGCAGACAAGTTTTGCCAGCTGTGGAGGATTAGAAGGCGGCCTCAGATCTGCACACTGATTCACTTTCCCACCCCTCTCCTTTCCCTGCACCATCCCCTCTGTCCGCACGCCCTCCCTTGGGGATCCCTGCGGTCAGAGCATCAGCTCCTTCCTCTCTCTGGCTCATCCTTGGCCAAGGAATGAGGGCAGGCACTGGAGCAGTGAGCTCTGCTTGTCTGGGTACCCGGCCTTCCCATCTGACAGCCGGGCAGCTCCACTGCTTGATATTCCAGTCAGGCACCCGGTACAGCAGCGGCAGCAGCACCGGGAAGGAGGGAGAGAGGGAGGGGAGGCACACAGCACGGGAAAAGCCAGGGCTAGGGATGACAGTAACTGTTCTGTTCTTTTCTTTCTTTTTTTTTTTTTTTTT
>WBNO01020630.1:408911-421961 GCA_013400575.1 Peucedramus taeniatus
TTTTTTAATCTCAGTTGGTTTTGGTTGCTCTTTTGCTCAAAAAAGGCATTTTTTAAAAAATATATTAAACAGATACATTTTACTAAGATGTCTCTTGGCTGGAGCCACTGACAAGAAATGACACTCCCCAAATGAATAGGCTTAAAAAAACCTGTCCCAAACAAACCAAATAAATAAATACATAAATAAAACATTTTCTTTTTCTTTCTTTTGCATTAGGGTGGGTTTTTTTTTTTCTGTTGTTTTGTTTTTCGTTTTGTAGGGAACCATGGCCCAGAGGTCTCCGCCGGTGTCTGTGATGGCAGCGCCCCCGGCGCAGGTGCCAGGTCCTTCCCAGGCAAGGGGTGAGACGGTGCCTCAGCACCACAGCAGACACGAGGTGCTCATGGAGAGGCCCCAGGGCCTGTGCTGTGGACCCCCACCAGCACCGTGTGCGAGGGTACGGCTGCAGGATGGATCATGGGGGAAGCAAAGGCAAAGGTGCCAGTAGAAACCTCTTAAAAAGACTACAAAAGTTGGGGTGGCGAGGAGGCCGCCACTGGGGGAACCTTACGGTGGGTTAAGCACCTGCTCTGGTGGGACCAGCAGCTGCCTCTGGCCGAGCCACACCCCCCTGGGCCACTGGCACACCTCCCCAGCCACCTCTGTGGTGAACACAGTGGCATTGTCCCTGCACTCGGAGCCAGTCTGCACTGCATGGGCCATCACTCTTCCTTAGTCCCACTGACATCCTCCCATCCGCTTGAGCCCTGTGTCTCTTTGGCCAGTTGCTGGGTGTACCATGGAAGCACGCAGTTGGCACTAAGGTAAGGCCTTGATTTAAATTTTTAGGGTGGTTCTTTCTCTCTCCTCCCCAGGAAGTCTTTCCTCCCAGCCCCCCGGCGCCGAGGTCTGAGTGCTCCCGGCCGTTAGCTGCACAGCTTGCCCATCTCCTGCTCCAGGGCGTTGGGCAGCTTGGCATTGAAAGCTCTCAGGGAGGACTGGATCCTCGCCACCTCGTTGTTGGCCAGCTTGAGCCGGTGCCGGAGCAAGCAAGTGAAGAGGTCGAGGCGGATTTTGCCAGGGGGTGAGAGCCTGTTCACCCGGTCCCTGATCTCCAGCAGCTGGAGCATGGCTGAGTCCTGGGAGCCCTGGGTGTAGGGGTAGTCCAGCTGGAGGATCAGGTCACGGATAGCGTCCGGCTCAAAGGGCAGGCTGTAGCCAAAGACTTGCAGGCTGTTGATTTTCATGTACCCCAGGTTCTTGGAGGGATCTGACATCTCCAAGGGTTCATAGTAGATTGTCTCATTGGAGCTGTCATCCAGAGACTTGATGCGGCTCCGCAAGTAGACGTGGACCGTTTCAAAGAAGGTCTTCCACTTGTTGCCCAAGGTGATCGTCCAGTTTTGGCACTGGGCAGAGGCATCTACGGTAGTCCTTTCCCAGTCTGGGAAGCTGCCCTCATTGACAGGCATGAACCAGCTCTCCGAGTGGCTTCCCCCAAAGGGGTTAACATAGATGGCCATGACGGGCTCCAGGGTGCTGTTCTTGGTGAGGCAGATCTGCAGAGAGAGGGCCAACATGACGTGAACCAGCCCGGGCTTGTACTTGTTGCTCTTCAGGGTCAAGAGCATGCGCTTCCTCCAGGAGGGGTCGAACCAGCTCCCCAGGCGCATGTCGTTGCTGATGAAGATGGAGTGCACCTCGATGCGGCTGTCCCGTTTCTGCAGGAGGTACTTGAGCTCCAAGTCCTGCAGGTCGGTCTCCAGCCCCAGGTAGTGCTCCAGGGAGTCGGCCACCTCGGGGCGGCAGAAGCCCTGGGTGAGCACGTAGCCGTGGTTGCAGGTCCCGCAGCGGGTGCTGTTGTCCTGGTCACAGCTGGCACAGGCTGGCCCCTCGCCCAAGGCACACGGTATGGACCCCTGGCAGGAGGGCTGCTCGGAGGGACAGGTACAGCTGTGGCTTTCTTCCAGGAAGGTCCCAGGCACGGTGGTCTCGCTGCAGTACAGGAGCGACTGTGCACGGCTCCACCAGTAAGGGAGGGACCTGGTGCAGGGGAAAACACAGCAGAGAGGCTTAGATGGCATCTTTTGGGATGCGACTGACTTCCCCTAAGGATGGAAGAGCTGCCCACCTTGTGGTTGTTTTCTGCTCTGCTGGTGGTACCCCCCCATGAACCAAGCCCCATTTTTCACCTTCAGGTTTGGATCTGATCTCTCAGGGCCACATTCCAAGCTGGTACAGCCACTCCTGCTGCCTGCTCACCCCCTCCTAGGTGGGAGCTTCTCCAGTTGCAGCCACAGGGAGGGAGCCCCTGACTCTGAACACCCTTGGGGCACGGGGCAGTGTCCCCAGCAAGGGCTGCCACGGCACCCTACCTCTCCTTTGGCAGCTTGAAGCGAGGTTGGCGGTGGCAGCGCTTGCTGAGGTTGAAGAGCCGCCGGATGAGTCGGTAGGTTTTCCTGGAGAGCAGCTTCAGGCTGGTGCCCAGCTGTTGGTAGCGATGCTGGACATCCAGATCCATGGTCCAGAAGTGGGAGATGGCTGTCCTGTTCAGGAAACGGTCCGTGGGGAGTCTTTTCACCAGGGCCTGAAACTCCTCTGTGGGGAGAAGGAGATGGCGTCAGCAGACTCTGGAGAGCTGTTGGTGAAGGTGGAGCTGAAAGCAATCTCCCTCCACCCGAGCTCCAAGGTCTTCATGGTGAGAAGACCACGCTGGAGAGCCAGCACCCACCCTGGGCTGCTCACAAGGGGAAGGAGATGCTTGGTAGGGTCTCCCCAGCCTCACCCGACTCCTCGAACTGGCTGTGGTGGCTCTCCCAGGCTCGCCCAAGCTGGGCCAGGCTGCTCTCCAGCGCCTGGATGTCGGCCTCGGGGCAGTTGCAGCGGGGGAAGGCGGGCTGGCACTGGCAGCGGCAGTCGCTCCGGCGGCACAGCAGCTCCCCGGCAGAGCCGCAGGCGATGTAGCTGAGGGCGGCCGCCACGAACCGCTCCCGCAGGTAGGAGGGGAGCACCGTCTGCAGCCCTGGGGAGGGAGCAGCCCCGAGAGCATCAGAGCCCGCACGGAGCCCCTCAAACATCACCTGGGAGAGGAGGACACGAGTGTCCCCCCTCCCCGAGCTCCCGCCCTCGCATGATTATCATATCAATTTGCTGTGGAGCCGCTTGTCTGGGCTCTGCATTGATCTTGGCTCCTCTTGGCAGACAAACAACAACCTCATCCTGCCCAGCTTTCATTATTTTCATCCCCTCTCCTCCCCAGCCCTGAAATTAGAAGCAGCATCTCATGCCAGCATCCTCCCCTGCAAACCCCGTGCACCCACAAGCATCCCATGGTAGCACTTGGCCTCCCCCACATCCCCACGAGCCCAGTCCTACCTTGGAGCTGCACTTTGTTCTCAGGGCTCTGCACCAGGACAGAGCTCACCGAGTCCAGGTTGTCATAGTTGCTGCAGCCGAGTGGCCCTGTCCGTGTTTCTGTCACCTAAGGTGGGGACACGGAGGCGGTCAGGGATACAGAAAGGGACAGAGGGTGCCCTACCCCGGTGAGGGTGCTGCAGATAATCCCTGACTCGCTGGTCAAGCCCCACTCCTCATAGCAGGGTGATGGTCATGGTCGGAGAGGAGAACTAATTATCTGCTAATTAGCTTGTTGACAGGCGGCAGCCCCGCCTGCAGCCCGCTGAAAAATGTGCCTTTATTAGCGTGCCCAATTTCCCATAAATAATGGGAACGTGCTAACTTCCCCTGCTCTCTCCTGTCCGGGTGATGCTGGTTTAGGTCGGGCCAGCTGCGAGGGGCCCCTGGCGAGTCCCGGGGCTGCCGTGTCCCGGTGCTGGCCCCTCCCTCGCCCCCTCTCCTACCTTGATGGCGGCCGTGGCGATCTGGATGTGGTGCAGCCGGCGCAGGGTGCTCTCCCGGTCGATGAAGTAGGAGGCTGCCAGCTGGTGCAGGGTCTCCAGCGAGACCCCCGAGCTGTTCCCAGCCCCCGCCGCGGGCTCTGCCCTCCGGCTCAGCTTGCGCTTGTCCACAAAAATGGTCAGGGACTCCTCTCCTGGGGGGACATGCAATACTTTTGGAAGGCTGCTGGGCTCCCCCCATTCCCTTTCTTGGCCATGTTCCTCCTGCAGCGGTTCCTTTCCCACTCTCCCTGCTTTGCACAGTCCTTGTGCGAGGGGGTGAGCAGGACTGAGCACCCCCAGCACTCACCTCCCAGCGTGGCTGCCAGCAGGAAGTGTGTCCCATACTTCTTGATGAGGCTGTCGGTGATCTGCTGCGGGCTGGGCCGACGCCCCAGCAGTCGGATGTTGCGGATGAATTCAGGGGCCAGGGGAAGTGGAAGGCTGAAGAAATCTTTCCTCTCCAAGGCCAAATTATTCACCTTCCAACGGGCAAACTCTCTGTGGGAGGAGAGCAGCAATGGGGAGAGGATGTGAAGGGGGTCTGGCCATGGCACATGCATGCTCTCCCTTCTTTATGTCCCCGATTTCCAGCTCAGGACAGGTGGATTCTGTTTAGAATCATCCTGACCTCCCCACTGAAAGTGAAGGACCTGCTGCCAGCTATGGATCCAGCCAGGACAAAAGCACCATCCCTTCCTAAGCCATTGATGGTGATAAAGAGCTACAAGCAGCGGAGATGCCTGATATTGATTAACCCAGCACCTCCGGAAGGCATTCATCACAGCCCAGGGCAGGGCTAGACCCTTTTCCAGCCCTTTGAGCTGGTTGCATCTCATCCCTCCTCCAGCCCTATGCCTATGAATCCGAGCGAAACTCCAGCATCTGGGGGTATCATGGTTTTAAACATCAGCAGCGTTTTGTGGGAAGCTGGAGGTGTTGGGATGTGGTGGGTCACCTCAGAACCCCAGATGCTGTGAATGTGTCCCCCAGCCTGTCACTGCCTCCAAAACCCCATGGCCTCACAAACAACGGGCAGCAAATTCCAGCCTAATCTTTGGCATTTTGCTCTAATTAAAACCAGGCAGTGCCTTTCAGACAGTTTTACCAGGGTTGGATGGGAAAAGAGGGAGGGAGGAGGAGGGAGCATGGATGGGTGCAAAGCAGCAGCTGCTGGGCTTGCTGGGCAGATGACAGGTTGCCTCCCACCATGACTTTTGGGCCCAGAAGATGGGATGCAGGGGCCAGCAGCAGAGCTGAGGATGAGGCAGGGGGGATGCTACCTGTCCCCTTGCACATACACTTTCCCTTGGGGCTGGGGTGCCAATCCCCACTTCCATCCCAGAGGCAACACAAGCCCCAAAGCAGCTTCTCTGCCTCTGGGGAGGTGTGGGCCAGCTGCTGTCCCTCTGGCTGCTCCTTCCTGTCCCACCACCATCACCAGCAGCATCCCTGGAGGACGCAGATCCCTGGGTATGGCAGCGTCAGCACACAGGAAAGAGGAGAGGAGCTCCCTGGGGGTGCTGGGCTGCATAACAAGGCTGCAATCCCAGCACCCACGTCAGCATTCCCAAGAGGCTGTGGTCAGGCTTTGCTTCGCTGCTGGAAGCCCCCAGGGCTCAGCACTGATGGGGAGTGGAAGGGAAAAGAGCTCATTAGCCAGAGGTGACAGCCCCAATCAGGTCCAGGAGGCAACGAAATGGAGTGGGTGTCCCACAGAGGCTGTCACAGTGGCCCTTTGCTGTGGTGAGTGAACCCCACTGCTGCCAAATCTGGTTCTCTGCTGGCAAGAAACTCGCTCCAGCCTCAGCCCCTTTGCATATAGCATCCCATAGTAGTCCATGGGCTGATGGCACTGGGGACATGCCAGGGGGTCAGCCAGGGGGTGGCTTTTCTCGAGCCCCAGCAGCATCCCAGCCCCAGAGGACTGCCAGCGTAGGCAGGTTCAGTAATTTGGCACAGAGACATCTTTGTGCACAGAAAAAGGACAAAAGAGCATCTTTGTCCAAGGGGTCTGGAAGGTGGAAACCACATGCACACTGCCCCTTCTGCTGTCCCCAGTCTCCATCTTGGGGCAGGAGATTGGTAGGTGGAGGATGTCCAAGGGGACTGGAATACACATGAGATCCATCCAGCACAATGGGCTCTGTGCCTCCTGATTCCAGCTCAACCTGTGCACCAAATCCCTCCCATCTTGGGGCAAATCCTGCCTGGAGCCCAGCCTGGCCACACCATGAGCATCCTGGGGGGGCTGCTATTATATTCCCTGGAAAAGCAGCATCTCACATCCACCCACCTGCTCTCTGTCCCAACAGACAGCCTCCTCCCACACGCGGGGGTCAGCCCATGTGGATTAGAGAGGGTCTGCCTCCACTTTGCCGTGCTCCCACAGCCCCCCAACCCCACAGCCCCTCACAGCCTCTCTCTCTCACCTGTAGATCCTGTACCTGGTGGTGAACCCCTGCCGGTAGCGCTCCATGAAGTCCACGTACTCCTGAGCTCGGTAGAAGGGTCCCCGGTCGGTGAGGAGCCAGTCGAGGGGCGCCCGGGCCGAGGGAGAGGAGGATGAGGAGGAAGAGGAGGGGGTCGCGGGGGCTGCATGGCCCTGGGGCACGGCGCTGCCCGCCCCGCCGGCCACTCCCCAGCGGCAGCAGGCGCTCAGGGCCAGCAGGGCCAGCGGCCACNCTGCTGCTGCCCGGCCGGCTTCTTCATTCTCTCACCCCGCGGCAATCCTCCGGGACAGCCCCGTCCTGCAACGCCGAGCGGGGAAGCCCGTGAGGACAGCGGCACGGATAGAAACCAGGAGCAAGCTTTGGAATGCCTGCTGGGATGCTGACAGAGGGAAAGCTGCGCTCCAGGGAGAGCCACGCGTCAGACTGGTCGTAACACAAGAAATAAGAGTTTATGGGGTTGGGGGTGCTGGGTGTTGCTGAAGTTAAATGAAATCCTGGCTGGTGGCTGTTTGAGGAGTTTCTGGCTTTTTCTTTATGTTTTTTCTCTGCTGTACATCAGCCTGTCAAGCCGAGCTTGCTGCTGTGGGGTGCCCGTGTGGTGGGGATGGTGGGCTGCCCTGCAGCTCATTTCAGGTGGGGCTAAAAATGATAATCATGGGGAACTGGGAAAATGAGCTTCTCCAGGTATGGACTGGTCGTGTGTGGTTGATGTTAGACTTTTCTTTGTGTCCTGATGAGGATGGATGGATGGATGGATGGATGGATGTCCCCTCCAAGGTTGGCTAGGCTGATGGAAGTAGTGTTTTGAGTGCAAAGTAAAGGTGGAGCTTTTCTGGTAGAAGCAACCACAAGGCTAGAGCCTGAATTTGCCAGTGAAAGTGGAAGATGGGGATCTGCAAGGTCTGGCCAAGGCCAGGTGTGCTGTGAGGCAACAACAGCTGTTTGCCTCAAAACAGGGACCCCTTTGCTGCAGTACTGCCAGGGAAGATGGGTTTTGTTCCAGGAAGGCGGCTGGAGCCCGAATGCCCATCCCTGCTGAGCGCACACCAACCCTGCGTTCTCCCAAACAGGGCTTTGCTGGATGAATCATCATGCTTTAACATGTAATAATATGTTTTTTCAATTTTTTTTCTCCCTCTCTTCTATTTTTAAACCCTTAAGGGTGCCCTTTGATTACACTTTCTCAGCTTCTCGCTCAGCCCTCAAGGCTGGGGCCCTGTGAATTTTAAACAAAAGCTGAGACTCTCGCATCACCAGGCTGGGGTGCCAGGGCAGTGGGGTGGGCAGGAGCAGCAGGCAGGGCTTCTGTTCCCCCACACTCTTTTTTCACATGTCACCCTGGTTTTTCCCAGCCTGGCAGGCAGCCACATGACAGCCCAGTCACTGCCTCCTGCCCCTGGCACGTGAAGTCCCCCACAGCCACGATGTGACCAAATCCTGACCCAAACCTGTCCCATGCTGGGGTGGGGGGCAGGCATTTCCAGGCTGGTTTCCTCGCTCTGTGCCTCAAGTGTTGGAGGGGGAATCTGTCACCCCCAAAACATGGCAGGACCCGATGCCAGAGGGTCACAGAGCTGCTTGTGTGCTGCCATGTGTGGGTGGTGGCTGAGCAGCCAAGGCATTTGGCTGCCCCCAATCCTCCCTGCCTGCAGCCAAAGCTGGGCTGAGAGGAAGCAGGCAGATGGGATGCAGAGTCTGCCTGAAGCAGACCTGCCCCTTGCTCCCCTCCCCAGGAATATCTGCTGGTACAATTAAAAATTGATGTGGCCTGGGGACCAAAGGGATCCTCAAAGCTCAAGATTAAACCCCCCTATGTCCATGCTGCCTGCAGCCATGGGTCCTGCTGGACTGCTGACCCAGGACCAGCTGCTGAGTCCAGGAGGGAATGGTGGGAGCCAGGGTCTGGCAGTAAACCTCGTGAATGGTTTAGATACTGACCATAGGCTAAACCCTCAGTGATTTGATCCCTTTCCCACACAGCAAGGAGGAAAGCAACACTCTGGATCTCAGCTGAGAAGCCGAGGGAGGGTAAAGCATCCTTGAACAGCATCTTTCTAAACCCTGCCCATGGAAACACACTGCTTATAGCATTAAATATGGCTGTGACAGCAAAACACCTTGTTTAAATATCTGGTGCACTGGGACTCTGCTTGTTGCCTCAGGAACAGGCTTGGCACACCCTATCTCCTCGTCCCTGTCATCATCCATGGGTTTTAAGTTGCTCCTGACCAGCTGAGGTGGGGCTGGGCAGGGGCTGCTCCCTGGTCCCTCTCACCCCTCCCTCCACACGGGCCTGTAACAGCCTGGGTCTTACAGGGGATGTTAAAGGGGGTTTTAAGTGGTTATAGGAGATGCTTTTCCACAAGTGCCATGGGACACTGGCCTCATCCATCACCACTTCACACCATCACAGACTGGTTTTGCACCAGTCACTTCACCACCCTCCCTGAGGCTTTCCTGGTGTGAATCAGAGGGACATGGGAGTATCCTTTGATTCAAAGCGTAGAGGGGATTTTTTTGGGGTGGGACACACCAGGCAGAGCACTGTGTTTTCCATCAAACCATCCTAGATGTTAAATGCTTCCCACCAGCACTAACCAGCCCCCTGCCATTGCCACCCTGGGAGGCATCTCCATGTGCCTTTGCCAAGAGGGGCTTCCCATGCTGTCCTTCCCCTTCAAATCCCCTCTCCCACCACAGCACGACAGCAAAGGCAGCAAACACCTGGCTCACCATCATGGGGATGGATATTATGGATAGGCCCACTTTGGGCCACCTTTTCCCTTAGGTTGTGATCTCTAGACCAGCTAGAAACCATCTCAGCCTGCTCTGACACCTTCCCTGGGGAGCTCGTTCTGAGATTCAAGGCTGAGCATGACACGTTTCCCTGTGGCTACTTCATGTTTTACTACAGAGCAGTAAAAATAGGATTTGATATTTCCAGCACTTGGCCAGGGCAAACTGGTACAAAACCAGTGAAGATTCCCTCCTGGTATGAAGCAAAGTTTCCAGCCTTGCTAAGTGAGCTTTTATTCACACATCCCTCTTATTTACACCGCGTGTGCCGGCACCTCCGAGGGAGGCTCCTGCTTGGGGACGGGTGATGACGCACGCCAGCATCCTTGCCAACAGGAACTGGAGTCCCAAGTCAGGCAGGAACAGGCAAGGAAGGCCTGTGTGGGGGCTGCACTGAGCTGTGCAGCAGCTTATCCCCACGGAGCAGCTTTCCTGCACCACTGTCAGCTGGGATAATTTATTTCCTCCTATCGATCAGGAATTGTAGAAAATAAATACGTGCAGATATCGCCATAGCCATGTGCAGTCCTCAGTCCCTACAGCTGGGGGGAACTGGCTCTGATTTGAGGGGAAGGGGGGCTGCACTGCTGCTCTGTGGGGTTGGGGCAATGTTTTGTGTGGTGCACCTGCACATGCTCACACCAGGATCCTCCTGGGATGCTGGGGAGAGTAAAGCTCTTCAGAAACAAGTAACCCCCTTGACCTTACTACTAGAGCTGGAAATAACTTTCTAATCACTTTTCCTTGATCCAAAAAAATTAAGATTTGATGAGAAGCATCTGACAACTCTTTTTTTCTTCTTCCTTTTGATTTAGGGTTTTGCATCAAAAAAGTTGGAAAACTTCCAGCTTGTTATTTTTTTTCTCCTCTTCCCCCTTCTATAAAAACCCCGAAGCAATGGAAGAAGAAAACCAAAGGAAATATTCTTGGCAAATTTTCCTAGGATCACAACCTCTTTCAGAGCCAAGTCCTCCTGAGATTCTTGCAGCCCACTGTGTCCCTGCCTGCAGCAGAACACCCTGGTGCTCCTTCAGTGGTGGCTGATGCATGGCCCACTCTGTCACATGTTAAGAAGAGCTTGTGGCAATTTCTAGAGGCATTCCCCACCCTGGGAATGGCAGGGGGGTCACTTCTGCAGGGGTGTCCTCATCCAAAATGGCTTGAGAGGCTGAAGGAGGGATGTGAGATGGGGATGCTCAGGTGAGCTGCAAAAGCCTCCCTGTGCTGCCCTTGGAGCTGACAGGGACAGCAGCAACACCCTCAGCACAACATCGGAGTTATGCCGAGGTCCCGCCTGCTTCCATGCTGACAGCATCTCCAGAGCCACTCGCTCCACCACTAATCAGGCTGAGCTCGATAATTAAGACGTTAGCTAATTGTTAGGGACATTAACATTGATTTGTGCCCTTTCATGCTGCAGGAACAGATCTGGAGATACGGAAACTGGGAAGCATGCACTGGGGAGAGGGGCAGTGGTATTTGCCAGGTGCCGTGTGGAAGCACAGGAAGATTCCAGATGGACTCTGGAACCACCTCTGTACACGCTGAGCTGAAGCCAGAGCCAAAGCAAACCCCACTGTCCATGGCAGGTACACAATACCTTCGGTGGCAGAGCTGTGGGATGTGCCCAGGCACAGGGGCTGCTCCCTGGGGCACGGTGGGAGCAAAGGTGCATCTGTGCAGGAGCGATGGGGAGGGGGTCTCGAGCTCCCTGGGGATGCCTTTTAGTGGGAACGAACATCAAACCTAGTGACTGAGTCACCTTCTCATTAAACATGGAAAAGCTTTATCAAATTAAGGCCACTTAAAAGAGCCTGGGCAAAGGCTAAGTGCAGTTTAGCGTCTGAAGTGGATTGACTCAGCTGAGCCGTGTCTATCTGTGAATTCACGCAGGCGCCCGGGCCACCTCTTGCTCTACCGCTTGCACACCTCGGGACAGACAATCCCAAAGGGCTCCATTTTTGCAGGATGCTCCCATTGCTCCAGAGCCAGCAGTCTCGCCTAGGGCTTCGTGGAAGCCACCTCCCCTACAGCCAGCCCTGCCTACACTGTCTCCTCTGCCCCGGCTCGGTTGTGGCTTGCACGGAGCTGCAGCGCCGGGCTCGTATCCGCACGCTCCCAAGGAAGCGCCAGGGCCTCATTGATCTGCCGGGATAATTAAGAGAGCGGAGCAGGCACCGCCGGAGCGACAGCAGCGCCGTAATCGCTGGCAAAGTGGGCACGGCGGGGTGCTGGCAGCCACCTGGCAGCCGGCCTCGGCGACACGGCTCCAGGCGGCGAGCGTGGGGACAGCCACCTCGGAGCCGCCGTGCTGAAGATCACAGCCGTGGCTGTGAACAGATTCTCGCTGGGCTCCCGCTAGCCACCCTCTGTAGCCCGTTCAGTTGCTACAGCCGAGGGACCCTAAGTCACTGCTCTCCTCTGAGCTCATGAGACCGGCTAGAAAACCTGTAGGACTCAGTGGCTTGGGTTCCTTTTATTAGCTTTTCTTCACATCCTCAAGAGCGAGACACTTGAAGATGAGAGTAAAGGAAAATAGCAGAAAATCCCAGGACTCAGGGAGCCGAGGATTTGCATAAGACATCAAATGAGTTGAAGCCTGGGCCGCTGTCAGGGGAGATGGCAGCTGCGTGCAGAGTTGCACCAGTGCCATGTGTTCTGCCCTCTGGCTTAGCACACCCGAGACTTTCACACCTACAGGCAAAAAGCCTCTTAAATAAAGCAAATAAATGTGCAAAATACAATTTCCCTCCCCCAGCACAGTGACGGCAACAGCAGCTCCGGCTTCCCCACCTTGCGCTGAGCTCTCAGACCAGAGAATTCCTGCAGATGAATCTTTGGGACCAGGGAAGGGCAGCCCTGCACACGAGGGGATGGGGAAAAAGAGCAACCCTGCGCACAAGGGGCCAGGAAAAGAGAGCAGCCCTGCAGCCTCTCCTCTGGGAGGATGGCTCCTTCCTCCTAACAGATCCTGCAAGCCCAGCACCATCCTCATGCAGGAGCTGGGAGCAGTGCAAGGTGAGGAACGCTGCTTCCCTTCCCTGCCTTGCCTTCACACGAGTGACAAGTGTCAGTGATGCACAAGTGTAGCTCAACGTTAGCAGCGCAGGATAAATAAGGTGGTGGGTGGCTGATGTTGAGCAGAGGGGGAGCCCTCCTTTGGGGTGTCAGAGTGGGGCCACTCGCCTTTCCAGCACCCTGCTGCTCCCCAGGTCTCCAAACTGTCACTGAACGGCGACCGCAGACAGCTCCGCTTCGGAAAAAGTGCAGGGCCCTCCTTGCAGCATCTCCGGGGCTGGCAGGGACCCTCCTGGCTGCTGACAGAGAGGGGACACTGACATCTGCCGGCAGGTGCCACCCGGCCCCGCAGCGCCCAGGCTCAGAGTGCCCGGCCCCGGGAGCACAGCGGGGACACTCCGGGACAGCCACTGCCGCTCCCGGGCAGCGACACGCGGGTCCCCGGGGAGGGGACAGGGCATCGCCGCGCCGAGAGCTGATGCTCTCCAGCGCTTTAAAGACACAGAGTTCTGTTTCTTACTGGAAAGATGAGTGTTTAGGGAAGGGAGGGGAGCCTGGCAGCGGGGACACCCCGGCTCCCGGAGCTGTGCCGGGTAGGCGCCCCAGGCGAACAAACATCTCCCGGCAGGTCACGCACCCACTGCTCGACCCGATGCTCCGGGTGGCGGAGCGGGGCCCTGCGCTGCGGGGAACAGGCGATTCCCCCACAGGCTATTGACTGCTCGGGGCCCATTGAGGAAATGTGCGTTTGAACATTTGCGGGGTATCTCCCCCGGTCCCTGCGGGCGCGGGGTCTCACAGCGGCATTTCACACCGAGCAGCGCACTCAGCACACAGCAGCAGGTCCCAGCACCGCGGGCATCCCGTTTATCCCGGTAGCCCGCCGGCCGCCGGTCCCACCGGGC